>JANCMC010043581.1:0-27138 GCA_024363005.1 Charaxes varanes
ACTTAGATATGACTCAAATTTTTGAGCAAACACTGTCTTAAGATGTGGAACACGATAAATCAAATCTTTTCGACGTCGACAATATTTGAAGTGAAAACTTTTTTGGCGTGTAGGCCATTTTTGAGATGAGAAAAAATCCTTGAACGCACGACACTTACCATAAACGACAATGGTGTGTTGGGCATATTTTGAGATGGGGAAAAACCATTGCACTTGCTACACTGTTACAGTAACCGACACCTCTGATGATTTGTTTTCTCTGCACTCCCGAAGTGCAACTGTTCGGTTTATTTCACCATTTAATCTATAAAATGAAGTGATCTAAGAATATCGGTTATATTACTGTAATGAATATTTTTAAAAACAGATATGGCGTCAAACCAGAGTGGCTGATAGTGCACAGAGTTATTAACCACCGCACGTCCCGCGACGGTACCACCTACTACTTAGTGAAGTGGCGCGATTTGTCTTACGATCAGGCGACCTGGGAATCGGAACACGAGGACATAGCAGGCCTTAAGAATGCTATTGAATACTACCAGGTATCATTTTGCAATCGTAGATATATTAAAGACTTTTATTGAAGATGAAAGTCACAATATAATTTTTGTTTTTTACAGGACATGCGAGCATTTGTCACATCTGAGGGTAAAACAAAAGGCAGTAAGGGCAAAAAACCTGGAAGAAAGAGTAAGAATAAAGACAATATAGATGATGATGAGAGTAGCAGTGGACTCCAGGTTAAGAGCAGGAGATACAACCCACCGCCGGAACGACCCATCACTAATCTTAACAAGAAATACGAAGATCAGCCAGCTTTTGTTTACGAAACGGGAATGCAATTGCATCCATATCAATTGGAAGGTCTCAATTGGTTGCGATACTCATGGGGAAATGGCATTGACACCATTCTTGCTGATGAGATGGGTCTCGGAAAAACTATTCAAACTGTTACATTCCTTTATTCACTGTTCAAAGAAGGACATTGTAAAGGTCCTTTCTTAGTTTCAGTGCCGCTTTCTACAATCATCAACTGGGAGAGAGAATTTGAGCTATGGGCTCCTGATTTGTATTGCATCACATATGTTGGTGATAAAGATTCCAGGGCTGTTATACGAGAAAATGAACTCACTTTCGACGATGGTGGCAATAGAGGGGGAAGACCATCTAAGATCAAATCCCAGGTCAAATTCAATGTTCTTCTAACATCATACGAACTTATTTCAATTGATTCGACGTGTCTTGGTTCAATTGAATGGGCAGTGCTTGTTGTTGATGAAGCTCACAGGTTGAAAAGTAACCAGTCCAAATTCTTTAGACTTCTCGCTGGTTACCACATAAATTATAAGCTACTTCTCACTGGAACTCCCCTACAAAATAATCTCGAGGAATTGTTCCACCTTTTGAATTTCTTAAATAAGGATAAATTTTGCGACCTTGCAGCCTTTCAAAATGAGTTTGCGGATGTGTCTAAAGAGGAACAGGTGAAGAGGTTACACGAAATGTTAGGGCCGCATATGCTGCGGCGTCTCAAAGCCGACGTACTGAAAAACATGCCTACAAAATCTGAATTTATTGTGCGTGTGGAGTTGTCACCGATGCAGAAAAAATATTATAAATATATTTTAACTAGAAACTATGAAGCCCTAAACCCGAAAAGTGGTGGCCAGACTGTGTCTTTACTTAATGTGATGATGGATTTAAAGAAGTGCTGTAATCACCCTTACCTGTTTCCTGTGGCTGCTGAAGAAGCGCCGCTTGGTCCACATGGAAACTACGATACCCAAGCATTGGTTAAGGCATCAGGAAAATTGGTACTTATGTCAAAAATGTTAAAACAACTTAAGGAACAAGGACATAGAGTCCTTATCTTCTCTCAGATGACAAAAATGTTAGATATTCTTGAAGATTTCTTAGAAGGCGAAGGATATAAATATGAAAGAATTGATGGCGGTATTACAGGAACAATCCGTCAAGAGGCTATCGACAGATTTAATGCCCCCGGCGCCCAACAATTTGTATTTTTACTGTCCACTAGGGCAGGTGGCTTAGGTATTAATTTGGCAACGCAGATGTCCACGGGCGCCGGTAGGCACTTCGGTGCCTGCTGCCTGCTCGTCTGCCCCCTTGTAACATAAAAAAAAATCGTCGAGTCCACTTTACTTGGGATGAAAATGTTCCTGCTTGGGACAGGAGGCAAGACTTAATCGTGCTACGCTTTTAATTAATGCTAATGTAACCCGCGTTGAAGCTAAAAAGGTAATGATGTAAAAAGTGCGTTTTGGAGACATCAATTATTGTCACGTCTGTCTATTACGACTAGTTTTTTCCCCCGATTTCATCTGCATAAAATTAAACTTTCTCGAGCCGTCCGAAATATCCGTTCTTACTGGATGTCTACTAAAGTACCACATTTTTAATTCATTCACTCCACACATCAAAAATGATCCAGTCTACTGAAGATGCCTGAAGATTCCAGAAGAAGGCGAAACTTCACCTAGTTGGTAAAAATTACATGAAAAAATCGCAATGTATACCTATTAATGTAAAATCGAAAGGTAACCTATACTGAAATCTGTGAGGGAAAAGTGAAATTTGTCTTACAAATTTAATTTGCTTACGTCCCGCAGTACTTAAGATTTCTTCATAGGTAACCTTTCGCTTTTGCAATAATAGGTATATATTGATATTTTCTTATGTAATTTTCATCAAGTAGGATAAGTTTGGCCTTCTTCTGGAGTTTTGAGGAATCTTCAGTAGACTGGACCTATTTTGACGCGCAGGTAACATACCCCGCGTTTTACAATGCGTTCTGGTTGCAATATATATATTTTTAAATTACTTTTTAATAATTTGTTGATGGAATGTACGATTTAAAAGCTTAGTAAGTCTACAAGTGCTTATATTAATGAAAATCATATTTTTTGGGCTGACAACCCTATTCCAATCGCGTAGTATAGAAATGTGAGCCGTAGTTATAAGTAGTTGCTTAAAAACATCTCGAATATAAAATAAACAGACGGACGGACTATACAAGTCACATGTTCATCAACATGTATTTTCGTATTTTCTCTTATAAAAATCTTTTATACATTATTATCACAGATCATAATTATTAAATACAGATCCCAAGGCTGTAGACATGATAGTGCGTAAAAGCATTTCCCAACGACAAAAAAAGGCTGTTATGCCGGAGCCAGACATAGCTTTATTTGAATGATCATATAGTGTGGCTGGGACTTTGTGTAACTTCACAAAGTTTTGTAGAACTTTGTAGACTTCGAGGTCAAAAAATTACAAACAATTTGAGCTATGTCTGGCTCCGGTATTAGACATATTTATATTTTTTGAAGGATGAAGCCTTAGCTTATGGATAGAGTCTCATGTTTATGATTAATACCTGCGCTACATACTTGTAAATTTAAAAGGGTTATTCGTGGTTAGGTACCAGGTGAGAAAGGTGACTAAAAATGAGATCTGCTTGATTTATTTTGAAAAGGCTGTTTTTTATTAATATTTTGTAGAATATTACTCTAAAGTACTATGAAAAGTTCATAAGACGCTTAAAGGCCTAGAACTAGGTTTTTTTTTATGGTACATGAGGCAAACAAGCAGGCGATACGACATGGACATCTGCAACAACAGAAGGTTGCCTAAATAGGGTTTTAGACCACTGGGAACTCTCATAAACCGTACGGAACGCGAATTGTCGCGTTTCGTGTTGGTATCGTTGGACATCAACACTTGATGTGGCAGTATTGCCGCCACTACACGTCCAACTTATGTGAGTAATAGTTTGAGTGATTAAGGAAGGATTTAAAAGCCAATTAAAAGAAAAGAATACCGTAAATCAAAATAAAAACTGTATTATATGTCAAGTTGGAGCAAATAATAAATGCCAACTTTCACTATCGGTTGACTTCGCAAGGGTTTCACTAGAAGCATATATTTAACTGGCCCGTTGACGCAGTTAGCAATGGCCCTGCCTTCCGATCCGTGGGTTGTGGGATCGATTTCCGCCTCGAGTCTGGGTGTATTCTATATCTATATGTATGTATATATTTAAAAAAATTGTGTAACAAGTGTCTGTTACCTATAACACAGACACTGTTATCTACCTTAGAAACAGACCGTGTCATCCTTTGTTCACAAAATTTTCTGTTACGTAGTTTTATACTTGTTATGTTGGTACATAAATTGTAAATAAATAAATTACAAAAAGGGCTATCGAACAGGCATTTCAAGCAAGTGACTACGGACCTGAACTACTGAGTTGGCGGTCTTCGAAAAAGGAGTACGCTCTATTCTTGACAGTACCTCGCATTGCGCCCACATTATAAGTTAGTTATGAGTTACATTAAAAACCGTTTATAGTGACTTTGATATCTCCATTAAAAACCTATAACTGCGTTTGTACAAGACATCTTATATAACACTCATTATTAGTAATTAATAACTCGTAATAATTGATCGCATCAAGTACCTTCTTCATCTGAGCCCCACACTATAACCACTGAGCTATAGCCATCTGAGAGCTATTAACATATTGCGTATAGAAGAAGTTGCTGGCTATGAAATCAGCAAAGCAGGCGTAACACTCCAATTAATTTGTATGTCTGTATGTTACATTTTTAGAATATTACTTGAGAAATCGTGCGAATGCAGTTGTATTTAATTGTAAAAGAAAGTAGTATTTGATGAACGAAAAGATAATTTTTCTAGTTTTTTTAATATAATAACTAGTATTTATCCGCAACTCTGTTTGCGAACCATATCTGTAAATAAATATGTTTACGTCGTTTTATTTGTATAGGATGGCGTGCGTGCGGGTGCCGGATCCATCGCATTGCAGAGGATAGAACCATAGCAGTGCCTGGAACTTGTGACCCAGGTGTAGGTTTAAGAGCGCCCTTTATACTGGTCACCGACACTCACATTCACTGCCAGTGTTCCCTCCCCTGTCTAGCCAAATGTATACCACATCCTACTAGAGCGGCTTTAGATGTTCTTTATAATAATGAAGTTATATTAGTCCTTCATAAGCCAAAGTCTTTTAATAAATAGAAACTAGAATATATGAATAAAAGAAATATCAATTCCTAAAAATAATGAGATTGTGACTATAATTTCCAATTAGATTATTTCGTAAAAGCCCGTGAAGAACAGGTAAAAGCCGAAAAAGGGAAAAGGTCGAATGTAAATGAACACGACGAAATGTTGCTTAAATTTAAGTAAAATAGTCGGTGTACTTGACATCACACGTTTGGTCTAAGCCACAAACTTTTCTAATTCAAACTCAAACATACTTGACGAATTTTTGGCAACCGTATAACGAAACCCGCTCAAGTTGTCCAATATCAAAGTCAAAAACAAAAATTGTTTATTCACATAAACATTTTTACAAACACTTGTGGGTGTCTTAGGCATCAAACTCTTTAAAATCTTTTGGTGATAAAATATATGATTTAAAAACTAAGTTTTAGAAGGTTATTTATGCCACGCACAGAGAAGATCCCACAACAAACTCAGTCGAGTAATTTCCTTTTTTTTTTGCTATCACCATGTCACAGTAATCCAGATTTTGTTAATGCAATTTTTTCCCAAGCTCTATAATCATTCATATAATTTTTAAACAAGAGAATTAACTATCAAAATAGATTTTTGAGACACACTTATGGCACTGCTGTGCCGCGCCGCCAACAGTGTATGTCACTCGTGTTAGGTTTAATAATTTTCAGTCAAATTAATTGTTTTTATTATATAAATTTTATTTATAAAAAGTATTAATATTTGATGTTTAACTTCATCTATAAAAATAGGATAAGATCTAGTCTATGGAGTTTGTCAAGATGACAGTTGACTTGTGTTTGCGCATTTTTGGTGGTTGGTTGACAAGTGTCGATCTCGTATATTGAAATAAGATAAGTATTTCGTAAACTATTAAAAATAAGTAATGCTGAGTGATTAAACAACCTCTATCTGTTTGTTGTTTTATTACACTCGATAACTAGTTCTACTGGTACCGTATTGGTTCCTTTTGGTACCTGTTGCATAACACATTAGGTAACAAGACTCCGGAACCAATCAGCCCTTACTGGTCAACTACCGTAATATGTCAAAGTGCAAACACAATATTCTTTGGAAACTTAAATTTAATGCCTCTAGTCTAACATTATGTAGTTTAGCTAACATCCCCTCTTCATTCTATGTTCGACTGACCCGTTGACACAGTTGGCAGTGATCCCCCCATCTGCTCCGGGGATGTGAGTTCAATTTCCGCCTCGAGTCCGGGCGTATACCAAATACTTGCTTATCAATGGGCTGTTACCAACACTACTTATCTACCTTTTTTTCACTGGAAATTGCCTTTACGTACGACTCCATCCGCAGATGAACCGGTATTCCGAAGGCACCTGCTGACAGAAGTGTGGGAATCGCTAGCAGAATAACCACTAAAACCCATGGGAGTCCTCTTCATCCTTGGTAGGGCACCGGATGCTCACAGTCACACTCCGACTTCCTAAGGAACAGACGACCGTGCCTCTAATAGTCGTATGTATTTATTTATCATAGGTCATATTATAACTGTTCAACCAAATCCAAGCCAATTGGCAATATAAAGTAGTACATTTTATTGTTTCCCATACAAGTTAATGTCTTGCACCACTTCCCCTGCGTGTCGGCATCCGCTGCGCTCCAATTCCCCCCGATTATACCACTTGTCAATTTCTAAGCAAATATTTCGATGCGTACAATATCTATTTAATCTTTTAGTTTTGAGTGGAGGTGGGAAACGAGATTTCTCGTTCGTATTGTAGAGATTTTTTGAAATGAAAACTTCTTTAGACGCATGTGGCACTTTTTGAGATGGAAAAAAACCATTGAACTCGCGACACTGTTACCGTTACCGACGCCTCGGTTTGTTCAAGAAAATGCATTATGTCATTCCGATTACGGGAATAGATATCAGGACTTTGAAACCCATTGGTCAAGGCACAGTATCAGAATAATCATCCAAGATGCTAGATGCCAGATCACAATAATCATCCAAGATGCTAGAGAATTTTGGGGAAGAGATGTATAGAGTCAGCAACGCGCAATGGGATAAGTTGCTGCAATCCATGTTATTAGTATGTCTAAATATGTAAGGTGCAAGCAAGTCTTTTGAGCTAGTTTCAAGGAAGAAGCGGATTTTAATCCGATTATTGACAGTAGTTTGATAGTGCGATTTCAACTTCTTTGGCAGGTGCCAATCCCTTGGCAGATTCATTTGGTAGGTTATAGTACAGGCTCTAGTCTTCGGCAGGTCCCTTCAGAGTCCTTTATGAGTGATATTAGCGACAAATTTCTCACTAATTTCATTCATTTTATTTTATCTTAAGTACCGTAGCTGCGCTTAAGATAAAACATTAAAAGAAGCATCGCAAATGTCAACATCTTGAGTAATATCTTTAAGCTCTGGAGATGCGCGATCATTTCCTTGCGCACTCAACTTGAACCTACGACCCTCATAAAGTTTAAACGACGCCTGTCTGTTAGCATTTATGATGGAGAATAATATGCTAATAAACTTCGAGATGTAAAACTTTTCACAACTTAAAATTATAAGGAAGCTCAGTTCTTGTTAAAAACAAATACATTAAACAAAGTTCGCACTAGGGCTGTGAGTTGCAATCGAATTTTGGATTTATCGATATTTGACTACGGTCTTGTAATGGCACCTTTAATACAGATTGCCAGTCTTGTCGTTCTAGAAAGGAGGCTGAAAGTTTTATATAGATCAGTCAACCTAGATCTAACATGGATACACAAAAACATACTTATTAGCATTATTTATTACAGAACCATATTAAGCTATTTATTTATTAGCAATTTGGTTAACCTTAGTCATCGGTAGGCTCATAATCTAATCTGTTTACTCATTATCGGGTGGAAAAACTTAATAAAGAAAAGAAAAATAATAGACAAAATAAGCCAAAAATAAAAAAAATAATTATCACTCTCCGACAAAATTACTCTATCGAAAGTTATTTTTTCGTTAGAGGGGAAATGCGACTATCATACTTACAGGGGAAGTATAGTATATGTTGTTTAAAGTCGATTGGAAGGTTTGATTTAGGTTTATCAACTTAATAACGATTGGATGTTCCAACTGTTTTAATGCTATCATGCCATGCAATGATCTTGGACTAATCACACACACATATCAATTTAGCTTGGGATCGATTTATCTACGAAATGTATCTCAACAGCTAAAAAAACCGATACTGCAATTATCTAAAATCAATATCGACATTTTATCTTTAGGCCCATCCCTAGATCATCGCAAATTCAATTTACTTATAACAAGAAAGAGAAGCGATGTTTTCAGAAAATTGCTATAATGAAATTATGTTATTCTATCATTTAAAATTTAATATTGCATATTACATTCGTCTCTCTAACCTAGTAATATAATCCGGTATTTCACAAATATGTAAGGATTTTTTTTTTTGGCATTAATAAATATTATAATTTTATATACTGTATTCTATAAATATACTCACCTTGTCTATGGGATAAACTTTCAACACTACTGCACTGGTCAACACTTTTAACACTGTCTTCAACGGATGCCAGTCAATAACACTCACTGTCAATCTTACTTTTCGGATAATCCCTGTCTCAGGTAGCAAAAGGTGGCAACCAACCATCTCTCAGTTATCAACCACCTTCAATTTATATAGCAACACTTCAATTTCATAATTACAGTGTTGCCATCATTCAAAGTAAAAAGCAGCCAAGAGCACGTCAAGACACGCTTGTATAGGGTTTTGTACCTTGCGGGTGAAAAGACGAAATGAAAGACGGACGAATGGACAGAGTGAAACTGTAATGGTTCCTTGCAGGACTACGGAACTCTAAAAATTGTTGCAAGCCCAAATACTACATCATCGACACTGCCACCAAAGGACAACACTACGTTGATTTTCTGTAATGCCTTAACGCACGTTTCGCTTCGAAACCAAAGCATCATCAGAAAATATAAACTCTTGATTTAAACAAAGTAATTTAGTTTTCCTGCTAGTAACTAATCTATTTAAATATCCTCGCATGTAAAGTTTGTATGACCCAAATTTACAAGTAATTTAGGGTAGTGCCCAAAGTGCATTATATCAACTGCATATTTAATTCCGACAGAACTGTGCTAATTCCGAATTATCTAGATATAGCCGCATTCTGCAGTGCCGTTTGATCGCGTGTCATAGTATAGTGATGGGACATAATTTGAAACTTATCGATATTGATATAATATCGATATATTAGTTATAACAAAACATTAAATAGAAAATATTTAAGATAAAAATGAAGTTAAAATTATTGGTAGGAAATACATTTATTATTTGACAAATTAATCATTTATCCTATTCTTGTTCAACTTGTGAACGTAAATGTATATCCAAAAAGACATATTGTCAGAAGTCATTTATAAAGTAAACGTAACATTTATAAATAATTTACTTTAAAACAAATATTGCGATCCGTTTGAGTTATGAAAACAGTATATCAAGCACGAAGTCAAAATTATTCTGACCTTTACCAGAATACGCTGTGAACCTTGGTTTTGGTGTTAATGTATATTTAACAGGCGAACATATAACAAAAACAACGGTCAAGTTGATTGATACGATTTTTTATTAAACAAAATATAACATTAACTACTAGCTGTTACTCGCGACATCGTCTACATTGATAGCTATAATTTGTCCAATGTTTTATCTTTGTTCGAAAGTTTTATTATTTTGTCAGAATTTAAGTAGGCTATTTCTCATAATATAAGCTATGTGCTAGTGAAATTCCAGGCAAAATCAGTACATCAGTTTCTGAGATAACGTGTAACAATCAGACAGATAGACAAAAATTGTAATTTTTGGTATAGATACCATTAATATGTTGATATGCATTCAATATTATAATTTTTTCACGAGGTTACAAACAAACATTTATATTTATTTGCGTGTATATATAAATATATATATATATATATATATAATTAACACGTAATAAAACAGCCATAATAATTTAGGTATATAAGGGTGTTTTCCTATAATCATACACGAAATCATATAGTAATAAAAAACTTGATACACAAGTTTTTTTTAAAGTTTGCAGTGATATGCTAAAAGAATAGTATTTATAACAAGCTAGCAAATAAATAACTGGAATATGTTATCTGGAAGAGGTTGCTCTTTTAGAAAAGTGTTTGCTATTTTCTTTGATCTCTACCTAACCTGACCTAAGTCAAAATCTCAAAAATCCTTACTAATATTAAAAATGTGAAAAAGCTTTTATTATTTCTTCTTTTCCTATCTGTTATGTTTTCACACCTAAGCCGCTAAACAAGTTTTGATGAATTTTTGTATAGAGATGGATTGGACCTTGGAGAAGAACATTGGCTACGTTTCGTCGAGAAAATGAAATTTTAAAGGGGTGAAAGTTTATAAGAAAGTGTATGAAGAAAATAACGCGGACAAAGTTGCTGCTTAAATCTGGTAATTTTATAGTCTTGATTTATTTGGACTTCTGAGATTACATATATACTTTTTGTATATTAATTGTGAAATAAGGGTTTTAAAGCTCTCCCTTTTATTGACAATTCATATTTGGTACATTACAGGGGCCAAGAATTCTCCCTTTATGGTTTTCTGACGCGCTCGAGTGTTGCGCAAAATCCCCGCTTGCGCTCCCTTACAAATCGAGATACACTCATTTAATGGAATGGCGCAATACCACCATATCGAGTTTGCTCATAGCAAACTGTCGTTATTTGAAAACGGGTAGCGCCATCCTGTGTTTCGTCAGTTATGGAAACTCATTTCTGCTTTTAACTGGAACTATGTTTATTGCTTAATGCCCTAAAAGCCCTAATAATTTTATCTTAATTTATATATCCCTGGCTACACTACATCATCAAATGTCACCTTTGCGCAAATATTTCAACAAAGCTTTGCGCAGCTACACAAAGTCCCCGGCCACAGATGATCATTCAATTGAAGCTATGTCTGGCGCCGGCACAAAACCTAGAGATAGCCAGATGGTGGAAATTTGGGCACAGATCTTTAGATTTGCGTACCATAGGGTTATTTAAAGCTATGTATAGTTTTTTTGTAATGACATATGACAATTTAATCAGATTAAATGTCACAAATAACAAAACACATTGTTATTTTATGATGGTTATCATGCAATCATTCTATAATGCCGGACCCAGACATAGCTCAAAGTGTTTGTACATTTTTGTCCTTGAAGACTACATAGTACTACAAAACTTTGCACAGCTACCCAAAGTTCCTGGCCACACTACATGATCATTTAAATGATCATTCAAATTAAGCTATGTCCAGGCATAGTGCCGGCGAAATAAAATGTATACATGTGTGTGTAAATCGTTGGACAATGGTGTGCGTGTGATTTTATTTTATTAATTTTATGTATTTATAAAGCATTATTTTATAAAAATAATAGCATTCGTACACCCTCCAAAAACTGTAATAATTTTACCTTTCATCCTCCTCCGTTCGCGCAGTTTTCGTAAAATGGTACCGAAAGTTTTTGCTTCGCGTATTGATACACAGACTAGACTAAGATAGTATTTGTAGTTATTCCAAATATTAATTATATAATTATTGTTAATAATAAAGGAATTTTGAGTTATAATTTAGAAAAAAAAAATTGTTGAAAAGTCGCTGAAGGAATCGAATCCGCAACTTGTGCGATAGCCATTTTCACACATATACAGGATACTTTAATAATAATAAAATATTTAGGGTTCTGTACAATAGAAATAGTATCTTTTTCAATCGACTTCAAAAAAGGAGGTGGTTCTCAATTCGACTGCTTTTTTTATGTGTGTTATCTCGAAACTTTCGACTGGGTGAACCGATTTTGATGATCCTCTTTTTATTTGAAAGGTGGTGCTTCCCGTGTGGTCCCATTTCAATTTGGTCCTATTCTGACACCTTGAAGTCGCTTTTTTTTAAAAAAAAGAAAGACTTTTATTATAACAAAATGCAAACAGGCAGGCGGTTCATCCAAGTGACTACATACAGCTCGCAGTTTCGTAGCCGGCCTTTAAGGAAAAGTGTTCCTACACTTGAAATTGAACAATTGCTCGACTCCAACACGAGGGAAGTCACGGGAATTAGCTAGTGTAGCATTGTACAGTATCTATTGTTCGTAAAATCTATAAGTGATAATGATTAATGGCAATAAACAAGTGTAATACGGTACGTGAGAAGTGTATTACGAAAGACGACCTTGCGAACCATATTATAGATCATGGGTGTATGACTATTTCATGTTCCATTAATCCTTACTAACGTTATAAATGTGAAAGTAACTCTGTCTGTTACGTTTTCACGTCTAAACCGCTGAGCCAATTTTGATGAATTTCGGTAAAGACAGTTTTAGCCTTGGAAACGGATATAGGCTACTTTTTGTCGCGAAAATGTTTGAAAGGGGTTAAAATAGGGGCTGAAAGAGTATGAAAGTTGAGGAAAACCACGCGGACGAAGTCCCGGGTTGAAGCTAGTATTGTTTTGTAGACGCCACCGCTACATAACGAGATGGTGATAATGTCGAGTGGAACACCAAAGCAATCTAGATGGCGCTGTACGGACAGGTCGACGAAAAAAAAGTAGGCACTTAGCTGCATGCTGTCTGTTCTTTTGCCCATTGTAATACAAGAAAAAAAATATGGTCACCATCATCAGGAGATAGACTCTACAAAGGTTATTCGTAAAGTTATCATCTTATTATATAAATATTAACATCAGTATTTATACAATACTAACGTCAATAAATTGTGTTGCCTTCCCTGAAACTCTCAACTAACACTTGAACTTTACGGTATGGTATTAATGTTCAAATTGACTTCTAAGAATTACTACGAATCGTTAGTATAGTATAGTGGATTATACGTAAAGAAATAGATATATAGGCCTATATGACACAAGGACGTTTGTTCCTAAGGTACACAACTTATTGCTTGTGCTATAGGTAACAGCCGCCTGTTATACACAATTTTTTTTTGGAAATATATAAATACATACATATGGATAATGCATCCAGATTCGAGGCAGGAATCGAGCCCGCAAACCCCGGAGCGGAAGGCAGAGTCTCTGCCCACTGCGTCAACGAGCCAGTCCAGGTAGAAAAGTGTTGTTTTTAGACTTTTTCGGGCTATTTTTTAAATTTTTCTCTCCGTAAAAACTATCTTTGTACTTAAAGGAATGTTATAAAAAAAGAATTAGCGAAATCAGATCAGCTGTTCTCGAGATTTGGGGTCGGTAACACATTTTGAGATTCATTATTATATATATAGTTATAGATAGATTAAACCATTAAACTGTTTATATACCTAAAGCTTTTACTACGGAAACACAAAACTCAAAGGTACCTGAGTTTATTGACAGTTTCCCGATTAGCTCTATTCATCCGTACGCTGCCTCAGGGAAGACCCCCAGGATATTTGTAATGAATGTACTTGAATCTGTAAAAGGTAGGAGAACGACCGGTCCAATTTCAACTCTTATATGTCTATTAGGTATAAATAAAATTGAGGTTAAAAGAGTGGAAAACTACCTATTTCATCGACAAACCGAGCAATTTCATCGAAATTTTATACGAATTTATACCTTTAATGTGTCTATTCATGACATCTTTCTATCAGCATTTTTGGGTCTACAGGATTTCTTATTAAGCCGGTACTTGATAAGGATGTACTGCAGGTGGCAACTGGTTTCACAGCGATATTGGAGACTGGAAATTCCTTGAAAATTTTCGCAACTAACTTTTTTGATAGTGGTGAGCAACTAAGAACTGCTTGATTGCTGCCACTTGACTTGGATAAAAAATAAATGTACGACTTAAAAGCTAAGTTTACAAAGGTTTCTCGCACCCTGCAGAAGCGCGAGAAGAGCCCGCAATAAACTCAGTCAGTTGTTTTGTAGCGTGTCTTGAAGACAGTGGAAATCTTTCCAAGAAAACTATTCTGTATTGAGCATCAAATTTCACATACATAACTCAAATTCCACTAGGATCTTATAGAAACAGGGAGGAAGATCAAAAACTGGTATCCCTAATAGATTGTTAATGGTCCGTGTTAAGGGTAATCAACCCTTTTAAATTTGACAATAAACTCAAAGCCGCTGTAATTATATTAACGAAGCGGTTGAACGCTGCATCGATGAGTATTTGTGGTCATCCGCTACTAGCGGCGTAATAATTGGCTAATACTAATTAATGGGAGCTGCGTTATTATAAAGGACCAAACTGTATCAAACTCAACTTTACGTAGTACCCTACTAATTTTAGTAGTTAACACGCAACATTACTAATTACAGGGTGGAAGATTTTCTGGAAAATAAGCTGATACAATTGTCAAAGGTCTTCTTGCTCCTTTAGCCCAGTGCCGTCCACTGCTGGACAGGAGCCGAGCTTATGCCACTGACATCTAGCTCTTTCAAACTATATAGTTTGAAAAAAAGATAATAATTGATAGAATCAGGCGTTACTTTGCGGAAATCCATTTCATGCATGAGAAACTACTTTGCTTTAATCCGCGAATGAATACGAGGGAAAATCGGTGCAATGCTGCAACCCGAAAGCCACCACCACGGAATCCGCCACCAAAGCACAGCACTACACTGACTTTCCGATGTGCCTCAACGCACGTTTCGCTTCGACACCGAAGCATGAACCGTCTTTACGATCTCATAAGAGGTGTTATGGGAGCACATTAATGTCTTATTAAGAGCATGAATCATATTGTAAGGTATTGCAAGCATTAATAAGTTAGCTATAGGCGACGATATGCAGTGACGACGACGAGACGAGTCTAGATGAACTAAAACTAAAATATTAAATTCTACGCTTAGTCTCATTTATTAGTTTAGATATAATTAACGTTTCCCCCGAAGTATAAAGGAAATGTAGATTAAGCCAATGATCGGCCCTGTTTTACCTAAAAATATGATAAAACGACCAATTTGGAAAGTTTATTAAATCGCGCAGATTAAATTGGTATTCATTAAATATAACTAAATTAATACAACGTTTTTCATTGGCAATATGAAAGTTATAAGACGTTTATTTTTAGTTTAAAGGGTGAATAAAGTAATAAATAAGTAAGGTATATAACATTAGACGTTTGCCCGTAACTTAAAGTTTTGAAGCTAGATAATTTACTTTTTTTACGTAGTTATTAATAAAGGTATATTACGTATGTATTTATGTAACCCTTTTTGTCTGTCCATTACTATGTTATGGGTTATGACACAGCTCCCGGGTTTGTGGTTATTTTAGGATGATATTATTAAATATTAGCGAGGTCCGATAGATCCTCAGCTGAAGTGTTTTGTCTTCATTAATATTTCGTGTAAATTTGAAATTCGTGTACATAATATATGTGGTACAGAATGTCTGAATAGAGAAGTAACTTTTCAAGAAAGGGGCGTAGTTTAAACTTGTTATACTTATATCTGTACAAGCTAACTTATTGTTTTTAAAAATATTTCAAAACCCCAAAAAAGGTATATTTATAAATATTAAGAAATCGTAACCCTGTAACTCGAATGCTACACTCACTTTACAAATATCCTCTGTAAAGTGTATATCCCAAAAATTCTTCGGCCTCGAAATAACAAAGCACAGGAAGTGAGTGCATTGCTGTGCTTGTGGTGGCGGTGTTGGTGATAGATTCAAATGGGTTATAATATATTTCCCCGTTTTTTTGGCGGATGCCTAGTGATTTAATTTTTATTGCTCGCATTCCGCAAACTAAAGTCCAATTTTATCAATTGTCATAAAATAATGAATCTGAATAACTTAACCTAACGTATAAAATTATTCAAGAAGCATCGAATGATGTAACAAAGTTAATGAAAGACAAATGCATATTAATTACAAAGTATGTGAGCGTAAACTGAAAATGCAAATTTCGTGTAAACATTTCCGTGGCCGCTAGCTATTTCGGATATCGTTAAAACAAATTTAACCGACTTAAAAAAATCTTTCAAATTCAAATTTATTTATTGCGAACTTGGGTTACACAAAGTCTTAAAGCTAAAAGGTACATCCAAATTCCGCTTATAAGCATGCAATATAAAGTTTACCTTTAACACTAATTAAAACTTTAGCAATATACTAAGCAATGGAAACATGAAAATACTAATTTAATAACAGTCACAATACAATTATACTTTGAAGTTGAAAATAACATTAAAGATTTTAAATTTAAGTCTCACATCAAATCAAATCTTTTTTGCGAATTTGGGTTTTTACACTAGGTCTTATAGCTAAAAGAGTACAGCTAAATTCCGCTTATAAAATAAAGGAATAAGGGATAGATTAAAAGAATGTAAAAGAAAATGGAGGTAAAAAAAGTATATTAAACTCTGTAGAATGAAAAAGTAATGTTAAATTCATGTCTCTGTATTATATTGTACACAAAATAATTTGAGATTTTGTTGGTCGTAACCGTCGAGATTTAAGTTATTTCTTAACGTCATCACCGGGCCCTGGGGTATTGCTCACTTTATTTCGCCAACCGCAACTTATTTGGTGCTATTCATTTTATTACATTACTTGGAAGGTAAAAAGTGGGAATGTTTATTAGTACTGTATTGTTTGAACATTGTTGATTAATGTCATTTTGTGATATTAGAAGTAGCGCCACGCTTGTAGTCGAATTAGGCCGGCGCGTCCGGGTACCAGTACCTCTTTCTCACATGAGATCGGCGTGAAGTGGCGGCAATACTGTCATACTTTGCGAATTAAATAGGTTTTTTTTTGTTAATTCTAGATTAAACAGCGCCAGTTCCACGCACTCCGTCGCAAGTATATATGAACTTCCTCAGAGCGCCGCAAACGGAACTTCTCCACTATCTTCTGTTCTCAACGGCTACCGAAGCAGCCAATTGTTACTCCCGGACGTCCCATCTGATGCGTCTTCCATGATAGACCTTCGGCGACTGCACGTAGACCCAAATATCTCCTGCGAAACAAAATCCCTCGGCAGTGCAAGTCAGTCCAGCGAAGGGAAGAAAAAAAAATCGGGACCTCTGAACAAGCTAATAAAGACCTTTCGTGGAAAGAAACACAAAAAAGCACTTGCGATCGATAATTAAAGAATTTTAACTATTTTCGGATTGGTATTGGAATTCGATGAACGTGATATAAAAAGTCACTATAAAATCATAGATTTTGTAAATAGTCCACACAATTTAATTGTGACTATTGTGGTTTTTGCGTTTTTTACGGCGCAATAAAGTTTTCTTTTAATGTCGGTACCCTTTGTTTTTTATAATACAGCTTTTGCGACGGATTATAAAGAATTAAGATTTATATATCAAAATGTTTACTATGTACTCCTAAAAAAAACATTAACGCAATAAAAATAAATTCCATTTGAGGGAGACGGGGACATATAGCAATCACTGACGATACAGGGAAAAAAGAAAGATATTTACTTTTCTAATATGTTACCTGTAACATTTTATCTGTACGGGAATTACCAAATTTGTATCATGGAGATACAAATTTGGTATATATAATATAAAGGAGTAACATATATAACATAACAAGTATATTAAAAATGTCCCACGAATTACGCAAATAAGGAGGCGCCACATCAGCATCATGGTACATTTTAAAGGTTATTATTGGTCAGTTCATCTTCATACCAAACCGCGCCGCTCTGGAAGGTTACTTCATCTACTATTACTACACTTACATCACACCATTTGTCTATACTAGCGCCAATCTGGACAGTTTTTGAACTACAATCTAACCTATATTGTTGGTCAATTTTTCAACTTTTCTCGTTTATGAGATGTTACTCCTTATTGTATTCTCCATAATTTGTATAGAAAATTTTATATTAAAAAAAAATTATTAACCAATATTCAGTCGGCTTTATTGTTATAATACAAGGAACAAAAAAGTATTAAATTATGACAATTCTTGTGCTCTGTGGCTATTGAGAACGTATCATAAAATTTGGAAGGTAATGAAATGAATAAAGTTAATTTAGTATGTAATACTAACGATATTGTAATTTTTCGATGGCCAAGAAAAAAAACGTTTGCATCTCTGCATTCAATTTTTTATAAATCGATTGTAACGATGACGTAACTACGAATAAAAAAATGTGAATTAGATGTAAGATTATTTAGATTAAGTTCGCCTTAAGTCGTTATATACAAAACTGTTATGCAATCAAAGTACTTACTTACTTGCAATCATAGTAAGTAATGGTACCAAAACATACATCAGTTTAATAGTTTTTAATATCCCCTACTTATATTACTATTTTGTGGAGGACCAAAAAAAAAATCAAGCAACGGGAAAAATAACTCTTAGATCTCTATTTGAACCACGGAGTTATTTAGAAGAGGCTTTAAGCATTTCCTTTTAAATTTACACTCTCATTTTCCTTAACGTTTTTGCGTAAATCATAGTAATTCATTTCATTTGGCCAGCAAACATTACAAGGGAAAAGCAAAATTAATTTTTATCGTTTTTCAAACTTTGAACTAGGTTTTTATAATTAATATTAAAGTTCTCAAAAGATTTTTCGACTCTGATAAAGTATTTAACCGTTTCTGTTAGAATACTATAATGATTAATAGCTAACAAAGCACTTTTTAAATAATAACAGCTGTAAATAAGCCATTCCCTCAATATCTTCTTTGTTTATGTTGAGAAGACGAGAGGATAGGAGTTAGGACTCGTCCTTGTCGAACTCCACTTGAAAAGATTTACTTTGCGCTTTTTGGTTATAAAATAAGTTTCTTCTTAACTCTTAAGTGCATAAGATCAGCTGTTGACATTAGCATTAACGTTTTATTGTATTTTATTTTTATGTTGTCTTTTTATTTTATTTCTTAAATTTTGTGTTTTCTTTTATATGGATCTATGAGTCTGAAATAAATGATTTATTATTATTATTATGTTGCTTGAGGACAAAACAGAGGCCTGCACACTAAAATGTGGCTCACTACGCTATACATAAATAAAAGAGGAAAAGTATATAAGCAATTAAAGATTATCTAGATAAACGGTAACAGACTTTAGTCTATACTCTATGGTCAATATTAGTAAAGTATAAAACAGGACAAAAATTAAAGACTAAAACATTCTTTTTTTTAAACATCTATGAAAATGACGTGTTTGCATAAATATGTATGACGACGTCATGGGTATGTATGTAGATATTTTTCGACCTTCACCGTAGTTACCTTAACGAAGGTCGTATTCCGTATTCCCCGCTTTATATAATTGACGTCGGCGATACACCTGACCGATCTTTGTGGTACAAAAGACGTGTCGTGTTTTATAAACTAATCATCAAACATTTACACAGGGCTATAAACAAGAGACACTATTTTGCGAATTACAGGAAACACTTTTAACGTATTAACAACTATTTATATATATATCTGTTACTGGCGATTTTCCGTGATGAATTCAATAATTTTGTACAATTTTGAGAGTTCTCATTTGTCTGTTATTCCACACAATACCTGTCTACCAGTGAATGTCCTACCACAATTATTGTAGCCTTTTCGGAAATTACTTTATTAGGCAGAAAGCGAAACTTTTTTTTAGTTACAGACACCGTATATACCTAGCGCCTCGGACCCGCATCTATATATTTTATAAAAGAAATTTATATTGACACTTATCATAAAAAAACGAATGAGCTTTAGACCACACGACTGAAGTAAAACTTTAGCTCCATCTATATGTATGTATATGTGTCGCAGGTAGATAGCTTAATTAGCGGTTCAATTAACAGCCTAGCTTCTTTAATTAACGGCGGCTTTCAACTAGTTTTCCGAATGATATTCAGTCACTTGATTAAAAAACTAGGCAAATGACTTGGATCGATCGATCATTAATATTTACTTAACCTATTCAAAGTTTAATGAAAAATAGCACAATGAAAGAATGATGTGACAATAAAGAAAAAAATTTAAAGTCGAATCTAGTTGATCTACACGAATTTAATCAAAACTAGTCTAATCTAGTCGAAACTAGTCTAATCTAGTCGAAACTAGTCCAATCTGGTCGAAACCAGTCTAATCTAGTCGAAACTAGTCTAATCTAGTCGAAACTAGTCTCATCTAGTCGAAAATAGTCTAATCTAGTCGAAACTAGTCTCATCTAGTCGAAACTAGTCAAATATAGTCGAAACTAGTCGATCTACTCGAAACTAATTGAATATGTCAAAACTAGTCGATTTAGTCTAATATAGTCATTATTAGTCGAACCTAACCTAACTAGTTGAGTTTAGTAAATCTAGTCGAATACTATACGACCTATAACACAGGCATTAAGTTAGAACAGACGTCCGTGTGGCATATAGGTAGTCCTTTATATTCATTTATCTAGCTATCTTCACTAAATTATATTTCTCTCTCAACTTCCGTTCGCGCTTCGGCCGATGATGCACATCCGTAACGCTCTCGGCACCCATTTGCCAGCTTACTCCTCATGTCGCATCCTCGTCAAGTGTGCGTAAAGAAGTTTTACTACAAAAATTGTGATATGCATGATAGGCCAAACTATTAGCAGGAATACACTTTGACTCCGTTCCTGCGTCTGGACGCCTTAATCTGTCTGTAGCTAAATGAAAATAAAGTATTTTTAAATAAAAAGAAAACCGCCTTCAAAACACCAAGAAACTAAAAAGCAAAAATAATTCGTACTTTCTTACGATTACTTACTATGCACGTACTCATGTGTTGAAGTCGGTACCAAGTCAAAAAGTTTTCCGCTAAACCGATACAGATGGTACCGATATACCGAATATAATATTATTACTAAAATATTGAAAGCTGGTTCTTAAAATCGTATTTTTGTCTCAACCTATGACGTAGAATACAAAAAGCACAGAAAAGCACAATATGTATTCTAAAAATAATAATGAATTAAAATTAAGAATCTTACTCCTATTGTCCAATTTTCGGGACTCCAAATTAAAAGATAAACAATCATTTCAAATTACGGTAACTCTACGGATAAAAGTCGGACTGAAATTTTCAAATAACACAATAATACAATTGCTACTTAGATGTTATTTCATCCGGTGAAAGTTTCAAGCTTGTTATTCGTTTCAAGCGCATCATCAACACTTAAAAAGTTTTCTGCAGCTCGAAGAAAGATCGCTTACCTTGCTTTAGCAATTTTTCTCACTTTTACCGCTACACAGAACTCTGGAAATTGCTATTGATGTAGTTTAGAACTAAAAATTATTTGTAGAATATTTTATGCACTCAATATATTTATCGTATTCTAGCTGTCCCGTGTAAAATAAAGTAAAAGAAGTAGATTCAATTTCAGCGTGATGATATATAAACTTCCTCGATAAATAGATTGGGTAGTTCCTCAGATTAGCGCGTTGAAACAAGCAAGTAAACAAATAAACAAAGTCTTCAGCTTTATACATTCTATATAGATATATACTATATATAGTATAGATATAGACTAGCGACCGTCTACCTAGGACTTCATAAAAAGTCATATTAACTTGCGAGAACCCTCTCTGCCAAATTTCATTATTGTACATTAGAATAGAATTGCATTTTTCTTTAGTTTCTTTTTTTTTTTGAAAAAATATGGATAATATTGCAATAGTCGATAATCTGTATGTATCATCACTATTTCGGATCCGTCCCAAATGATATTTTTATTCAAATTTTCGAAATATAACGCGTCCGACTTGATATTACAGAGGCCTGGACTTTGCAAGTTTTGGGTATATTTGTATTGAGGGACCATTGTGTGTATATCCATCTTTTTTAGACACATTCGAAGGGAAAAGTACCCTATGGCCGTCATCTTCTTGTGAATGTTTATTTTACCATGTAAAATTTGGGAAATAGGACGGGCGAATTTCTTTTTATAACTATTCAAGTCTAAATCCGGATTGTGTACCTTTTCTTACATATCGTATTCCAGCATCTTTTCGCCAAAGTTAATTTTTATATATAAACTAAATGTACCGTCCGCTTCGTTCGCGTGATTACAGCGATTTTGTAAAATTTGAGAGTCTTTTTAGTGCGGAAACCTAATTATTTTTCTAAACATAAAATAGCCTATGTTGCTCCTTGTAACATCACCTATCCAACAGTGAAATTACGGTCGAAATCGGTCCAGCTCTTTCGGAGGTTGCCACACAAACAGGTCTTTGTTATAAGTACCTAGAGTATATAAATAATTTTATTTTAGATTAATCTATAAATAATTTAATCTCGTCATTACAACCTGACAGTTGAATTTAATTTATATGTTTAGATACAAGTAGTAATACCAGGTTTCTTCGCTTTTAGCTTAATTTTTTCACACAAAGAATAAACACCCTCAAAATTTAACAAAGTCGTTGCATTCACCCGGGCTAAGTGGCGGGTTACAGCTAGTTATTAAATAAAACATCGTTACTGTAGATTTTTCCAGTAAATCTAATTAGAATTTCCTTACCAGATTCTATTCCAAGGAGAGACTCAGAGGTGAATAAAAATCAGAGCCACTATTGAAACACGGAGACGGAAGCTGGAATATTATTTCATTTGTAGAGAAATATTCTATTTTTAAACAGCGCTGGAAAATTTTAACGTCGCATTAGAAATGGTGGCTTTCTGTATAGTAGTTAAAAGCGTTTAGTCTACTTTCTGAATGGCTCCGTCATTAAATTCATCCGCACTTATTTAAATATCACATAAATGAAATAGTTTGGCGAAACCAAAAGTGTACGACCCATATCCTTTTTCAATAGGATTCTTCCCGTTGACAAAACAACTTTTTTTATATAACTTAATAAGTAATAAAATAAATAAAATAAATTATCATTTATTGCTACCATAATTGTTACAATAACCAGAGGAAATATGGAAAGAAATAAAAAGTTAACAATAAAGTAACAACTAAAGCAAAAGGACGCAAGCTCAGCTTAGTGCTGCTAAGCTCTCAAACAACATTACAAACCAAACATGCAGCTTCAAATGATCATTTCAGTTTCGATCATAATTTGGATTTCAAATTTTCATTATAGTACAATCTGCTAAAAAAAACGATTACCGGTAAAGTTTTCTGGGAGTTTTGAAAACTGGCCATTCTATCTTGATGTGTTACTTTCGACTCTTGCCATATTTTATTTAAATCCAGGAATATAACGACTAAAACACATTTTCGCGTACACATTGCGACTAAACTATTGGCTTAATGAAAAAAAAAAGGTAGATACATAAATCGTCGGTAATTATCTCTAGTTTCATTCTGTTTAAAACTGTTTTTTTCGTGAAGTGACTCGGAAAGGAGATATTGTTAAAAAACTGCTTTTAGACCCCATTTGCAGTACCGACTAATTGTATTATTGCGCGTACACCTCCTAAATTAATTAATATCTGTGTATATATATTTTAATTAATCATACTAAAATGAAGCATACCTTACGTTGGCATCCTTAAAATAATGCCTTTACTCAAACTAGGTACTGTTTCAAAATTAAATATAATGAAGTTAAAAATAATTGTATGGATTTAAAATTATTATTTTACAACCACTTAATCTCCAACATGTTGTAAATGGCGATGTAGATGATAATGCTAATTTGTAGTCAATAAATTTTAAACAATTTACGTGGACACAATAAATTTTAAACAATGATAATTGTGTCCACGTATAACCGACATAAAAAAATCTTGATAAACAATTCTTTAAAAGTAATGGTCTGTTTGAAACAATTCTATGTAACCTGGACTGAAATATAATGAACATACTCCATTCGTATTCCATTCTACCTCTGCACGAAAACTTAATGTTCGTATAAAATATTCGAAATGTTACCCACCTCAAAAGCGATAACAGCGAGATAATCAAACAGTCCGGTCTCCGCCAGTATGGCAACGAGGATCATCATGCTAAAGAGTAGCAAAAGAGTCTCCATGTCCAACCACGACACTAACTCAGGCAGAGATGGTCTAGCACCGCTCAAAGCTAACACTGCTATCCCAAGGGATGAAGACAGAAGCGCTGCGATAGTCCTATTAACAATCTATGAAAATAAATTGCAGTTGAATTAATGATTTTGAAATATTTATTAAAAAAAAAAAAACGTACACTTTCAATTAGTATTAACGAGGTTAATGACGAGGAAAATGTTACCATAAACTCTCGTATGTCTGTAAAACTTACCTCAAAAATAATCAAAACATACAAAGAAAGGAGTAGTGCAGTTGAGTAAATGATGCCATCTTCTTTTGACAAAGGTTCAAGTTGGTAGGTCACAGTTAGAGGTACCGTTTTGTTGCTGTTTGTACTCATTCGAAGATACACACGACTACCTGTAAAGAATTTAAACTATAGTTTTTTTTTAATTATCTAAGTAAAAAAAAATATTTTATTCAAAAATTATTTTTAAAGTTTTGGTAAAATACCACAAACATACTTTTCTGGTTATATTGTTATGCAAAGCACAAACTTTTAACTCTTTGAATTGCATTTCAAATAAAATATTAGACAATACTAGCTTTTTTATTATTCGTGTATACTTTTGATTTCTCATATAACTTACTTTTATTTGTTTTAAAATCTTGATTACTATTAAGCGCATGTGTTGTGTCATTGTTTCCATTTTCTGATAAATCAGTTAGATTCAAACGTTCTCGATTTTCTTTGTATACATGTAGTTTATCTAAGACAAGTGTTTGAGAATCCGTAACGCTTGGCGAAAAGTTAATCACGTCATCTGGTTGAAGATGAACAGCCCACGACGGAGAATCCTAAAACAATATACATGTTTTCATTCTTTCTCTCTATCAAAATATCTTTATCGACCAAAATGCTTTTTTTTTGTACAGAACAATCAAAAAGATTGCATTGGACTCGAACATTAAATAAAAAATTTAAAAGTTCAGAGATGGCGCGTAATTTAAGAAATGAGTACTACTTATTCATATTCATATTCATATTCATTTATTGCACATGATTATAATTATACATGATGCCCCGTTAGGGCGTTGCAATTTTAAAATATCCAGTCAGGTTAGTCATCCAAATCAATCAAATCCAATGGTGTAGGAGGAATAGAGTGGCAAAAACTTGACAAGATATTTTTATATATAAAGATATTGCACATGTAAACTGACCTAACTCAAAAAGGATGATTTTTGGGAAATCGCAAAAATTGTTTTGTTATTTATGACTTATTCTGCTTATAATTAGTTATTTTATAATTTGTCTTTTTAACCAAAATAAGTTCTTTGTTAAAAAGACAAAAACAGCTGTATTTCAGCATTGAATGGAGTTATTGAAAAATTACTTTGATTGTTAAATAGAGGACTTTGAAATGAAGCTGGCTGTATTATTAATTCACTTTAGACCTAAAACTTAATCAGTGAGTTTATGACTAAGCGTGCAATATGTATTTCCTATGTATGTAAAAACGATGATCTTAGATGACCAACTTCTTACCTGTAATAAAACCACCAATAGAAAATATAAATAAAAAAAATTTTAGAATCTAATTTTTTTCTAGATGTAGATCCATGTTTACCTGTAAAAGCTTTGCTAAGGCCCTTGAAAAAGCGATTTGCATTTCATTTCACGGGATCGCGTCAAACAGCTAGAATAGATCGCCCAGAGTGGTTCCTCACTCAAACACTCACGTGGATAAAGGATCATCAAGCCTTTATAAGGAATAATGTGCAACCCGTTGCTGATAAACTACAGATAAAAGATGTCAATGCTGTGGTAAGTATTGTTAAATTAACACACAGGTTGAATCAGAGAAGCACAAAAAAAGGGAGAATATGAAAAAAGTTAGCTTTATCTTTAGAGAAATAATAATTAAAGAAAATGGACGCCATACTTAAAGTTTAATGAAAAAAACGTATACTTAACAAAATGCATTCTTCTTAGATCGTTTGCAGCATTCCCAGATGGATGGAAACCTTAATTAACCACGGGAGAGGGAGAGTTGGCGGGGGGGGGGGACACCCAATATTAAATATTATCTCAATATATAAAATATAATAAACTGTTTACAGTAAATTAAATGAATAACAATTGTGAAAAAAACTTTTTTTTCATGAAACGTTAAGGTGTTGTAAATTAATATCAAAACATCATTATTTAACTGTTGTTTCGTGTCTGATTGTTGTTTAAAAATAAACCTAACAAACCTATTAAAAATATATCACAATGTTGCTAAACCGAAAAAACTTAAATTATAAAGTCTTTAATTACATAACAATTTCAAGAAATTAATTTTTTAATTAATGAATTAACAATCTTTAAGTAATTAATGGAATAATGGAATTAACAAAATCTTTGATATTTTGAAAAAATAATGATATTTTATCTTACTCTACACAACAGTTTTAGCAGATTCAGTGTAACTTTTCGTGTGCTTACAAAATGTAGAAAGCTTTGCATTTTAACATATCATATGTTTAATTCTGAATGTAAATAACATGGAATTTTTATATTAATATTAAATTTTAGGAAGAATTCAATGCAGGACTCATAGCTTTAGCAGCCGAAAGACTTCACACAGTGTTGGCAATTTATCACACTCAAGGTTCCAAGGGAGAGATGGTCGACGTTGATGCTGCGTTTGCTCATGCTGTTGATGAGACTTTAGGCTTCCATAGAGAGTTAACATTGATCAAAGGAACCGAAGTTAATAGTGTTATTTCCGTACTGACAAAGGCTGAGACGTTTGTGAGGTGGTTAGCAGTTGAGAAGAAATGTAAGTACATATGTATTTTTTATATTTAGTAGATGCAAGCAAGAAACAATTTGCATAATACTTATTATCTTTACATATGTGTACAAATATCACCATTTTTTACCTAAACGACTGTACTAAGTCTAAAATTTAGGTTTAATAGAAAGGTTTTGTTTATCGTTTATATTTTGCACGCACAGCAAAATTACAGAGACATAAGAATTCCTAGCGGTCAAGGGACAAACTATTATTACCTCAACAACAAGGTACTGTTTAAATAATTATATAACTAAGTAAATTAGAACTAATTTTCGCTCCCATACTGTGGTGTATTTAGTTGTATCCCCGCTACAAGCAAATGTTGC
>JANCMC010043588.1:6994-27133 GCA_024363005.1 Charaxes varanes
CGCGGTATTAGTTTCACGATCCCCATCTAACAGCGAGACAAATGAAGTAATTATTACAGTAGTATGCTTAAGAACAGAAAGACAGATGGAATAATTATTGTAGTTTGGTTGAGGATCTTGATGTTCAATGCATCTATGTATATCGGAATGTATCTATACTATACCTGTTCCTGAATTTTACATTAAAAAATATTAAGCTACTACGTTCGTTCTGACTTTTCTGAATACCAGTAATCTATTATGGGATTACGGTAACGACTACGCGGTATTAGTTTCACGATCCCCATCTAACAGCGAGACAAATGAAGTAATTATTACAGTAGTATGCTTAAGAACAGGAAGACAGATGGAATAATTATTGTAGTTTGGTTGAGGATCTTGATGTTTAATCTTAATATATCTTTTCTCTAACTGTTTCTGAATTTTACAGTCAAAAATATTAATCTACTACATTTTTTCTGACTTATTCTGAATACCAGTAATCTATCACAGGATTACGATAGCGACTGGTATAGGAATTAGTCTCGCCTGGCGGAAAAACGAATTTGATAATTTTGGCATGATTATTTTCGGATATTCAGACAAAATACACGTTGTCCTTTTTATTACATATTTTGAATCTTAAAC
Organism: Charaxes varanes; assembly: GCA_024363005.1. Lineage (NCBI taxonomy): Eukaryota > Metazoa > Arthropoda > Insecta > Lepidoptera > Nymphalidae > Charaxes > Charaxes varanes. The sequence continues at coordinate 7,622 of JANCMC010043588.1, forward strand.
TAAATATATATTTTAATACCTATCATTAAATATATAAAGCTGAAGGGTTTTTTTTTTGCTTGAACTCGCTAATCATAAGAACTATCTTTCCGATTTGAAAAATTATTTCTGTGTTAGATAGCCCATTTATCGAGGAAGACTATAGACTATATATGACGTTCAAAATGAATCTAATTTATGACCAGATTTTACACGGACGAAGTCGTCCGCGAATTCGTCCGTGTCCTTCGTCCATGTCCGTATAAAAGCTAGTTACCATTAGCTAGTTACTATAAGGAGCTGATATTTCGTACGGACTTAGTATCAGTCACAGTAGGTATATTAGTCTCGCAAAGTCACCCACCAGAAACAAAAATAGGGCAATTCCTGTAGGAATATTCACTTGCCTGTATCTACGTTTATGTCTCCTACGTAAAGTATCATAAGTCACATTTTTGTGATCTTCAGAACTTCGTTACGTTTTTTAAATGAGTTTGATGAGATCTATTGACTGTATTAATTTCAAACATTTCCTTTAACTCTACAGTTAAACTCATCAAGCTCATTTAGAAAGCGTAAAGAAGTGAATATCGCAAAAATTTGACTTACGATACTTTACGTAGGAGACATCGACATATGCTCGACTTTTATAACTAATTACCGTAACGATCATGCGCATAGCCGCTGCGATACTATATGAGATGCTTTGTTTGTTTTGACTTGGCTTACCCTAATTGTTGGTAATCCATTATGGAATTGCGGTAACGACTAAACGAGGAATTAGGTACTATCCCGAAGTTCACGTGACAGGAAGACAAATGGAGTAAGTTTAGTATGATTAATTAAGGATGTTCTAAACCCTAGTGACATTCGGTCGACTGTATGTGTGTCTCAAGAGTTACGTGCTCTCACATTATTATAAATAATACGAACACAGGCATTAAGTTGTCTACCTTAGGAATAGACGTCCGTGTGTCATATAGTCCTGTATATATTTATTTATTATTCCCCTGTGTTCGTACCCTCTTTGCCCCCTGTCTTTTCTTCAAATTAAAATAGAGAAAGAATAAATTCTGTGCTAGAAATACGGCCAGATTAGACTAGAAGGAAACTCTATTTTACAGAAATATCATGCAAGTTCTGTCCAACGCATATCCTTCAATAGTATTTGTTTTATCGATACTATAGTATTAATCTGTAATATAATTTGTATCTTTTTCTTCACTTTTCTGGCAATTTTTTTATCGAAAAATTTGGTCTAAGAAATTGCGTTTTCGAAATAATACGCCTTTGTCACTTTGTAGCAATCCCAAGAGCAACAAACATAATAGTTTGTGTCTGGCATATCTTCACGTCCCTGGTCTAAAATCGTATAACGCGCCGTAAATACGAACATTATTTATATCTTGAGATAAAGAAAACCGCAACCAGTCTTCAAAGAAACAGGTGTTATGCATACGTCAGCTAGTACTAATAAATGTATGAAAGAATTGCTCTGTAGTTTTCAGTATACTAACTAACACTTTATCATATTATGCAATTTATTCTAAGTCAAAGCTTATTAAGTGACATGTAATTTAAAAAAAAAACCGATCAAAACCGATGTTATCTTTCCGATTCCACCATAAGAAGGAAAAATAAAATCATTGTGCATAAATCCACGATTAATAAAAGGTGCCCAAGAGCGCGTGCAGACACGCTTACATGGAAGGGTTCCATATCTGATACGCGATAAAAGTAATTGTTAAATAATTTCAAAAATTTTTGTTCGATTTCGCCCGAAATAATTTTCCTGAAGAGCATAGAGTCCTATCAAAGTGATTCATTCTACGTATTTACATCTAATAGTTTGAAAATCTTAGGGTGAGAGGGGGGGAGAGACTTCCGGCCAGTCAAACGAGTCGGATGTATGGACGAACGGACTGAGCGAAATTATAAGGGTTCAAGTAACGTTGTTCACAAATACAATCTTTTTATAACGTTGTTGTTGTGTAGTCATCAAAAATTATTATCTAGCTGAGCAATGATGATTATTGTCATGTGATCGTAATCTATGACGTCAAATGTTAATGCTATAAGCAATAAACTCGTACGATGAGCAAAAAGTCTGACTTTATAAAACTGTAACTGTAAATGGGTGCAACAACAGACGAGCGGAATCAGGTTCAGACCAAGCATCATATCAGTTCGTTGATAGCTTTTTTTAGGGTTCCGTAGTACTCTACAAGGAATCCTCATAGATCAGCTCAGTCCGTCCGTCTGTCTGCCCTAACTAACTCCTACAATTATGCACATTAATGCATGTTTAACGTATAGCTTATCGGCATTTGTATTGTAGAAATTCAAAAGCGAGCGAAATAAATTATATCTATAGACGAAATGGATGACGGAACGGACTTAATATATGGAAAAACGGATTGAAAATTACCTGGAGATGTCAAATTCTCAATTCATAATTTAAAGTTATAAATACATGTAAAATTTTCCTTTTCAATTTAAAGAAATCTTGCTAGAAATGAACTCTCTCTGTTGTGGCCTGAATGGCTTCGCTCAATCGCTATTTATGATCAACGCCTACATTTTTATTGCTTTAAGTGGCTCGTATTTTGCATTTCGTGTAATAATTTTTATGTTAATGCTTGTTTTTATAAATACAGAACGGAAACGGGTGCATATATATCAGCTATGAAATCATTAGAGTTTGTGGAAGCTACCTTGCGAATAGAAATATAAGTTTTTCACTTATGTCTAGTCTAGTGTTATACTGATTAAAACGTCCAAAAAAAATTAAAAACTGAAATTTCTTTAATAATATGGTAAATGTTATTAATTATTATTATTAATTAGTCTCTTTTCAGGCGAGACAAGAAGAAGAACTTTTACGCGGCACTGAATACGCCTGGAAGAGCGATTGGGCCACCTATCAACAATACAATACATTTACATCAAATTTTAACTTGCAGGTTAATACATCCTGTAAAGTATTTTAATGATTATGAGATCGCCCGAGCACAAGCCCGCCGCAGAGGTGAGTCCGCCCGAGCACAAACCCACTCCTATAACCCATACGAATTTAAATGCGGTTTTCATCAATAAAGATGATGGTTTATATATGTACAATGCCAATGCATTTGTCCCCGTGGAAGCTGGCACAGGTGGCCAGTCTATATATAGATATGAATTAAATTGAAGGAGTGTTTGTAATGTCCAAATTTTTCTTATTAACTAATTTCATATGTTATGTGTTGTACTTTACCAATGGCAAAAACTCAAGTTAAAACAATTTTGTCTGTATATCTATTTGTTCCGGTTAATCTTCGAAACGGCTGAACCGAATTCGAAGGGGACTTTCACTGGTATAAGATAATTGATGTTATAAGGATTAACGTAGGCCACATAACTTTATCGAAAAAATGTATAGATAATCAAAACTGTTGTTTTTTGACAGGTGCACTGATCCCCAGTCGCAACAACGCACCAGCACGCACACCCGCAGCTTGCACCGCACACAGACGGACGCATTCCCTAACTAACCCCTAGTTATTTATATATATGTGCACCACACCCTCAATATTGCATGCGTGTCGACACGAGCGGGAATAGAACCCGCGACCTCGCTCGAACTGGATTAAAAAATCCTACTTCTAACAATTACACTCAACAAAGAATCTCTAGAAAAAAGTGCCCTCAAAGCAAGAGTGCCCTCTTTAAAAGCGGGTCACAAAATCGTAGCGAGAGCTGGAATCGAACCCGGATTTCGTCGATCTTTCTATCAATTAACTATTGACTATATTTTGGTAATTATTGTATAAAAATAAAAATATTGTAGAAAGTTAAATGTATTACAAATTTTTTACTGTAACTATGAGATTCGGTTTCTGACGGTCGCGGGTTCGATTCCTTTCGACATTTGTGCGACATTAAGTGTAAATTGGGTGATATTACTTGTTTTAGCATTAAGATTGATTTTACTAGCGCCGGCCGTCGGCTTTCCTCGACCTGGTGTTTGCGAGCATTTAACGTTATCGTATATATTTAATTCACATATAATATGTTACAAGTTTATGTATGAAACGAGAAATTGTAAACGTTTTGTTTTATTTGATTTGATTATAATGTTTGTATTCAAGTTTAAGATTCTTAAAGTTTATTTTTGAATATATATTTATATAATTTAAACAAAAAATCGTCTTCTCAAAGATGTTTTTAAAAGGAAGTACATATTTTTTATTTCATTGTGTTATATACCCATAGCAGACATTACAGTGTCCAAATTTGGACAATATGTGCTTACTAATTTCAATTGTCAACATTCCTCAAAGGCCGGCAACGCATCTGTGAGCCCTCCGGTGTTGCAGTTGTCCAGGGGCCTTGGTAATCACTCCAGAGAACTGCCAGCCCGTTTGCCACTTGTTATATAAAAAAATATTTATAATTATAAATGATGAAGTATGATTTTGCATGTCATGTCAGTATTCGTATGTAATATGTACGTGTATGTTAAGTGCTCACAAACGGGGTCGCTTTCAAACCGCAGCGAGATTCGATTTTATTTTCTCCCAAACATCGGACGGAGGTTCGCGCGATGTGTTTTTTGTTTCACTCAGTCGCACGGCCGGCGCTATGCGTTAGAGCGAGAGCGAGCTATATTTACAAAGATGAAAGAATAAAGATATATCTCTAATCTCTATATACGAAAGTTTTAGTTGTTTCTCTAGTCTTTTAAAGTTAGATTATATTAATATATAATATATAAAATCGATGACTCCCACGTAAATAGTCGTAACCCCAAATTCCCAGCCTTATAAACAACTAAATTGCCATACAATCGTGACTAATGCCATACAATAATGTAATCGCCATTATTGTTGTATTTGTATACAAAAATATATTAAATAGTGACGAATTTATTTCAATTTACATGTTTGTAACGCTCTACTGTGAATTTGCGAATTTTGGGGTTACGACAATTTACGTGGGAGGTATCGAAATGTGTTTTCGATGCGAGCGAACTCCTTTAAGATATTTTAAGCATTCTTCCATAATTGTAAAAGATGCTATATTTCCTGCAGTGCACCCTTTCTATGTTCTCTGTCCCTCATTACTGAGGATCGTGGTCACATGGCATCCCACAACGAACAATTTGACGCCATCGGCTTCGGCCAAGTGAGTTGCCTGTCCTAAATTTTAATATGAATTGTTTGGATAAGTAACCGGCGACGTCGCCATGGCGTCTCGGTTAGGTAGAGTTCTTAGTGTATGAACGTGGGCTCCCCGGCGCACGTAAACAGTCCCATTGTCCAATGTTTTGGCTACTGTATCCGCACTCGGCGTACATTGTCTAACGTCTTTAGAAACACCAGTGTGAAACATCTCGCAGTTTATATAACCATCTAAAACAATGATATTTAACTTAAACACACTTTTGATATTTGAGTTGGTTCGTGTCGAATCACTTTGTTAGCCAAGTTTTGTTCACAGGCTCATTATAAATTTTATCTTACTATCTGACCCGGAATAATTTGGCTTATAGATTTTTTCCGTACCCTAATTAACGATGGCGTATGTACAGATTTAAATTTGTCATTTTCTCATACTTTCCAATACGAGAATCACCAGTGTCTGAGAAGACGGTTTCGTTCATTATTTTTATAACAATAGTTTGTTCAATTGTTCTTGTTTAAATGGAATAAAATAAATAACTGGCTCTTGGTAATAAGATAGCTTATAAGTTAATGCGAGCGAAACATGTTAGCGATTACTAAAATAGTAAAAAAATATTATTATATTATTTAGAGCCTATTTTTTCCCACTGCTGGGCTAAGGCCTTCCTTCCCTCTTTCCATAAGGTTCAGTCTAAGGCTGTGCGTTGCTAATCACCATTATAACGATCCAAGTCATTCCTCCATCTCATTCTTGGGCTGCCGCGATGTCGTTTCCGATCTGGGGTCCATAAAGTGGAGACTTTGGCCCAGAGATCATCCGTCATGCGGCAGACATGCCCAGCCCTATCGTACTTTAACTTGGCCGCTGTTTGGACCACATCGGCGATTTTTGGAGCGTAGTGTTGTGGTCTTTATTCTGTCAGCGAGCTTTATACCTAGAATACTATGCTCCATGGCTCGCTGGCAAACGATGAGGGCGGACTTCTGTTCAATGGTCAAAGACCAAGGAAGGATCGGAAGGATGCACATATGCACATACATTTACTGTATGTAAAAAAATACTGTAGTAAAATAATTCGGCCTAATAATCTTGGGTAATTAGGTTATTGTTTAGATCCAATTTTGTTTAAAAAAACTTAAAAATATTTAGCTTAAAATATGTCATACAGACAATACGGATTTAATTAGTAATTTTAAAAATGTATTTTCAAACCCAATTGTTAAAAAATGACCCTTAAAAACAATTTCCGAGTAAAATTCACGCAAAAAATTGGTGGTATTGTCGCACCCACTCCTAATATAAGCTTTTAATTTAAGCTTAGTATTAAGAACTAAGTATTTTCATATATATTCAATTCCCTTTGTGATTATTCTTCATCGTAAATAATAGTTACTTATTGGACTCACTAGTACTTTAAATGTGTTATTAGCCATAGTAATAAATCATTAAATAATAGACATAAAAATTTCTACTCGAGCAAAATAATTAAGTCCGCGGAGTGTTGTACCATTATAAATCATCGGGAAGTCAACTATGTTATTGCTATACCTAATTATACGTGATTTTATCAATTTGTAAACTCCGCCGCATGTTTTGTAAGACTTAGAAAGGTCCCAGGTCACTAGATACGGGGACGAGATACGCTATCGACTTGACATTGAGAATATCTCCACCGAGGAAGGCAAACAACGATCCATTGATTAAGTTTTTTTGCGAAATTAATGCGTTGGGAATTAAATTAATATTCCAGTGGTTGTACTAAAAAGCATTTTTTCATAACGCCTATTGTATTTCAAGGGCTTCTAAATACTAGGCGAAAAATTTCCTAACAAATCGCACTACATATATACAGGACTATATGACACACAGACGTCTGTTCCTAAGGTAGACTTAATGCCTGTGTTATAGGTAACAGCCGCCTGTTATACACAAATATTTTTTTTTAGAAATATATAAACACATACATCCTTCCTCTGCAACGCGATGGACCCGGCACCCGCACGGTGAATCCATGGAATGCTAAGAAATTCGTCTCATAAAAATGGCCGAGAGCGATCATAGACAAGCTTATATAAAAGGGTTCCTTATGGGATACACGCTAAAGGTATTTGCTAAGTAACTCCAAAGCTTGTTGTCTAATTTCGCTCGAAAGAAATTTCCTAATGAGTTTTTACTATGTCCTATCAACTTAGAAAATTTCAAGTCTCCACATATAATAGTTTTGAAGTCCTAGGGGGGAACCAACTTGCGGGCGGATAGACAGATGGACAAAGCAAAACTGTAAGGGTTCCAAATTGGTCACTGGTTTCTGGAAGAAATCTCTTTTAAGAGATAAGGCATCCTTTGTTCACAAAATTTTCTGTTACGTAGTTTTATTCTTGCTAGGTTGGTACATAAATTGTAAAATAAATAAAATAAAATAAAATTAAGTATCTATACTATTTAATATAGCTGAAGAGTTTGAGCTGGCTAATCTCAGGAACTACTGGGCCAATTTGAAAAATTATTTTTGTGTTAGATAGCCCATTTATCGAGAAAGTCTATATATCATCATGCTAAGAGTGATAGGAGTGGAGCACCGTTAAAGTATGTTTCAAAATAGGCTTTTTTTCCTTTTTGAGAGCTTTCGCTGCGCTGCGCAAACGTTAAAGTTTCGCAAAAATCATGTATTCGCGATAGTATACATCTATCTTTTAAGCTTGGCTCACTATAACATTTTTTATGCTAACTAAATTTGTTTTAAAATAATGCATTATTTTTGAATGTGTTTTTATAAATATCATATTAATCCCTATTAAAAAACTATTTTTAAACCTCTAACAGATAAGAGAGGCCCACGCGGGCGAAATCACGGGTATTAGTCAGTATTAGACATCAAAATTTTAGCACTTAAAATATATCTATATATATTTAATAAATAATTCTCCATTTCTCACATAATTAATCTGCCTTTCTCTATAATCATATTACATAATAGTATGCAGGATTGAAGGCCACCGTCAATGTCTCTATCCGATAAGCCAATTAAGCCTTTACATTAATCTGTTAACATGCTTCATATGATTGCTATAATAATATTTCGTATCATAGTCTGTAACCTTGCCAACATAAGTATAAGTAGCGAGTATAAAAGCAGGGGAGTCCGTGATACAAAATTTGTAGTTACTAAAGCCTTGTGGGGATGTATTTGATTACGTAGATTAGGTGCAAAGACGATAAAAAAGATTATGTTAAGATAATGTTGTTGGATACGATGCTTGGACCGTACGCTTCAGCCGTTATTGATGGTTTTAGCTACATTGCCTTGAGAAAATCATCAAATTATATTTTTCCGTAATCCTTAAAAGACCTTCACTTCACAATAATAAAAAAAATATCGATCGATATATTAGGCAAGCGATGAGCGGAAGTTTATTACAACTTTGTGACTGTCCCATTTTCATATTTCATGCTGATTTTGTAATATTATTGAAATGTAAACTTATCTCTATGTACGTACCCTACCTTATCTTAATCTGACGAGTCAGAGTTTTTTTATGGATCCTATAAGAATCCTAAAGAACCCCTCTATATTAAGGGTTCACATTTGGTGGGGGTATATTATAGTGTGCAAGGATTCCCCCCATATGGTTTTCTGACTAGAGTACTGACTGACTACAGTAATGCGCAAATTCCCCTCTTGGCGTCCCCTACCATAAGAACTGCTTAACAAAGTAAATTCCCTTGGTGTAATTTCAAAAGTCAACTTAAGTCATATTTCTTTTAATTTTTATTTATTTTCACGTACCAGCGTTTAAAAAAAGTGATTGGTTACAAAAAAACATTAATAAATACAAAAATTTAGCTGTCTTTTCAAGTGGGTGACACTATAATTCATTTTTATTAACCCATCGTATTCCTTTAAAAATCAATGCCACGAAAGAATAACTCTTATTTTTTTAAAATATAACTTCCGTTTATACAATTATACAAGTTATATGTGCAGCCACAATCCATAAAAACATGACCACAAAAATGATTTCATTTACCTTGTATCTGTATCATGTGATTCGAATTTCTTGTATGCGTCAGAGATTACTGTTTATAACGGTTAATTAACTAATTATCAGTTAGATTATTAATTAGTTTTGTTAGTATAAGTTAATTTATTATAAAGTTAATATGTTTCGATCAGGCGGCGTAGGGCCGCAGAAGCGCGACGAAATGCAGAGACAGGGCGTTATGAAAAAAGAAACCCAGAAAACACGGATGACAAAAATAAATCGCCCGAAAACAAGTATGTATCGACCAGTGACCCTTGCAATGTTACATTTTTTTTAAAAATTGCATTATTAATAATTAAAACATTATCGTAAGTAAAAAAAATGAAAAGATGATTAAAATTATGGCAAATCTATACTTATACGAGTATATAAAACTGAAGAGTTTGTTTTGTTTGCTTGATCGCGCTAATCTCAGGAAGTACTTTACCGATTTGAAAAAATCTTTCAGCGTTAGATAGCCTGTTTATCGAGGAGGGATATAGACTATAGACCATCACGCTGTAATTGGATCTATTTTTTTATATAAATTTATGCGAGCGAAGTCGGGCACAACTGGTCAATATATATAGGAGGTCATAGCTATCATCACGCTCAACAACTCGTATTGCACACACAATACGAATTCGGGCGGATCTGTAATAATAAATAAATATTTGTCCATAAGAGACGATAATTCAATTTCTATTTTAAAACATCTTTTCTCTGTTTATTCTTTTATTTATTCCGATAGCAGATGTTTAGCTTTTCAAAAGCTGTTAGCTACGAATGTAACGTTATTGTTATGTTTTGCCGACCAAGAAAGTGCGTTGCCATTTTGGATGACAGCTCCTATTAAAAAAAAAGTTGCTAAGGTTGTTAGAAGTTATCGCAATTCATAACAAGCAAAAATAAGCCTTTTAACTAATTGACGTTCAAGCGACATTCGACCTTAGCGGCAAACCAATTCCTTGGTTGACTACACAATTTTCTTTTTACATTGTTTATCAATCTCGTATGATTATCCGATGTCGCTAAATTTAATTACCCTACAAATAGAGGGTAGATCAAGCCTTTTTTTTTTTAAGTGGTGAACTTGTAAATATATTGGAAGTTTTAGTAGATTTTCAGTTAAGTTTTTTTTTCAGTGATAACCGTGGCGGAGATGAAAAGGGAAGGTAAGTATCAAAACCTCCGTTTAAATATCTGACATTCAGTCTGGTAGCTAACTTCGTTTTAGGAACTGAGCTCTAGATTTTTCATGTCACATTTTGTTAATTGTGACATTAATGTGATTAAATTACGCAAATTTAGTAATAATAAATTCTTTATTTGTAACCAAATGATATTAGGATGCTCCAAAAAACATTTTGAAGTAACAAATAGGCTAGTATACTAGATACTAGGTTGGACTCTTATGCCTAAACTAGGATACCGTGTACTATAGGCATCAGCGGCCTTCTCTCCAACGAGGTAGATATTTAATAAAGTTAATGTGACTTAATCTTAAAACATTATTTGGAAGATTTACATGGTAAAGAAATAAATTATTTTTGAATAAAAAGAAAGCCTTCAAAAACAAAGGCGACGAACTAAAAAGCAGAAAATAGATAGTACTTTCATACGATTTAGTAGACACTTACCTATGTGTTGAAGTCGGTACCAAGCCAAATAGGTTCTTCGCTTAATTGATGTAGATGAAAAAAAAAACATCGGGTCGAATTCATAACCTCGTCTTTTTTTGAAGTCGGTTAAAAAAGAAAAAGAATATGACACAGGTATTGAGATTGTATCGGGAGTATGTATGTGTGTGTATGCATATGTGAGTGTGTAAGTGTGTTTGTGTTGGTGTGTGTATGTGTCTGTGAGGGTATAAAGATTTGTGGCCGTGCTTTCGCAATTTCGTCCATATAATTCATACACAGCTTACAATCACCTTTAGGAACGTATCCATAATACGTGTCGTGTTTAGTGAGAGGGGAGTGTGTCTTTAAAGGAGTCACGGTCAGTGTGACTGACCGTGGTGTTTTAAAGACTCCCCGAGAAGGAAATAAAGGGGGCGGGGAGTGGAGTAGGGGGGGGTAGAAATTGATTCAAGTATCAAACTATTTCGCTACACACACACACACACACACACAGAAAGAAAAACAAACACACAGTTACACTAAAGACACGCGCATGCTTTATATGCATCTGCACTTAAATTAAGTTACTCTGAAAGGAAAGAAATGTCATAAATGAAACCGAGGGAAAAAGCTACGTAATTGTTTAAAAAAATTTAATCTCAAATAATGTTTATCTCCCATATATTAACCTATGACAGGGAAATAAATCTATACACTCGTGACGGCAAAGTCAAAAGGATATTATTATATTTTTCATGCTTCAAAGAATTATATTGGCCGTTGGCCAAACCGTCACCTTGTTTCATCTGATAGTATTAAAGGACGAACTTTTTCAAATGTTCGTATTGGTACAGAGATTGTGTTTGGGAGTAGATTTATTATTTGTTTTTAAATTAACTATTTTATGATAACATTTTAAACGAATCATCGTTCTCAATTTCGAGTCTTACTGCTTTGAATCATGGTTCTTGACATTTACACTTATTATATTAATGGAATCATCATCAATTATACGTTCCCCTGCAATCTCATATCGGTACCGGCTTGCATGGACACAACCAATAAACCTTTGTTCTTTTCCTTGATTCTAAGATTCTAATGATTGAATCTAAGTATTGACCTTTGTTCTTGTGACGTTAAGAAAGCCGTTACGAATAATAGACTTATTATCATCGTCACAGATTCGCCCACGGTCAGCAGAACCTACGCACTTGTTTTTGAGTCTCAAAACTCGGTGGCAAGGACTCTTGCTTTTATTCAATCAAATATTACTCAAGACGTAATAAAGCCAACGCTGTATAGATCTAGCAAAAAAATATGATCTTCATTCGAAAGACGTCTATTTATAGTCTCCATTTCAACACCAAGAAAGCTACAGTAAGGTTATCCAAACCGCAAAGTCGAGGAAAGCTGCGGAGTCGCGGTAATGTAATATAAGGACGCCGCGAGACGAATACGTTCACTGCCAAGGCTGGCTGGGGTGAAAATAAAATGGACAACTTGTTTATTATTCTTTTGCTCGGAGCCAACCAACGTACGTCTTCGTGTCATGTTTCTTATTAAAACCGCACAAGGTGATTTCTTTCCAGATAGGGACTTGTGTAAATAAAGTAGTGTGTACGGTTTTACTTACTTACTGAAGCGGCTCAGCAACCCAAAATGAATTTTGGCCTCCTACGGGATTTTGCGTCACTCGTTTCGGTCCTGCGCTGTCACTTGGCTGTTTCCAGATCAAAGATCACGCAAGTCCGATTCAACGATATCACGCCAGCGATACCTAGTCGCGTTTGCTTTATATGAGGTAATTTAGATATTATATTCCTTCATACGAAATTTAAGGATATATAACTCTAAAGACTTGCATATTATTCTACGTGCACGGGAATGGCTGGTCGAGCAGTGGTCCCATGCCAAGTTCAACACTACGGTGACCCTACTTATATACATTTCTGGTATTTGAAGAAGTAAAAATCAGTATTTCTATAAAGATTACACAATGAAGCTGGCCCTGAGCTTATCATCAGTCAAAAAACCAGGACGACCACCTACCACCTGGTTGACGTCGGTCAAAAAACCTGTAAGAGGCTATTTTAGAATTGTACGAAGTAATAAATCATGCTAAATAGAGAACGCGGACAAGAAGAGCCGACCCGAAGTAACGGGAAAAGGTTTTTTTATTTAAAGGGCCAAACGAGCAGGCAGTTTACATAAGTGACTACCGACGCCCATGGACATCTGCACCACCAGATTGCCGGCCTTTAATGGCGAGATTAGGCCACCGGGAAGTTTCGCAAACCGAACGAAACGCGACAACAATACCATCACTTGACGTGACGTGCTGCCGCCACTTCACGCCGATCTCATGTGAGAAAGAGGTACTAGTACCCGGATACGCCGGCTCATTCCGACAGCAGACCAAAAGGCCTGCAAGCGTGGCGCTACCTCTAGAAAGAAGAAGTAAAAATCAGTATTTGAGGAAGTTAACGAAGCCACGCGAACGTAGTTGCGATCATCATCTAGCGTAGATAAGAATCCGCAAGATTGTCAATACATATTGAATAAAGGAATTAGAATCAAACAAAGGTTCCATAATGCTGGCCAATTGAGAAGAAGCAATCCTTTTTTAAATAACATTTGAAACACCTAAAATAAAATAGCAACTAAGCGGGGGATAGAGCTTCAAGGTTGACACTTTAGTCACAACACTTTTGCAGCCACACACTTTGCAGAGACACACTTCTGTAACTATTTACAAAACAAAGAGTAAACTAATCCCATAACACTGCAACTAGTCCTTTTTTTATAAATAAAAGATAGTAATTGGCCGCAGCTGTTCCAGCCACATCATCTGCATAATAAGAACAAAAGTGCGGGGCGGTGATACACAATGGTCTTTATTAAAAAAGCGCCTCAGCCAAGTAAACCAGGCCGGGACACAGATTTTTTGTGAGAGAGAATATCCTTCGGGCAACGAAATCCAGATACAAAAGGACGCCAGGATCTTTAGTAAATGGAATTTCAATTGAAAACTAAATATTTTCTTATCTATACTAATATACGTGCCGCATTTCGGATGACCTTTCGGCCAAAATCTCCACTTTACGGACCCAGATCGAAAACGACATCGCGGCAAGCCAAGAATGAGATGTAGGATATTTGTTGCGTAAATGAATTTTGGAAGGGATGACGAAGTCGCGGGGCGAAGCTAGTTAAGAATAAGTCGAAACAATGAAAGGAGAAATCTGTTTATCTAATAACGACGCATTTATACTCGTAAGTAAAACTATTTTTCTCAGTGAAGAAAGACGACTTGTCTGGAACACCCACGAGTTGAAGATAAATATGTCACATAGAATTGAATGGAGTCTTTATTAGCCGAATCTTAACGTAATTAGTGACTATATGTGCTAATCTTCGATTTTATTACCGTGATGATAAGCCGCCGAGTAATGGGCGTGTCTGGCTATCTTATTAAATGAGAAAATAAAAGACCGTTCTAGAACATCCAAGGCATGAAGATAAATATGTTACACAGGATTGAATGGAGTCATTATTTGCCGAACCTTTATTTAATTAGTGTCGACATGCGGTAATCCCGATCATCACATCGCCGCATCTCCGATTTTATTACCATGATGATAGTCCTCCGTCTGATCGGCAAGTCTGGCTATCTTATTAAATAAGGAGGATAAAAGACCTATAATGGTCTTTTATCCTCCTTATTTAATAAGACAGCCAGACTAGCCCATCAGACGGAGACTTGAATGGAGCTATTATTAGCCGAATCTCAAAGCAAGTAGTGACTAAAAGTGGTAATCTCCGATTTTATTCCCGTGATGATAGTCCGCCGTCTCATGGACAAGTCTGGCTATTTTATTAAACGAGAAGATAAAAGACCGTTCTAGAACAACAACTAGACGAAAATGTAAGATGATGTAATGAGTACAAATATAAATGACAGAAATTTATGTAACAATGTTTTTATTAGTACAACTCTGGCTTCCTTGGAGACGAAAGACGACCGTTTTAAGTAGAAGATCGCTCTGGAACACCCACGCGCCAAAGATAAATATGTCACACAGACTTGAATGGAGCCATTATGAGCCGAATCTCTACTTAATTAGTGTCTACATGTGGTAATCTTGTTCATCACATCACCGCATCTCCGATTTTATTACCGTAATGATAGCCTGTCGTCTGATGGGCGTGTCTGGAGCGTTAATTGTGCTGAACTGTGTACGCCTTCTGCGTTCAATCGCTACTCGACGAACGCTTAATCAGCTACATTACGTTAATACATTATCAATCAGACGTTACTTTACCGAAATTTGTGATTATAAATTATATACGCGGCAATATATATATACACATTGCATATTATTTATTATACAATGTTATTGCTTAACCTGTATTCAGCACATTTATACGTAGCGTTAGTAGGAATCCAAAAAAATCACACAAATTGTCAGACGTAGACCAAATTTAAATTGGACCACATGGAAGGCATCAGATTTCAAATAAAAAAGAATCATCAAAATAGGTTCATCCAGTCGAGAGTTGTAACAACAAACAACAATATAAAAAACAGTCACCGAAATAATTTTTCAAATCGGACCAGTTCATGAGATTAGCGCGTTCAAGCAAACAAACAAACTCTTCAGTTTTAGCCTTTTAGTGTTGGAGGCCAAGATCCTCTTCGGGTCACTGCGCCAGAGTAAGTAAATAATAAGTAGAAGGTAGCGCCACGCCAGCAGTTCTTTTGGTATGCAGCCTTTTTCACATAAGATTGGCGTGAAGTGGCGGCAATGCTGTCACGTCATGTTATCGCGTTTCATTCGATTCGTGAGAGTTCCAGGTGGCATAAACCCCTCGATAAAGGCTGGCAACTCATCTGCAAGCCTTCTGATTATGCAGATGTCCATGGACGATGGTTCTCTTAAGTGACTACGTAAACAGCGTGCTCGTTTGCACCTTGTATTATGTAAAAACATACCTGTCAGTACTCAGTAGACTCTGCAACTCTGGGGATATTGAAGAATTACATTATAACCGTTACTTTTTATTAGACATTACTCCTTACCATTGCTTCTTCTTCATCTCCTGTAGATGACGTTGACGCTTTCATGTGACGGATTGCAACGATCGAGTCGTTAGTCTACCAGGTTGGTAGGCTTCCAATTCTAAGTTTACTGGTAGCGGAAAACCATCCAAAAACCTTTATTCAAGGATCATATTTATTTTTAGATGTGAGCATATAATCCTTATTGGCTCATATAACCTAATTATTTTGATACAATCTATTTAGTATAAATTAATGTCTCCATCAATTGCTCCGCAAGATCAGCGGTTGTTATTACTTACGATAAAACATACGTTCTGAAATCTCCTCAGTGCAGGACCTGGGGAAGCCTCGTAAACTTGAGTTTTAAGTAGAATGTAATCATCAGCTTCGCAAAAGCAACAACCTAACATGTTCAAGGTACAACCTGACATGTTCAAGCAACAACCTAACGTGTTCAAGCAACAACCTAACATGTTAAAGCAACAACCTAACATGTTCAGGAGGGCGTTTACGGACGATACCAAGATAGGTATCCTATGTTGTGCGGTGCGATGTCTCATCTTATGGCGTGCCCTGTGAATGCTAACAACTGCATACAGGAGGATTTAAAGGCTGCATCAGACAGAGCAATTGGTATAGCCACTTTCGAGGCCGCTACTGTAAAGCATCTAATTTTGCGAAGATCGAAGTTGAAGTAGAATATATTTTTATAAATTAATTAGAAATTGTAGTATTGACCTTCTATTCCCAGCATTCTCCACACTAACAGCGAAATTTCAAATTACTAAACTACAATTCATTTATTATTGAAATATCTTTCATATTTTGATACACACGTTGAAATATTGCAAAAGTTAATTAAATATCAAATGGGGAAACCGGGTGAAACTTAAGTAGTCCACCGCAAGAATTTCAAACAACTGGTTCTCATAGTTTCCTTAAAAACTTGACATCATTACCGTTCCGAAATTATCATAATCGACTCTAATGTCGCCACGTCGATTGTGATATTAAATTTTATGTCGTCTAGAGTTTTGATTAGTTTCATAGTTAAATGTATGGATATGGGTGCAAGTAATAAATTGATGTTGCAAATCAGATCTTGGCGATTCGGTGTTTTAAGGAACCCAAATCCAAGATTTTGCGAAATTAGGAAAGCTTATACCAGAGGTTCGCAACCTTTTTGCAGGCAAGGACCACACCTTTAAAAATAAGATGCAGGCGGGCCGCATTGTTAAAAATTAGATGTTGACGGGCCACACTTGTATATTTATTATTTCAAAAGGTGTATAGTTATTAATTTATGTAGGCAGACGTTAAAAGCTATATTAAAAATGTAAAATTTTAGTACATATTGTATTGTTTTATTTTAACTGTAGTAGATTACGATAAAAGTTTGCGCTCCTGTAAGTAACATTTATTTTTAAGATTTAGAATCCCAGTAAAAAAACACTCGCGAGCCACAAAGAGATAGGTCGTGGGTCACTTGCGACACGCGTTGCCGACCGCTGGCCCGATGGCGCAGTGGGCAGTGACCCTGCCTTCTGCTCCGGGGGTCGTGGGTTCGATTCCCACCTCGAGTCTGGGTGTACTACTTACGTCCTGTGGGCCTAGCACGAACATTTTCATCCTAAATACAGTTGATTCTTCGAATTCGAACGGTTCGAAATGTTCGCGCTAGGCCCTCTGGCCTTTGTTTACGACTTCGTCAGCATAGACTTTTGAGTGGAACTCATTAACGGAATCAAAAGTATGTAAGTAACTTTAATTTTTAACCGACTTCAAAAAAAGAAGGACGGTCTCAATTCTTACTCTGCCATTTGTGAACCTATTTTGATGATTCTATTTTTGTTTGGTGGAACATCTGCATCGGCTTGGTACCGAATTCAATGCATCGCTAGGTGTCTACTAAGTAATCGTTATAAAGTACTTATTACTTTTTGCTTTTTAGGTACTTGGTGTTTTTTAAAGGCGGTTTTCTTTCTATATAAAAATACTTCATAATAATTCAGAAAAAAAAGACTAGCAATCCAGGAATGCCGACAGAAGTGAATACTCGAAAAAACAGACTTATCGGTAAAGGTGACAGTGTCACAAGTTCAGTGGTTTTTTCCCTTCTCAATAATTACCCGACTCGCTTTAAGAAGTTTTCACTTGACTATACTTTTAAATGAAATATTTCTTACCAAAAAACTGATTATTTATTTTTTAATTCTCTACGCCCCCCTCCTTGGAACCTTAAATAATTAATTATGAATCAAACAAAAACACCCTGTGCCTTTTATATTTTTTTTTCTGTGTGGTTACACAAATCTATTGCGATTACTCATGATCTCAGTCAAATTAAGGTCAAGTCTTGACTTGGCTCACGAATCACTTACAAGTCCAAAGCGACCAATAGGGGTAGACGAAGACGAATTTAGGTACCACGGTAATAGGTGACAGAGTCTAATAGACACTTGGTCAACGTCATGCGGCAATGACATTGATGACGCAAGAGGTATCAGTGCAGCAGCCAGGTCAACGCTCAGACAGAATCCGCGAGACGCGTCATACAAGTGTCGCCGCGGTAATCACCTGATTACTACGAGATTACATAAGTGCCAGAAGCGCTATGTCCTAGGTGATAAAACGTTCTATACATAAGTGTAAGAAGTGCCATAATCGCTTCAACATACATGATAAACAAATCTTATGTTAAACGATGTCCTTTCTAAAATTAGACCACCTTGAACCTAAAAATCTTGATTAGTTAGTGGCGCGCTTGTATAGAATACCTATTCTATTCTCTTGTCCTGCCCAGGACGCACCCTGGAGAGGCCGTTCTTTCAATCAGAATTTTACAAGCTCTTTTGGGTCATCCCATATACGAGCTATCACTGATTCGAAGTTGAGCCACCAGGTAGAACTAGCAAGAAACTTTATAATATAGTATTATTATTATGAACGGTTCTTTTATCAACACCACCGAGGTTTTGATAGATGCGTGGGAACGTGTCGTTTGCTGATAGTCTATCCACCTGATACCAGTGATACTGGTAGATAAAGGGATTAGCCCATCAAAAATTAGGATATAAAAGGTTTCCATTACAAAAAACATTAGAGCAACGGTGACTAAGAAGTATACTTTTCATTAGAAAAATCGAAACCTTGCAAGTTTATGTTTTGCAAGGGTTATCAGAAAAATGTGTATATTTATATCCTATTCATTTAGTCATAAGACAAAAGGTATACAAAGATACCAGTGTTTCCCAACGCTTTAGGTTTGTCACTCATTTTGACTGTTTGGTTACAGTAAAGTAAAACAAATGTGTATTTGAAAACTTAACACACAACATCTAACAACAAATTTAACACTTAGCAATTATAGGTTCTTTTTAAGGCACTATTTTTATCAGGTTATTTAAAATATTCGTAAAGATTAATAATACAACGATTGAAAAAAAATTTAAATTCCAATTAATATATTAAATAACTGTATTTTTATTTATTGGAATCATTAGAATATTTGTAAATACTATAATTTTTCTGGCACTAAAATAACTTTTTTTACTGTTTGTTTACCTTTTGCCTCAAGAGAAAACCCCCTTGTTATATAAAAAAAAGCGTGAAGGGAAAACGTACCATTATCGTGCGTCCACGCTAGTACGTCCATGCGTTC
>JANCMC010043597.1:0-13739 GCA_024363005.1 Charaxes varanes
CGCCGATCTCATGTGAGAAAGAGGTACTGGTACCCGGACGCGCCGGCCCAATTCAGCTACAAGCATGGCGCTACCTCAAAATAAAGATATTAATAATGATATTATATAATGGTAAAAAAAATGGTACATTTCAAGAAAAAACTGACGAAAAATTTCACCACTGGGAAGTCTAGAACCATGTACTGAACCGGTGGCATGCGTATTCGATACGATGTCTTTTACACCCTGTACAGGAAATTTTGGTAAAAATGAATGGATTTTTTATACTTTTATTTAATATTTTCTTACTCTATTTTATTTAATAGACACTAAATTTATATTACCTTACTTTAAAACATTTACTGTAATACCATATCGAATCTGAACTATAGACAAGTCAATATTTTATCGTAGGTTACTACAAATTAGAAGGTTGAAAGCTGAAAAAGTGGTTATAAAGGAAAAAAATCTAAAATTAGCTTTAAAAAAATCGTAAAATAATTTGATGTTTTCTAGAAAATGAACATTTAAAATTTGGTGAAAATTCAGAAAATAGCATTTGATAGTCCTTCGTAGAATGCTTGAAACGGGTGGATCAATTTCGAGTCCGAAATAATTAAGCAGCCACCTGTGTGAACAAGGCTCTCAACGTAATTGAAGCCTTCCTCTCTTCGGGTCTTAGTTATGCCAAATCTAAAAGGGGTACGGTCACCGAGGTAAATTTGCACGAAACAAATATCATACGATCTTTATTGACTTTTTATTAATTACAGTAAATAAGAAATATTTTACAAAATGCACGAGACCTTATTTGTGGAATCTATACATAAGAAAAAACTTTTTTTTTTTTACAGACTGGTTGTGATAAGTTTCTTACAGGCTGGTGTTAAAGGCATAAACATGGGCTATTAATTTTAACACGAGAATAAAGGTTCTGCGCGAGGAGGTAGTAGCTTAATCAGTCGCCGGCATTCGAGTCCTTGCTAGGTTAAGCAGTTTTTACCGCGGTCAGATGATTGATGGGTGATCCATTCTAACGCTCGTCCTCCTCGGTGCTTCGAAAAGCACGTAAAACAGCGGTCCCGATTAATGTCACTGAGACATATTAATCATGAGATTGTAGAGATCGTGGAGGTTCCGGGGACGACGTCAGACGGCAGGCGGTCATGTCAACTCGCCCCATAGCCACATCTTCTGTAATTTAAGCAGTCCCTAGTACTACGGAAATAACGATAAAAAAAAAATAATCACGGCTCCGCACTAAAAAATGAACGAAATTAATGAATTGAACTCAGCCATAATCGCGGGCTGCAGCCAGTCTATGATATAATTACATGATCTCAGTGACGCGAGCCGCTGGAGTGTGCACTCGTATGTAAACAGCGCGGTAATTAATACGTTTGTGATTTTGACAGCCGATGGGCAGCTCAGTACCAAGCTGTTAATTAAGGAGCCTCCTGCATTAACAGTCATCACGCGTAATTGAAGTGTTTCATGGAGCAGGGTTCGGGTTTGAGGGATTTCGAGGATACGGATGTCATGTGTCTCACTTGTTTTTCTCATATCACGTTTTTTTTTTCAACGTTTAAACAATTTCCATCAATTGCCTACAAGTCCACGCCCACTCAACTATCATGTTTTTTTTTTGGTCCTGGAGCAAAGGCCCTATCGTTAGTGTGACCAGTAACATCTCAAGACCAGCAGAGCACATAGTCTGCAATGGCTTGAGGTGTGAGCGCCCTGATTCCTCCTGGGGTCAGGGTATTTTCGCCCAGTGCGTTATAAACGTTTGAAGAATAGAGTTGGACAGTCACAAAGGCCTACTACCATGTAGGTATATTTTTTTTTTAATTATATTTTTTTTGTTCATGTTAGTAGTATGGTCATTTTAAGCCTCAATAGTTCAAAAGTAGAAGAGGAGGACTGAAATCTACAAGGTACCCAGTTCGAATTCTGACGCCGCTAGGGTATTGTCGCACCCACCCCTAACACAACCTTTTAATTTAAGCTTAGTTGGGGGGGGGGGGGATATTAGACATACCTAAAAAAAATACGGTCCGCCTTTTGTAGGGTTCCGTACAAAGAACCGCACAACTACCCGCTCCTACCCCGGACTGTTTTGTTCTACCTATAATGCACTTAAATATAACGGGCGGAGGGTAGGGGGTGTTTCTCTTGAGTTGATCGCTAAGTTAAGTAACTCTTGCCGCGACCGGATGATAGATGAGTGACCCATTCTAACACTGGTTTATATTATATTAGATATCGAACCTCCTCCGTGTTTCGGGAGGCCCGTAAACTAGTGGAACCTGATTAATGTCACTTTGTGATATTAGTCGTAAGGTTGTAGAGATCGTGGGGGTTCCGAGGATGATGTCGTATGGCAATCGGTCATCTTAACTCGCTCCACAGCCACATCCTCTGAAATCTAAGAGGATCCTGTTACTAAACTAGGATATCGCTAAGTAAAAGAAGATTTTTCGGTATAACAATAGCTTGCCTGATCACAGCATCCACCATTATTTAAAAAAAATTGTATTTTTGATCACACAACTGAACTAAAACTTCTTTAGCTCCATCTAAATATGTTCATAGAAGCGTTGCCGGCCTTTAAAGCGGGGTTCAGACCACCGGGAACTCTCACAAATCGAACGAAACGCGACAACAATACCAACATTTGATGTGACAGTAATACCCCACTTCAGGCCGATCTTATGTGAGAAAGAGGCACTGGTACCCGGACGCGCCGGTGTCGGTAATGGTAACAGTGTCGCGAGCTTAATGGTTCTTTCCCATCTCAAAAGAATTCCCAACGCGCCGATGTCGGTTAGGGTAAAAGTGATGCGAGTTCAATGGTTTTTATTGTTTTCCCATCTCATAAACTGATGCCTAACGCGCCAAAATAAATTTTCTCGTCAAATATGTAGGAAAGTATCTCCTAACCGCAATCCTGTATAATACGCAAAGTGAGTGGAAGTAATCTCGTTCTACACACAAAAGTTCATAATCGTATGAAGGTGCGGCTTAAAATTTCGCCGACTCTGATTTTATACTCTATACGAATGCGTGCTGCACTCCCGGTAAGGCCAACAGATTAGATCTTCTTAGTGTTTCGTTTTCAAGCAGTATATTGTCCTAGCTGAGGTATAAACTTTCAATGAAAAATGATAACTTAAAGTCTTCAATAGCGACGAGAAATTCCTGTGCTAGAGCCTCAATAGCCCAATGGAGGAAGGGATGGACGGAAATCCACAAGGTTCAAGTCCCAAAGCCGTTGCGGTATTGTCGAACTCACTCCTGGGACAAGCTTTTCATTTAAGTTTAGTAGGACGGAAAAAAGAAATTTTAGATATACGTACCTTATAAGTATTCCTAATATACTTAAAAAATATATAGCTTGCTTGCTTGCTTACATCGTGTCTAAGATGCAGTCACCTTGCTAATAAGTAAAGTTGCCAAATTTTTGTCGGAAGTAGCACAATTACAGGTCATATAGAGAATCGTGCGGGATTGCTAATATTTTTATTAAATGTACGTTATTTTTCCATTAATTTATTGAAATTAAATTTCACGCACACCAATACGAAACAAGTCACATACACATGTATACGTTTTATAATGTCAAAGCTTAGTCATGGCAAAATGACAAAATAACAATATTAACTATGATATTTAATGTGATGAAAGTGACAAATTCATTTGCACTAAGAATAAAAATTTTATACATAGATACGCAAATTTAAATATTTGTGGCGGAATTTCGTCCAGCCGGCGATCTCTAGTGACAAGTAAATATAGAATTGAATCGCTTATCATTAACGCAAATATACCTAATCCTTTTTAACCTCGGATCGTTGGGCACAAAGTAATGGTGCAAGAGATATGGCAACACCTCCATCATAAAGTATATAACGGGATTACACACGTATAAAACCACGTGAAGTAATATAATTTCACGTGGAGCAACTTTATGAGGGCGATAAACGGATCCCCATCTAATCTTAATGTATAAATACCACCAGGCACCGTAAAATTAACTCCACATTTAAATGTAATTATATACAGCGATTTTTCTGATGGTAATCTGCTAAAATTTAAGAAAGTCTTCTTCTGACATAAGAGCACTGCTAAATAATACTATTGGAGTAGTCTTACTTTTCTCTTCCATCCGTAAATTACGTCACACTCTTTCAATCACACACGTCACACTTAATTGTTATTGATTATTTTATTGTTTTCTTCGCTGCCATTATTATTCTACAGTTCTATTTTCTTTATCGGGCTTCTTCTTCGGGGCAGCCATTTCCGCGATGAGATGGATATGTGAGGTCACGGCGATAGATGGCTGCTCTACGTCACGCGTTAAGGGAGGTAGGTTATCACCAAAATGTGACATGGTGACAACGGGCAGGTGTTGTCAAAAGCGTTTTGATATCCCATGTCAAAACTAAAAATATAAAAAATTGCTGTTTTCTTTTCTTGAAAAGTATGCGTGGTCACATCAAGGGGTTTCTTAAATGTGAAAAGCTGTGACAAGGACGGGGGAGTTAAGAAATCGTAGAATTTATTTGAATTAAGGGAATGAAAAAGGTTGGTGTATGTTCTAGAGAAATGTCGATCGATCATAATCATGCGTCATATCTTTTCATGTCCTTTTTTAGAATTTATTGGCAAGACTTGTTAAAGGACGAGTC
Organism: Charaxes varanes; assembly: GCA_024363005.1. NCBI lineage: Eukaryota > Metazoa > Arthropoda > Insecta > Lepidoptera > Nymphalidae > Charaxes > Charaxes varanes. The sequence continues at coordinate 4,674 of JANCMC010043597.1, forward strand.
AATGTGGGCTCCGCTCTAATTACGTTACATACACTGCTAAGAAACAGCGAACTACGAGTGGAGTTATGCTATCAAATTATCGGTAATATTAAAAGCTTTTATTTAACTCGCAGCGGATGTTTGTTCGGATGAAATCTTACAACTCAATTTTGGAGCAGATATCTTATATCGTATAACAATGCATTAATATGACACGGTGCTGATCTGATGATGGAGCTTGAAGGGTGGCCATAGGAAGTCGATTATAAAGCGACATAATTCCATCGAGTTTGGGCACGTATGATTCGTCCTGACGAGCACTTTGTCTTTAGATGGTATCCAGAGTCTGATGACGGAACTTGGAGGTGATCATATAGCATCTCCGTTATAAAACGACACAATCCGAAATAAAGGCTTTCTTAAAAAATCTTTTTTAGTAATGTTTTATTTTAGACAATTATTAATTCCCATTTCGAGCTTGTTTTTTTCAAACCATGTCTCAAAAATGGCCACGACTATAGCTCTGTGGTTTAAATTGAGCACCACTTTTACCGTTGCGCTATCGAGTCATTCACGTCCATAGCGTCGAATATTAATTAACTTATCCCCACTCTGAATTTACCTGTACGCTATAAAATTTAACAAAAAAAACCTTATTTGCTGCGCCTTACAAAATAGGCCTAAATATGAAATCACCTGCGGCAGTGGGAAATTGCCTGCCTCACGAATAATTTTATTACTGGCGAGTAATGTGTACACGCCTTTAAAACATTCGGGAATATTCCTGGGTAAAAAAATTGTGACAGGTGATTTACGAAAACTACCAATAATAATCTACAGCAAAAAGTTACTAAAAAATTAGACTAAAAAGTATCCCTCCAACCCTAAATTGTGAGAATAAAATATACTTACAAATAAGATGTCTTTACTCAATACATCAGATAGAGCGCAAATAAAATTTAATGAGTTCGTTATTCTGTTCAAATACAGAACAACTTTTTTTTTAAATTTCCATTAAATTTTTCACCGAAAAAAGATCATAAATTTCATACATACCGAATCCAAAATCAAAATGCAAATATTGAATTCAATTTGAAAGTTCCAACGTCCATTGTCCACTGCTTACAGATAAATGTTTTTATAAATTAAAGTAAAAACCTTTTAGACAAGCACACACAATTAATATAATTAAGTATATTGTTAGGTGTTTAAGGATACAAGCACTTGATTGCTCTTCGTCTTTACTAACCTCAAGGATCAAGTCAATGAACTTGGATCTGTTTTACACATTGCTTTAATAGAAACCCACATCTTCCATCTCTTTGATTCCATAACAACCACCAATAGAAATTCATCATTAATGATGGTAGCACTGCTATAACGATATGTCATTAATGCCTTCATTGCGATCGCCCGATATTATTCCTCATAAGTCATGATTATCGTGATGGTAATACTGATAGAGACATTTGTCACAGGTTACAAGGATACTTTTACTGAAAATAAGTCAATGCATGTACTTTTATAATTTAATTTATAATTAAAGGTAACAATACCTAAAGACTGTCCCTTATATTTAATAAGCATTGGCTACCCTACCTCATAATATACTTATAATGTGGGCTGTTCTTAAAATAGTATTTCTGGAATAGAAATTTATAATATCGTGTGCTATCGCTAAGATTTATTGTGACGGTATATTTTTATTAGGAATAATTTTGGGTTTGACAGTGTCACCTGATGTTAAGTGATAACGGTATTTTATATAATGAACCCAGCAGACATTGTATTGCCTAAATTTTAGCTTGTTTATTATTAGCCAGTTAACCAATGACTTTTCCATAAAACGTGACACTGGCTATATTTTTAATGAAATTATAATATGACATGGTGCGTTAGTCAAATGGTCTAAAGTCCGATCCTTGCTAAGTATAAACGTATGTTGACCTTTCAGCGTTCTAACAGAGGTAACAAACCTTTTATGACAGTGATCATAATTAGTTTTTTATTACTTAACGGTATTATTTTTAGTTTGTACAAGTACTATCAGGATATTGACTAGCATACTGCCAAGTAGTCCCGAAGAAAGTAAACGGAAATATCATCGATATATTAAAATTTAAGAGTTTTATTGATTTTTCGAAAACTGCTAGTCCAATTTCGATAAAATTTATGTGGGACCATCACTGAAGTATGATCTACCAAACAAAAATGAATCAAAAAATTCTATATATACTTGACGGAGTAATTGGATAAAATACATACAAAAAAAATCTAGTCATAAAAGATAGTAAAAGAAAGTGTATATAGTCATAAAAGACCTCCTTCTTTTTTAAAATCCGTTGACTAAAATCAATAAAAAATATTATTGTTTTACATTATTACGATTATTAAAATTAATTGCACAAGGAAATAACATTTCCGCCTCACATCGCCACCGAAGATGACGCGCCCCAGTTGTCTGACCTCGGACGGAGGCATTCAAAGTTTTACCCAACTCGGGGTTTTATGATTTTCACGAAGTAATTTTGTATTAGTTACAAGAGCTGTTGTTATGGCTATTTTTGGTTTATTTCGAGTATAATTACGATTGTAATAAAAAACAGTGATACAGGCTAGGGGAATACAAAGTTCTGATGTTATTTTCGAGAAGGAACGATATTCTTCTATATTCATGAACAATTTTTTTACCATATATCTTAATCAATAATTAAGGACTTTAATCCATCCGACTTCGACGGCACGTAGATAAAATGTCTAAACAAGGCCTTGGAAAAAATTTGGGAAACGACGCCTTAGTGACTCTACGAAGGGTCAACGTATTTATACCGACCGATATGGGCACGACTATAATACGAACGTCATCTATTTGAATTATTATCAAGTGGCGACAAAATATGAATTATTTTTAGTATTTCTAGATTTCCGTACCATTAAAGGAAAAAGCAACTCTTATAGGATCACTTCGTTTTTAATCGAATTATACGCGGAATAAATAGTAAATGACAAAAGGTTTAATTGCAATTTCCCAAAAATTAAAATTTTTGATTTAGGTCAGTTTAGGATTAAGCGTGCGATATTATAACCTCCAGACGGTTTCCAAGTACTATCTCAGCTTCATAAATTATTAATGCAAACACTAGAAAACAATTTTGATTTATTTTTATCAAATTCGCTATCTAATCTTATGAAATTAAAGTAATATTAAATTCAACTCCAAGTATAAATTTAAAAAGTTCTCTCACTAAAATTGTATATTTTTACAAAGTAATATTCAATACATATTTTTTAATTTTAAGAAAAGAGCATATTCGTTCGTGAACGACCGGCAATGCATCTACGAGTCTTCTGGCGATAAGTTGTTCACGTCTACCGGTATACTGTAATCCCTTCTTTAATACGGATTTATTCCGTGTTTTAGGAAAACGCGTTATAGGAAAATTCTCGTACAGCGCACTTGTGCGATCCCGCATGCGCATAATATAATATTGTATATATTGTAGAATAATATTAATACGTTATAAGAGTACCGTGTTATCGGGGAGTTTATAGTACTTATTTTTAATGTTATTCTGCCCGAACGTTGGCTTACTCTTAATATTGACATTGAATATCGAAACATAAATTAATATAGATATGTACTTCTATGTCATGTAAGAAGTATATGTTTTTTTGATGGGTCTAGCATAATCTTAAATAGATTCAAGACCATTAAATAAATCAGACATAAAAATAATCATAACGTCATCTATTGGTCCCTTACCACACCGACCGCATGCATTCTTTTTAAATCTCTCTTTACTTCTAAGACAGTGTTACCCAACGTGAGGCTCACGCCCCACAGGGGGGCAATTTGATAGATAAGATAAGATGATATCGGTGACAAATTTAACAAAAAAGGCAAATTCTTAAAAAAAATGCTGAAAAGAATTATAAGTTACAATTTAATTTGACGTTACCAAAATACGAACTTCCTAAGACTTATCATTTATATTTCTTAAGAGAGCAAAACAAGTTCTAAAGGTTAAAAATTATGTATGGGGGTATAAAATTTTTTGAAATGTTAAGGTGGGGCGGGGCCTAAAAATGGTTGGGAAACACTGTTCTAAGACATTAATTCAAACGCGGAAAGAAGCCATTTCCGTCAATTGACAAGCTTTACATGTAACATGAATTATTAAGAAAAATGTATGGATTTAATTATTTTGAAAATTACTCTATAAGTTCTTCACTTTTGGATTTTCTAAACTATAATTATTATGTACGGTAAAAATTATTTTTCTTTTTTAATAAGGTGCTTTATTATCTGTGGTCAATGCTTCGTTGACTTTAAAACTGACGTCAACGGTAAATACAAAGAATACAATATATATATACGGAAAATCAATAATACATAGTAAAATCCATGATATTTATAATATAAATAGCTCAAGAAATAATAATTTAATCTCTGCCTTAAAATATACTAGAAAAATTAATCGAAATCGAGATTTTTACATTATTTTTATATTCCAATTCGTACATATTCTTATTTTATTTATATATTCGTATTCGTATGTGGTTCACGTAAGGTTTAAATAAAACCAGAAAGGCGTCAGATAAAAATAAATTATTTAACATGAATTAGCGTTAAATAGTAATGCGAAAAGTCTGTTAAATAGCGTATGTAATGTAGTCAGCGATTGTTTTTCTCAAGTAGAACAAACACATAAAATAACAAATTACTCTTACAATATACGAAATTTCCCATAAAATCCAATTACATGATACAAAAGGCACACAGAACCCAATAATTTGTACCGTTTTCTATGCGGTTTTTGTCCTATTTAATTGGATTCTATCGGTTTTTTTAATAGGAGAGAATTTCCCTTGATATTCATTGAACTAAAGATTTGAACGAAAAACAGTGTCCAATGTTAAAACTGATTTTGCAAGAACAGAAAGTTGGAGATGTCCTATTCCGAAGCAACCTGAAACATTGCTCAATAATATTTGCTATTATTGGTCTTGTAAGTTACGTACTTAATTTTAACCGAATTCAAAAAAGGTTACCTCTGAAATTTCAACTGGGTGAACCGATGTTGATAATCTTTTTTTATTTGAAAGCTGGTGCTTCCCATCTGGTCCCATTTCAAGGTCCAGTTCTGCTGCGGTTCTGCGGTTTAAGCTGTTTTTTTATGGTTCCGTAGTAACACAAGGAACCCTTATAATTGTCCGTCCGTCCGTCTGTCTGTCCGTAAGGTGTTCCCCACCCTAGCATTTCCTAACTATTAGACGTAGAGACTTGAATTTTTCCATGCTGTTAGAACATGCTAAAACTCACTAGGAAAATTATTTTGAACGAAATCGGGCAAAAACTTTTGAAGTTATTTCACAAATACATTTATAGCAAAGCAGATACGGAACCCTTCTATATAAGTGTGTCTTGACACACACTTGGCCCTTTTTATTTGTTAAAATTTTCAATTATTGTGTCATATAATTGGAGTGTCGCTAAATACTAAATAATGCTTTTTTTCTATTCACAGCTGTGGTGGTGTTCAGATATCCTGGTGGCGAAGCGATACCGAATAGTGTACATTATGAGAAATAGACTGTTTATTTATATTTATAAGGTTATGTTGGTCGTTTATCTATGTAACATTTTGCTTTTGATTATCCAAATAAACAAGTAAATTGTAATAATTTAAAATAATAACTTCATTTCGGTAAAAATGGTACATCACACATTTAATAAAAGTGTATGATCGAGGAGGGCGTGGCCTAATCAGCGGTCAGCATTTGAGTCTATCTCTAGGTTAAGTTGCTCTTGCTGCGACCGGGTGATATATGGTGACCTATTCTAGCACTGATTTTTATATTTGATATCCGACCCGGAGGAGATCGGAAGGCACGTAAAACTGTGGGACCCGATTAATGACACATTATGATATTATTCATAAGGTTGTAGAAATCGTGGGGGTTCCGAGGATGACGTCAGGCGGCAATCGGTTATTTTAACTCGCCCCACAGCCACATTCGCTACAATCAAAGCTAACCCTGGTATTTACTCGGGATAACGCTAGGAAGAAGACATTTATAAAAGTAGTAGCAATCTTTTATAATATTACCACCTAAATTTCATCATTGTTGTTCAAGGCATCGCGCTAACTTCACATGTTACGAATATAAAAACGCTCTAAGCAATTGTTTTTAATGCTGTTTACATCAAGCGAGCATTATCTTATGCCGGAGCCAGACATAGTTCCACATGAATGATCATGTAGTGAGGCCGGGGCTTTGTATAACTGCACAAAGTTTTGTAAAACACCGAAACACTTTGAGCTATGTCTGGCTCCGATATTAGAATATTCAAAGAATCTTTGTGAACATAGATAGAACAAGGACAGAATGCTCTACGTCTGTACGTAAAAAAAATTGATAGAATTTGGATAAAATGAGCGTTTATTCGTGTGATGTAAATCGACCTCAGAATATTTCAAGAATCTTTGTGAACGCAGAGGAACAGCGAAAGCATGCTCTACGTCTGTTTAAACTAAAAGAATTTGATACAGTGGGGATAGAATGCGCATTCGGTCGTTTGTTGTAAATCCACCTTTAGACATCAATGTGTTTGAACGCACGTTCGTACAAATTAAGCCCCCATTTGCAAGAGAGTTAAAAAAACGTTGCGTTAAATCTCGGCGTTGGCGCTTTTTCAGCGCCGTTGATACGAAAATATATCGTATATGTATTTACATAGCGTTTAAAATAGGACATTGCTCGATAAAAGAACTCGAGACTGCGGGACCTTATTTGCACCTGGCTACACTCTTTGAATTTCTTGGAGGGGGGGGGGCAGCTGCCACTCTCTGGTCGTCCTTGGTGATGCCCTTGCCCACACACCAATAACAGACTTGTCACATCACACTTTCAGTGTATTAAGACCTACAGCCTAATAATATATCCAATACCCTTTTTTAGAAAAAACTGTCAATATCTTGGTCAGGGCATGATATATGTGTCAATTAATATCTAATTTTAGGCAGGCCTGACCTAACCATAGAGCGAACGGAGCGGCCACTCCAGACGCCTAGTCCCAGAGGAATTCTCAGCTAGAGGTGACTCCTAAAATGCTATTATTTTAAGTATATTTTATATTAAAAAATATAAACAGGCGCCTTAACTGAATCTCGCTCAATCCTAAAATCTACCTCGGGCCGGCACTATTTGCAGGTGAATTCCTTATAGTGAATAGTAGCTGGATCCGCGACTGACATCTTTTATTCCACGGGATTTCACTGATATTTTTACTCATATAATTAGGTTTACGTCTAAAGATTTAAAAAAAAAAAACACATATTATTTATAACACATAGTTTAATGTACACATATATTTCTCTATAAGTAAAATCTAATATCATGATTACGACTACGTTTTTTTTTGTTTTGATAGACAACTAAATTTTTACAACTAATTAATTTTAAAGCAATCAAACAGCATTTGATTGGCATATACATGATTTTCGAAAAGACACTTAGTACATATAATTTTTAATATAACCAGAGACAGAGAATCGCTCGTGTATCTTTAATATGGCATTACGAGTCTTAGCACTAACGACACACTGATCGATTCGGGCGTTAGTTTTAGCAGAAGAACAAGAAAAGCAGGGGGGAGAAGGTTTGCTTAGCAAATAACTCTTAGCTTACTGTTGGTGCTTTCTTAATAACTACCCACTTCACTTCACTGGTCGCTGTAAAAATCCTAATTATTAATTTATATTATGTTTTATATAAACATAACGGCCAACAGTGACCTTATATTTCCGATTCACTTGTAGTCACTAAACAGAAAACTTTTTCATTGAAAAACTTAGTTTTTTTTTCCTAAATAAAAATAGTCTATTGCACTATTTACACGTTTTAAGAGTTCGTAAAAATCAATGCGGACAATACATCCTTTGAATTTGATTTATAACATGCCGAAGCGTTAAATTAATATGATAAATAAATATGATAAATATATACAGGACTATATGACTGTCTGTCTGTCTGTCTGTCTGTCTGTTTCCAAGGTAGACAACTTAATGCCTGTGTTATAGGCAACAGACGCCTGTTATACACAAATATTTTTCTTTAGAAATACATACATATAGACGATACACCCAGGCTCGAGGTGGGAATCGAACCTACGACCCCTGGAGCGGAAGGCAGGGTAATTAAAACTTTTCCGTATCGGTGATAGCTTTTAAGATATTTGACGTTTCAAATGAGCTCGTAAATGCCCTATTTGAATAAACATCATTGGAAATAAACGACCCCGACTTCAATACAACACTCGAGACTTATTCGCATTAAATTCTTTTATGACCCAAAGTGGGTCAATCACTTCAATGCCTGTAGAAATATTTTATTCAAATATTCATTCAGAAAGTTGTGATTAGAGTAGTGTACCCCCTATAACGCACCACGTTATAGGAAAACGCGGTGTATGATAATGCGTTATCGGGGCACCGTGTTATAGGAGGGATTTCTAAGCGAAGGAACAGGCCAATATGTAAAATACACATGAACATTTAACATTGACAATATTTCTTAGACGGTGGACACTCAGCTTATTCAACATATAGATGGAATATATTTAAATTTTCAACAGAATGTTCCGATTTGAACTTCTTCGAGTTAAAAGACATCAATCTATAAAATCGAATACATAAATTCACATTTACGATATTACTTAGACAGTGGACACTCAGCTTAATTAACATATAGATGGAATATATTAAATATTTTAATAAAATGTTCCGATTTGAACTTCTTCAAGTTAAAAGACATCAATCTATAACATCGAATACATAAATCCACATTTACGATATTTCTTAGACAGTGGACACTCAGTTTAATTAACATATAGATGGAATATATTAAATATTTTAATAAAATGTTCCGATTTGAACTTCTTCAAGTTAAAAGACATCAATCTATAACATCGAATACATAAATCCACATTTACGATATTTCTTAGACAGTGGACACTCAGCTTAATTAACATATAGATGGAATATATTAAATATTTTAATAAAATGTTCCGATTTGAACTTCTTC
>JANCMC010043623.1:0-27111 GCA_024363005.1 Charaxes varanes
TTAAAAAAAGAAAAATTAACTACTTACACACACTCTTTCGGCTATATCAAATTCTGGAGATGTATCGGCCATATTTCTTATATTTATTTTTAAAGAGGTAGTTAGATGCTGAATCTGATCAATAATTTTCCATTTTCTTATTGTTTATTTTTCAGGTTATACTCCTAATATTCTTAACTCGAAGGGGGAATGTTCTTTGATGCATGGTTCTATTAAAGTGAAAGCCAATGCAAAATAGTTAGAAATACTATTTTAATAGCTCTGAAGAAGACATAATAGTAAACAGCACAGTTTCTACTTAATTTAGATAAGGAAATCAATTACAAGACTGTACAAAACTAAACAACACACTTTAAAAATATTATACTAATTAGATATTTTGATTTTTGACAGTTTCACAGATGTGACATATTAAAGACACAGAATATATAGGTTATCGCTATTTCGTTATATTTTATTTACATTTCACTAGACAGTAAGCCTAATTAAGGGTAATAAGATTAATTATGGTTAATAATTTATTTATTTATTTATATAGGAAGCCAACATGATATATAATCTGAGGATGAGGACGACATGTGCGTGAGCCCTCGCACGAGAATGAACTAAGTACTTCTTCTTCTTTGTTTATTAAAGGTTGTGCCCGTCCTGATACGTATCAATGGAGACCTGTACCTGTCGCTTCCAAGCTACTTGGTCTACGGTCTGACTCATAGCCTTAGGAATATCGAGTTCTAAAGGTCGAATTTGGTCTTGGTCTTTTCACCTCAAACTCGAATGTATGGCAACGTTACAATGTTGCCATGCTGATAAATATTTACCTATTGTCATTTAGCAAACTGTCAACAACTTTTGACATAACATGTGTTTGGAATTGTGAGAAATAGTTTGTGATTTTGTGTATGAAAAATAAATAATACAGTCTCCTAAATGGCCGATATAAACAGCTTATTCGATTGTTTTGATGAACCATCACAAAATGAGTTCTCTATACAACTACCAAATATTAAGAGTGATGCAGAAGTATCTTCGTAAGTATTTTATAACCTATTTTTGAGTTAAGGTCTTTCGATTCATGTAGTGTATGTGATTTTAATATATATATATATCTTTGAATTCGATTTTTTATTTATTTAATATTAGCTTCCCTTACCTGTTTTTAAATAGGGTTTTTGTTATATATATTAATTAACATTTCAGGATTCATAAATCCTAAAAGTATCCAATGTGTAACTATTCTTAGTCTTTACAATCAGTACCTATTATTTTTTAGAGTATCTGATAAATCTGAATCTACGAGTAACAAGCGACCACATGAAGAAGTGAAATATGCAGACACTTCAAAGAAGGTCAAAATGGAGGAGGAAGATGTTAAAGAGCTTACTAGTGATATAAAGTAAGTTGTATATGTGTTGAATATATAATTTCTAAGATGTAAAGAGCTTTTACAACTTTTTACCTTATGCAGTAGTGAAAACATCAATTAAATAACAGCTCAAAAAAATTGAGAATGTTATTCCTTTATAATTGGTTGTATACTGTGTTTAGTCTAAAAAATGCACATCACTCCAAAGTATTTCTATTGTAAACTTATTTTATTTATATCTTGTTAGCTTAGAGCTCTTAGCATCAAGGATAGTCATACACACACTTGAGACGCATGAAGGATGCACACATGAAGTGGCTGTACCTCCAAATCATGAGTATGCACCTCTTTTACCAATCACGTCAGAACCTGCTAAGCAGTACAGCTTTATCCTGGATCCCTTTCAAAAAGAAGCCATCATGTGTATTGACAATTTACAATCTGTATTGGTCTCTGCTCATACATCTGCTGGAAAAACTGTAGTTGCAGAGTAAGTACTTGAAATGTTACATTATCTTTTTTTATTTCAAAGCCCCCACTGAATAATATGGTAAAGTCACTGAATTTTTTTTATTTTTTTCTTGTTGTGCATAGCAAACTTATTACATTAAAATATTTTATGTGGCGAAAAGTACGTGCAATTTTTGTATGCAAAATAAGTTTTCAAAATTTAATATATTTAAGCATATAAATAACTGATTAGGGTCCAAAGAGAAACTGACATAATTCCTTAACAAAGATTATGCCAATATTTTTTAAAATATTACTTTGTCACCAGACAGGATCCTATATCCATTTTCGGGATTTTGCAAACTTTTTTTTTATTATAAATATAGTTGACAAAGAAATTGGTTTGCCACGCTAAGGTCTAATGTCGTTTGCACGCCAATTAGTTAGAAGGCTCATTTTTGCTTGTTATGCATTACGTTAATTTCTAACAATAATCTTTAGCAAAATTTTATTTAAGTAGGATCTGCCCTCCACAATGGTAGAGCACATTATTGGCTGACTACACAAACCTACCTAACCAACTATAATGGAGTCGGAGATATTGAAATAATTCTTTGATTGGCTGTTAGAGGATTTTGAAACGAAGCTGCCTGCATCATTAACTCACTTTAGACCTAAAACTTAATAGGTCCGTTTGTGTGTATTAATAAGAATATTATGTACTTTTGAGAAATGAATAACTTCCCAGAAGAATGACAGTCAATTAATTACGATCCTAGGAACCCTGTTAAACTTAGCTTTTAAGTCGTAAATTTTATCACCTAGTACAATGAATTAAAAAATATATACATATAGATAGATAGATAGATAGATAGATAGATAGATAGATAGAGAACCTTATTTGACCAAAACACAAACTTAAAATTTTACAATACAATTTTTAAAGTCTAAAATAGTATTCTAGTGATTGGGTCAAAAAGGTTACCGTCTCAGCATAATGTCAAAGTGTTACCGTAACGCTGATTTTTAGACAGGACCTTCATGACGCTACGGACTCCCACGGCCCAATTTACCTAAAAATAAAATACTTCTAACTTAACAAATTTCGCTACAAAAAACATTAACGCTAAAGTAACTAAACAAAGAATATATCTATATATTTAAACAGGCACATTTAAACAGGTTACATATTTAGTAAAACAAAAAAAAGTAAAAAATTATACTACTCCATACTACTAGTAGTTTTACAATAACTACTAATATGTTCATACTATTAATCCGTTTCCATATGACGTTCATAAACATTTGTAGAAATCTATATAGAAAATATTTTTAACTTTGGTACAGAGACGGTTTTTACGGAACCCGCCCTACGTAAACCCGTATTGACATAATCAAATATTAAAAAAAGAATTAAAATGAAAGATAAATGTGGCAAAAAACTGGTTAAATCCGGTTTTTAAATTTTGCATTAGCATATGGGTACTATATCGCATTAAGAAATAAAATATTAGTCACTAAAGATTTATAAAAAAAACTTATTTTTTTTAATAATTTGATATACATAGATCCTATCTTGGACTACCTTGAGGATGATGATGCGTTCAATGCCAATTTATGGCAACGGCGGCCATCTTCTTTTATTACTAATGACTACCTTAATCTCACAGACAAAAGTTTTTTTTTTTAATTTATTGGTAGAGCGAGAAAAAAATGCGGATCACGTAATATCATTGACGTTGGGATATAAGTAGATGGGGTGGCATCTACCGTTGAGCTATTGAATCTCCTTGAAGCTGAACATCTTGAATATATAATATATTTTTGGAGATAAATTTATGAATCAATTATTTAAATTTTTAATAGAAAAAACCTTTTATTGAATTGACAAACTTGCTTTATGACTATATAATGTCTGAATGGTATATATATGAAATGATGTTTTTTAATTTTTATTAACGATAATTTTTTTAAATTATAATATGACATTTTAAATCTCTTAATAGCAGGTTGTGGAGAGGTTGTATTTATGTAAAAATGTGTGTGTTAACTCGCAATCGATCAAATAAATGAATTTGAATTTTTTATGTACGATAGGTTAGCGCTTGATTGTAATCCCACCTGGCGAGAAGAAATCATGCAGTCTAGGATGTAGCACGCTTACCAAGAATATGCCTATTCACTCTTACTTTGAAGGTATTGAGATCATATTTGTCAGGAAACACTGACGCAGGAAGAGCATTCCACACCTTAGCAGTTCGCATGAGAAAGGAAGAGTCAAAGCGCTTCGTGCGAGTTGGTGGAAAATCAACTAGGAGAAGGGATAGGGACAGCAACACAAGAACTAATGCCATGATATTCTCGAGGGTCTAAAGGATAGTAGCTCTGGTGGCTACTGTACCGGACTACGATATAAATAAGAAGGTAAAAAAAGAAAATTTATTTGTATAAACTATCAAAGTCTTTTTGGCAATCCCCTTCAGATTTAAGAACTAACTTGTTTATATTAGTTTATGAATCACGCGTCCTAGATAACGATTAATGGAAACTTTAAAAGCGTCGATAAGGAACGATAACACTGAACGACACAGTTATCTGAAGTTTGTGTTACATATATTCGTAACATATAAAATTTTAAAGCTAAACTAATAATATAAAAATAAATACTTTTTTTCAGTACGTTTGTTTTTATGTTTGTTTGTTCATATGCTCTCGCGGACTTTTTTGTAGAAGTATCTACGATAAACATTTCGTTGGTTCACTATGTACATGTAACTATAACGGTTTTTGCAGCATGCCAGAATAGCTTGCATATGACAGAGTTTTCTCCTACTTACTTGAAATTTATCATTATATTTTGGACAATTCACACGAAGTATTTATAATTCATAGCCTATGTGTCATTATTATTTGTGTATGTTACCTCAAATGCGTCTTCGATGCCGTCTTCAGTGATGTTGGTGTTGGTCTCCCTGGCGCGAGTGACCAGGGCCGCGTTGTATTTCAGCACGTAGTAGGCCTCGTCACTCGCGAGACACACCAGGTTGCCGCTCTCCGACCAGAACACGTGACGAGGCTGGATCTCGATCCTGAAACACTCTCCCATCTTAACCACTAGAAAATACAAACGAGCCCAAACTCTCATCGAGTTTATGTCATTTTATAACGGAGTTCCTATGGCCACCTTCCAGCTACATGATCAGATCAGGTCCATGTCATCATAATAATGCATTGTCATCTGATATACATGTATATCCGGACTGAGACGTGTTTGGACCTCCATCAACGACTCCACTCTCATAGCTTCCATTCCTAGCAGAAGCATTGAGCTTTCTTAGAAAGAAAATAGAATAAGAGATATACTTAAAAATATCGACAACATTATTTTTTTAGTAAATTAATTTAATATAAAAACACGTGTCATTATGATTAAATACATTAAGATATTGATAATATATGTATGTATATGATATATCATATATATGACATAGACAATCAGCAGTTCTTTAAGCTATGCATAGAAAGTCGCGCGCATTAGTTAACTAGTCAACATTTTAACTATGCTCTTTATATTATTAAGCTATGAGTAATTAATTCGCAACGCAACTAAATAGTAAAACAAATTTCAAGGTCAATTAAAAATAGTACAAATCTATCACAGTTTTGTCACTAGAAAAGGATATACATACAATTCATATATGAAAACAAAGTATCAAACCCTAAACGCAGTGCATGGATGCAACTTGGTCGAGATTTGAACAAAGTACCTTACTGGTGTCAGTCCACTCTGCTGATATTGAGCTACTGAGTTTATTGTTGTTACTCTCTAGTCTAACTCCTCAGTCCATTGTCGTGACAATGTGGATACAAATTGTGAGGGATGCAGAAAAGTTTGTATGGAATTTTTGTGGAAATTGAATGTTGTGAAAGTCATAATGAGTTGGTTCAAAAATTTACGGTATGCTGATTTGGAGTAACGTTTCAGGAATAGTTTACACAATTCCAACATACAAGATATATTTTTTAAGAAATTAAAGTATTCCAATTCAAAATTGTTATTCATATATTATTTATAAAAACTAAACTACATTATGAGGTGAAAATAAACAAGACATTCTTATTAAAATAAAAATTAATTAATAATTGTTATATAGAAATCACATTAGTACACGTTTTGCAATGCCTTTAATACAGTCTTATATAAAAGTAATAACAAAAATGGAAAAAAAAAAATTCGCAATGCGATAGAAATAATACTTAATTTACAGCACTGGTATACAAGTTCAATTGGCATTATATTAAGAAAACTATTTTATTATATGCTGGGATTTGAGGCTAGTAATTAAAACAAAATCAATATACCCTCACCTTCTGATCAATGAAACAGCCACTAAGGCATCCATAATGCAAAACCGTGATGTGCCGCTAATTTCATATAAACTTTTTCATACTGAAGTTTATAAATGAGCATTTTGACCTAACAGTGGTAAACCACTATTAGGTCAAAATTCAACTTTGCCAGCAAACTGCTGGAAATGGGTACATACCCTGACTTCTAAGCTTCGCTGAGAAGTCATACACTTCTGGGGTATCACGCTATATTTTATTAAAAGTCTAGTCTAAGTATTGTAAAATAAGTTATAATGTTATTAGTATATAGGGTGATGAGTCAAATAAATGTTTCTTTCTTTCTTTTCTTTCTTTACAACTTCTTCATGTTTCCATTAAGGGTTGCATCAACAAAACTTATATTCAGATTCCTGTATTTGCCAGATTGTGTTTCCATTGGGTCTCCTTATATAATAGTAGATATCTGTATACAGCCATTAGGAAGTATAGTCGACCAAGACATTGGTTCGCCACACTAAGGTCGAATGTCGTTTGCGCGTCAATCAGTTAAAAGGCTTATTTTCGCTTGTTACGCTTTACGTTAATTTCTAACAATAACCCTTAGCACAATTTTCTTTAACTAGAAGCTGTCACCCAAAATAGTAAAGCGCTTTCTTGGCCGACTGTACCTTTTAACTTTAAGATTTTCTGCCATAACCCAACTTCACAATAAAGAAATTTGATTTTATTTGTACCCGTAAGTAGAGTGAATAGAGTCGGTAGAGCGTACTCACCCTTGAGTCGTGCGAGAGCGCGGAGTGCGAGTGGTGATAGTGGCGACGCCACTGTGGCGACGTAGACGAGAAGGCGGCGAACAGCCCCGCTTCGTCCGCCTCGTGCGTCTCTCCCGCCTCGTCCGTCTCCACCTCGCTGTGATTGTAGCGGTCGCAGCGGCCTGCGAGATAAATAATTTTAAAAATATAGTTGTTCTGTACTGTACTTATCCTAAATAAATTGCGGAGGATGTGGCTGTGCGACAAGTTAAGATGTCTAACTGCTGGCTGACGTCATCCCTGGAAACCCCACGATGTCTACAATAACACTAATAATAACCCGATAAATGTCACGCACTGACATTTATCGGGACCCACCGTTGTGAGTGCTTTGCGAATCTTTAGAAGAATAGATTGCCATTCACAACGGGCCACAAAAAGCGGGGTGGCGGGCCACAAAAGGGGGGGTTGCGGTGTCGCATTGCCAAAGGCTGGACTATACAGGGTTTTAAACTTAGAGTGTACTTTCCTAGTTAACTTACTATCGAAATAACTGGTATCCTCATCATTTTCCAGCTGAGGTATAAATTCTGCTTTCCGCCGTAGAAGGTTGTTCCAATCCAAGCCATAGAAATATATGTGCTCCTAAAAATAGATAATGTAGTTCAGTAAATTTCAACAAATTTATTTTTGAGGTAAGAATACATTTAAAATTTTGCCTATAACCAAATCATTATAAGCACTCCAGAATTTACCAAAATACAGAAATATAAATTGAATTAAAAATTTTTAAAAGGAAGAAAAGCACACTTAAAGAAGAAAAAATGTCTTGAATGGATATTTTTTATGTGATTTAATGGATAAGGTTCTAAAATAAGTCATAGAGGAAACCCTAGAAAAAGAAAGAAGAATACTTAAAATGGGATCTACTGAAAATCAGTTCAGCAATTTTATAGTGTTCCCTATAGGTCTAGGTCACTGTTTCTTATTCAGTCTTAGTTTTAGGACCCTAGCTCAATTTATAAGATTAGTTTTGTCATTCGTATATTGTAAGTCTGCAGTGCGTTAACCTAATACAGGTTTTATTTTTTCTTTTGTCTTCTTCTTTAAAACCGTTACGTCTTTTACCTTAACTTGATGAGTTCCAGCGGTGCCGAGACGATCGCGTGGATTTCGCGCAAGTAGTTCCGTGATAATAGCACGCGCTTCCACCGCTATAGGGAAGTCATCTTCCGATGGCCACTCTATATCGTCTGAGAACAATTAGAAAATTGCATGAGCAAAATACGCTGATATTTTAATAATTGCGAAATAAGATACGAAATTGAGGTAAAATAATATCAAATAAGTTTAAAATAATAGAATTAATATATTTACATGTATACTTCCAATAAGCAATCTATAGTTAGATATATTATCCTTTCATTCAAAAGTCAAAATGATGTAACATACAATAACCCTTCATTTATGCATTCATTCACTTGACTTCTTCACTCATCACAATATATAAAATAAAGTGAAAAAATATCTTCAATATTTGCAACTTTTCATTCATCACAATACATACGATAAAGTGTAAAAATACTTTAATTCGCTTCGCTTATTGACTCATCACAGTACACACTTTAAGTTGTAAAATACCTTCATTCGTTCACTTCTTCATTCATCACAGTACATAAGATAAAGTGTAAAAATACCATTAACGGTGTGCGCAAACAGTTCTTCCGGAGTGTCGCCGAAGAAAGGCACGCAGCCCACTATAAACTCGTAAAGGATGATGCCCATTGACCACCAGTCTACCGGCTTGCCGTAGCCCTGAATGCAAAAAAAATACTTACAATAAATTAAATTCTTCCGAATAGTTAAGAATGCAGACATTTTTACTGGTGCCGTTACACTGCTATGTACGTAGTATGAATTAAATTTTTGATCTTTTCAACTAGAATTGTGTATCTAAGATTTTTAAGGAACTATTTTTTATTTGAAATTCATAATTTTATCAGTTACAGATAATATTTATACCCAAATGACACTATTACGTCAAATGATGGTATTGTTGTCGCGTTTCGTTAGGTTTGTGAGAATTCCTGATGGCCGAAATCCCTCTTAAAAGGCTGGCAACGAATCTGCGAGCCTTCTGATGGTACGGTTGTCCAAGGGCGTCGGTAATCACTTAGGTCATGAATCGCTTGCCCCTAGTATTATAAAAAAAAAAAAAATGTGTAACTCTATATATCTTCCTGATTTTTTTTTCTAACCGAGAATTGCAAAATATTTAAAAACCATTCTTCATATTCGATGGTTATGAAATTTGAAGGAAATATGATGTAAAAAAAATCGAAATTAAGAGTATTTTGGTTACCTGTCGTAGGATGACTTCCGGCGCAATATATTCGGGGGTGCCGCACACCTGCTTATCAGAGAACTGCCTCGCTTCCCGGTCCGCGTACTCCTCGTAGAGGTTCGTTGCCACTACATACAGACATACAAAATATATGATAAATTAAAAGTACTGACCGGTCATAGAGACCGTTAAAAAAAACCTAACAATGGAACATATCCACTTTAGAAGTTTGTCTCTTTTAACATTAAAATAGGCATGACGATAAATTTTGAAAAATAGGTTTATCATGTTCTCATGTATCTACTATTGCCAAAAAAATTAATTATTATTATTTTTTTTCATTTCATTTACTTATTTTTTTGAATAAATACATAATTTAAATGGTTTCTGATTACAGTCTTCATGCGTATCAGCTAAGACACAGACAAGTAAGCAAGTTCTTAAAGAAGATTTATTTGATCCTTATATTATATTTCAAATAGAGAAAGATTTGCAGCATCTAGCATTTTATACGTCTAGTACTTATTGAATATATTATAACTTCTTCTTCTTGGCGTCTCAATGGCACACTGTAGGTATATGGTTAGCCCTTATACTTCCGAAGGCCAAAATGATGGAACATTAATTTCCCGATTTGAGGTGATCACTAAGTTCTCCTGCGTGCAGGTGCATTGGGGCACGCAGGGCACGACATAAGGTGATTTGTATTCGTGAATTGTATTTCCGCATATACATGCAAGACTGGCGTCATCCGAAAATATTAAATATTATAACTTACATGACATAAGACCCATTTTGCTGAGTCCAAAGTCAGTCAGCTTTATATGGCCTGTTGCAGTGATGAGCAAACTGAAACCAAATTTTATATCTTAAGATACATATAAATAAATAGGAAGACAAGAAGACATACATACAATAGAGACATACGTAGAAACCAGAAAGCTGGATACGTCATGCCGCAGACAGGGTAAAATCGCGCACATTAGGAGAGGTCTATGTCCAGCAGTGGACAAACTCAGGCTAATGATATTGATGAAATACTTATCTACTGAAGATGTTCTCTGACTGTCCGGTTAGTATCTATGGTAAGATAGCCATAAACCAGTGCATAGTTTGTTTTTAATCTGTGCACTCTGTAGTAAGCGCTCTGCATAATCTATATTGTCTCTCGCTCGAATCTGTTCGGTACGCTAACTGTATTGATCTCTTTTAAAATATATGAAATACATATTTTATCAAAGTAATACTAATTTCATTTATTTAGTGTTTCACAAGAGTATCACTAACTTGTCCGGCTTGAGGTCTCTGTGCACGATGCCGTAGGAGTGTAGGTACTCGACGGCGAGCACTGCCTCTGCGAAGTAGTGGCGCGCCATGTCCGGAGGCAGCGGGCCGGCGCGCAGCAGCGTGGCGCAGTCCCCGCCCTCCACGAACTCCAGGATCAGGCACAGGTGTCGCTTGGTCTCGAACGAGCAGTACATCGTCACCTGACCGACACAAAACCCCCTTTATCTCAGCATCCTTCTCGAATAAAAATATTAATTCCTAACAATTGAAATATTTCATGACCAATTCTATCGGTTGCCTTCTTTGCGACACAGTTCTGCAAGAACAGAATGAAGTTTTTTTTTTTTTGTTACTACTTCAGTCTAAGACGTGGGGAACCTGGCACTACAGCTTTCTGCCTCAGGTCAAAGATCCAGAGGCAGACACTGCAGATGCAGATGTATGTGGTGTCAGAGGATACGAGGAAGTGTAGAATTACACACAGTAAAGAAGTGTACGTCACAACATGACTGGCCGCCAATGGTCGCCGACGAACCGGCAGGCCGAGGAAGAGATGGCACGATGATTTGGATGCTGATGATGATGATGGTTTCGAAAAAGAAAAGTGGTCCAAGAAGGGGAAGGCTTTTGCCCCATGGTGGGACACAATAGGGTAAATAAAAAAAGTCTACGTCTATGCCTGATAAAGAGACATTACAATATTTAGATACATAATAACACATCATTTAAGAATAATATTAAACAATTATGATACTGCAATAATCAAGGGAGATGAATTTCTTAACGAGCCAAGGATTGACTGTTCAGGGTCCATCATGTTGAAGAGGAAAAAGCCATATCAGTGCCTGGGACTTGTGACTCAGACATAGGTTTAAAAGTAAGCAAATAATAAAATAAAAAACTTAAAATTTATGAAGAATGATTTTTTTTAATGTTAAGGTAAGTATATTTCTTACCACAAAAGGGTTATCAGCAAAACTCAATATGTCCCTTTCGGCAAAAGCCTGTTCCACTTGATTTCTTAATATTAGATTATTTTTACTAATTTTCTTCATTGCATACCTGCAAATAGATAAATTCATTAAGTAATTTGTAACATATTTTTCGTTTTCACTCAGCTATATAATATCTAGAAGTTTAATTAAATTGGGTGTATACGTGTGTTACCTCTGTCTGGTTTGCTTGTGCTTAACTAAGTATACGGCCCCGTAGGCACCGTTTGAGATCAATTTTATGACTTGGTAGTCGCTCTCAGAGGGCGTAGCCCCACTATTGGACCCGGGAGCGCCGGGCGGAGACTGACGACCGCGAATTCTGAAAGAGAGGACAAAACGTTAATCTTTTTTTTTTTCCTAGCGTCTAGTACAAAGGTCCGCTTTGATTGCAGAGGATGTGGCTTAGGGGCGAGTTAAGACCAACCGCTTTCTGACGTCATTCCCGGAACCCCACACTCTCTCGACTAATATCACTGAGTGACATTATTCTGGACCCACTATTTTACGTGCCTTCCGAAACATAGAGGAGGTCGGATATCTGAAAACCAGTATTAGAATTGGTCATCATCTATCGTCCGGACGCGGTAAGAGCTATTTAACCTAACGATCGACTCAAATGTCGGCCACTGATTAAGCTAGGATAAAACATTAATAACACTGATAACTAAGCATATATATTACAATAATATGTAATGTAAGACATTATAATCAATCATCCAAAGATTGACTTCTTCAATAAACCTTTTCCGTCTTCAAAAACTATTATTATATCAAGTTTATCTTTATCTACTTATCGTTGTTATCACAAATAATAAGAATAAAGAATATAAGCACTATAAGCCGTTATCTAGTAGCCAATTTTGTGATCTGTCAGTCTGTTATTGCCAATTAAATGATAACTTGCCCTACACTTAGTGTGAATTTATTTTATAAGCAAGTATGGCTATAAAGTACTATAAATTAACTTCAAATACCTTACCTAGTCTTTAGTTGACAATATTTTTAGTCCTGGTTTAAGTTACTCTACTGTAAGCGAGTGATTACTGGCGGGAACATGTTTAAATATGTCTGGACATGTTTGAACATTTAGCCACTAATATAACGGTAAAAGACTGTCCGTCCGTCCGTCTTTCTGTCTGCCCGTAAGGTGGTCCCCACTAGCATTTCCAAACTATTTAACGTAGAGACTCGAAATTTTCCATACTGTTAGAACAAGTTCAAGACTCATAGGAAAATTATTTTGATCGAAATCGGACAAGAACTTGTGAAGTTATTTAACTAATAGGTTTATCGCGTATCAAATACGGAAACCTTCTATACAGAGTGTAAAAGACATCCTACCGGATACGCATCCCATGGGTTCAGTACATGATTCTAGACTCCACAGTGGTGAAATTTTTTGCCGGCTTTTTCGTACATTTTAACATTTTTTTACCATTTCTTTTAACTGAATACTGTATAATATCATTATTACTATCTGTCCAAATACGATTTTAAATCAGAAACAAATTTCTTCAAAATGTTTACATCAAACCGCAATGTAAATAAAACTTAAAAATACATAACAGTGGTAGCGCGGCGCGGGTCGTTGACTTGTTTTACCCGTCAACATTTTGTTGACGATTGCTTCCCAATGTTCACGATACATTGCGCGCTCAAGAATGGGATGAGGGTGGAAATATGTGTAACCTCTTATTTCCGAGATGAATAATTTTTGTGATTTTATTTAGGACATTAAATTTAGCCTTATCACAAAGTTTGCGGTACGACGTCTTTTAAATCCAGTATAAGCGTTTCTTAACACGCTCTTGGCAATTTTATTCAACATTAGAATGGATTAAAAAGGATATTAATAGATCACCACTGACGATTGTTAGGAAAATTATTAATCTTCATACTCGTTGGTATCTGTTTTAAGGATTTAGAAATTTGGCTACCACCTAACAGTATGAGCGTAATATTTGAAACAAATCCGTGATCTATGTAAATAGAATTCTAAGCGCAGGGTGAACTATAATTCATAGCCGCACAACTACGGCTTATTGCATCATAAATTAAATCTTGAGGCGAATATGAAATTCCGTCATGACGTTACCAGTTCCTGTTGGAACAGATAGCAGTTATTTGTGAGTAATGGTCAAAAAGGACTGAACTTTGCGAGAACAATATTACATAAGCAGTTAGTTATTCAAAATTGTCACGTTGATTGAGGCGTTCTACTTTTTTCTTTAGGTCCTTGTAATTTTGAAAAAAACCCCTTTTAGTTATACCATTTATAATCGACCAAGGAATTGGATTGCCACGAAGGTCGAATGTCGTTTGCACGTCAATTAGTTAAATAGGTTATTTTTGCTTGTTATGCATTACGCTAATTTCTAACAATAAACCTTAGCAAAATTTTCTTTAACTTTGAACTGTCATCCAAAATGGTTAAGCACTTTCTACGTCGACTATACTTGGTTCGTTGATTTTACCATATAAAACTTACGATACTTTTATATGATCGCGTGTAATAAATAAGTAATCTCTTAGACACGCGAACTTTTTATTGTGGCCTAACTAAGCATTCGATCAATAATGAGTCTTAACGAAAGTCACATAATCAATCTTGAAATTAGATTACTTATTATAAAGGGTATAATAAAAGCAAACAATGTGTGACGGAACGAGCCGTGGCCAACTGTCAAATTAAAAAAAGTTTTTTAGGCGGGAATAGTTAAACGTCAGATGAGTTGGAGCGGGATTAAATAAAATATGAAACTGTATTAGATTTCTCAGATAATACATGTTTTTGGATATTTTAAGTTTTATTTCTTAAAAGATGTTTATACTAAAAGCGAAAAATTTACGCTTAAAATCATTAAAAAATGATTAAATATTCTGCCATTTTAAAAGTCTCGCGGCATAATCTTTTTTTTTTAATCAGCCTATTTTGTTCCACTGTTGGGCAAAGGTCCCTTTACAGTCCACTTTCCTCTTCCCTGGGCCAATCTTGTCCACAACTTTCCCGCAAAGGCAACCGATTCGTCGCACCAACTCTTCCTCGGCCTACCGGTTCGTCGGCGGCCATTGGTGGGAATCCAGGAAGTAGCAATATCGGCCTTCCTTTGCTGGTTCATTCGTAATCTATATCTATACTCTATACTTAAATATAAAGCTGAACAATTTGTTTGTTTGTCTGTTTGTGAACGTAAACATTTCTGTTGAATAAGTGACACTAAAACATAAAGTGCTTTTAATTCTGTAACTATAATGGGTTGCAGGCGTCGCTGAGCGCGTCGCACGAGGCGTCGGCCTCCAGCGCGCGCGCCGCCTCGTCCGCGTCCGGCTCCGCGCTCGCGCGGCCCTCCGGCGCCGGCTCCTCGGGCTCTGGAGAGGGATCGATCGAGTGCAATGGCGGCGACGATATCGGTTCCGCTCCGCGAGCTCGAGCGTTCGAGTCTCGGGTCTGCATAAATATGCGGAAACGAGTCGGCTCGTCGAGGGGCCTCGACGGGGCGGCACCGCTAAATGCTATCGACCAAGTCGAGAGACGCTGGGTTCGGGCGCGCAACCCTCGTACGTGCGTCGTCTCCTACCGTGAGTGCGCGGGCGCGGGCGGCGGCAGGCGTCGCAGCGGCCGGCGCGCGCCGCCACGGCGCCGCCGTCGCTCACCGTCAGCGCGCCGCTCAGCGTCTCCGTCAGCTGGCTGGCTGCAACGGAAAGCGGGCGTCAGGGCGCGTCGTCTCGGATGGCGACGTCGCCACAGACCAGACCGCACGGGCCCACTCACCCTGCGCCTGCGCGGCCAGCAGCAGCTGGTGCATGTCGGGCGCGCTGCCGGCGTCTCGTGTCGTCTGCAGCTCCCCGCAGATATCTGCGCACGAAAATCGCCAGTCAGGTTGACGCTATTTTCATTTTTTTACTAGAGAAAGGTCATCGTATCGGGGGAGAGGGGAGGTACCTTAAAATTCTCTTAGATTACTTTTATATGCCTTGCCAACTTTTTCTAGCAATAACCTAGGTTATCTATTAACTGATTGTATGTCCCTTCATAGTTTCATACAATACAATAGTAAATTGAATAAAGATAATAAGGTATTGAATTTGGTATTAGGCAATGAAACTTTAAGTACGAAAGTACGTCTCGCAGAGTTTTCGTTAAGCAAAATAGATCCTTTTCATCCTCCATTACTGGTTAACATTGATTTTCATAAAAAACACCTTCTTAGACAAACGAAAAATGTTAAACTAAAATTTCACCAAGCAGATTATGAGAAAATTAACGAATATTTAATACAAATTAAATGGGATGATATTTTCAATGCTAACGACATTATTGACTAAATGGTGGAAAAAATTTATATTACTATTAGAAAAATTATTGATAAACACGTTCTGAAATCCCTTGCCAAACCTTTACGCTATCCATCTTGATTTACTTTTAATCTCATTGGTCTGATTAAAGAAAAGGAATCGTTTAAAATACATAAACACTAAGTGCCCTCTCGCGGAGTATGACTTTAAGCAAGCTAGAAAGAAATGTCGCGTATTAATTAATAGTTGCTACACCAACTATAAAAAATATATTGAAGAAATGATTTCTATAAATAACATGAAAATATTATTTTCATTTTTAAATAATAGACGTAACAAACAGGACACCATTCCGATTGAAATGACATTTAGGAGGATTAAAGTTTCGTGTCCCTCCTCTATCTGTAATGCTTTTTCTGAACATTATTCTGCTGTATGCACGACATCCGAAGATATAAAAATCACATCACACAGAGTCTAAGTTATTCTCTGCTACCAAGAACTTTATTTAATATATGCTTGACACAGGACACTATCGAAGGAACTTTAAAAAAATTAGACAAAAATAAGGGAGCTGGCCCTGATCTGATACCGGCAGTGTTCATCAAGAATTGTGCGTCAAGTATCTCGTACCCTTTATGGCTTATTTTTAATCGTTCGCTATCAACAGGAGTATTTCCTGATAAATGGAAACTAGCTAACGTCCTACCTATTCCGGAAAGCGGACAAGCGGATGACATACAAAATTACAGGCCAATTTCCCTTTTACCAATTTTCGCTAAATTATTCGAATCTTTAGTTTGCCCAATTATTTCTTTCCATTTAAAATCCATACTAGTAGACGAATAGCATGGTTTTCGACAGAAAAGTCTTCAATAACAAATCTCTCTGAATATACCGAACAAATAATTGAATCGATTGATCAGGGTAATCAAGTAGACGCTATTTTTTTTGCAGAACTATTTAAGAGAAATATTTCCCTCATACACTATACACAAATGTGTCACGCAGATTTTGCAGCGCACGCCAGAATAGCTCACAGATGGCAGCATTTTCTCCAACATACTTGACATTTATCGTTATATTTTGTACTATTCACACAATATCTTTATAATTTATAGTATATGTGTTATTCTGATGTATAAAGTATTTTATTGTAAAGTTTTATTAAAATCCATTCAGTAGTTTTCCTGTGAAAGAGCGTCAAACATGCATCCAGACATCTATATATCCATATATCTATATGTACAAACTTTCGGGCTTATAATATCAGTAGGATATTTAAAATATAATGCAGTATTGTTGTACATTCCATAGACCTCCATATATTTAGAATCATAGTTGTAGCAAGCAAATGTTAGCCTTGCATTACATATCTATAGACCTGTTTATTGTTTGTTACGACCTTTAATGTTTCCGAACCCACAATACTGATACCTTCAAGAAAAGACAGCCATTCCTCAAAGACTTGCAATGAAGATAAATATGCATAATGCAACACTGGTTCGGTGCAGCATGTTAAGATATCTCTAAGCGTTCCATTTCACGGCCTTTGCAGGTTGATAGTGAATAAATTTGCATGCGGCACTGAAAATGTGTTGCTTTTTTAAATTGATATTTATCGCATATACTTTGCCGATGTGTGAGAAATAATATAGTCATATTTCACTTTGCATATAGATATATATGAATATTATTTTGTTGAAGAGATACTTTAATTAAAGGCGACTATGCATCGTCAGAAATCTTCCGCATATATATATTAAGCCATTCCCGTATCCATATACAATTATTCCGAATATTACGTGCCTTCCGAAATACGGAGGAGGTCGGATATCAAATGTAAACCAGTGTAATGCCGAAGCCAGACATAGCTCAAAGTGTTTGTACATTTTTTCCCTTGAAGTCTACAAGGTTCTACATAACTTTGTGAAGTTACACAAAGTCCCCGGCCACACTACATGATCATTCGAATGATGCTATGTCTGGCTCCTGCATAAATGGTAATGTGGTTCTTTGTTCCAAGTTTGCGCCATATTTCAAATCAAACTTTGTCATTCCGAGACAAGACGTCACAAATTGCCCCTGGATTAATCGCACTTGGATTAATTTGATTCATTGAAATTAGAAGCAAACTTGACGTAATTGCTTCTAATAAAGCTTTAATACTGTAAATTGAATCCCGGCTCTTAGAAGTTTTGCTAATAAATTAAAGCAAATTACTTTACTTGCTAATCTATCTATATAAATAAAAATCAATCGTTGTTCGTTAGTCTCGCTAAAACTTCGAAACGACTATACCATTTTGTTTGTTTTGTGTTATTGCCCTTATTTCTGGAAAGGTTTAAAAAAAGACATTAAGGAAAAGTCATTAATTTATTTTAATAAAGGAGCCATACAGCTCAAAGTGTTTGTAAATTTTTGACCTTGAAGTCTACAAAGTTCTACAAAACTTTTATGTGAACATTGAAAAAAGAAACGGCTTAAAAAAGAAACCCAAAAAAAAGTCCGGGTAACAAGTAGTGAAGAATGAAACATTTTTCCTAGTTGTATTTTATTTTATTTAAGTCTTAATGTTAAATGACATTGTCTTCACTTTTATTCCATCTTGAATGGTCTTTAAAAATATTGTTATACCAATTTTTATTCAACATAGTAACACTTTCCAAGTGATATTTTACGCTTAACGCAACCACATGTTGCAATTTAGTATTAAAATTGTTTAATAAGGTTGAAAATTTCGTTGGGAATTTAATTTAATTGGGTACAATGCACAGCAGCCGGTGCGATGTGTGGTATCTAGTATCTGCAACCAATTTGTTGCTGGTGCGGGCTTAAACTGAAATTACGAATATTTCCACAGAGAACAAGCAATTTGCTTTAAAACATTAAGTTAAACATTTTTTTACAACAATTCAATTAAACAATAGATATTGAGAACTTCATCTAAAAACTTTCGTTGGCGCAGTGGGCAGTGACCCTGCCTTCTGCTCCGGGGGTCGTGGGTTCGACCTTACGGTTTTGAGCCAATCTGGACCAGGTTCGGCCCGCGACAGATATAATGTCCTCGACCCATCTGGTTGCTGGATATGCTATCCTCTGCCACCACTCAGTCTCTGTCTTACTCCTACATCGTAGAAAAATAATTTAAATCCGAATAAAAGAACGAGATTTCAAAAGAATATGCCTCATTGTGATAATTTACGAACTTGACATTTCTGTCAAATACACTTTTAAAAGAAAGGTCAATGACATCTCCCAATATATTTCGAAGAGATCTAAATCTAAAGTTAATCTGTAAAATATCTATATCTATACTAATGTATAAAGCTGAAGAGTTTGTTTGTTTGTTTACTTGAACGGGCAACTCTCTGGAAATACTGGTCCGGCTTGAAAAATTCTTTCAGTATTAGATAAGGCCACTTATCGAGGAAGGTTATAGGCATTATATCATCACGCAAAATTTTTTCACTTAATTTTACGCAGACGAAGACGCGGAAAACAACCAGTAATAAATGAGAAATATCAAATATAAAGTTTTGTAATTACAAAAGCTTAAAACAACAAAGTCTGCGAAGCTAAAATGTGTGAAACAGTTTTCAATATTCATCCCAAAGAGGCTTAGCGGACTTCAAAACATATTTTTTCTTGTTTTTACTCGAAACTTTTCAAAAATTCAACATTTACAAGCGTATGCGTTGGTAAATGTTGGCTTATGGAAAGGTAAAATTTTCTAAATCTACATATTATTAAAATGAATCCCTATTTTTTATATCATAAGGGGTAAACGAGAAGGCGGTTCATCCCCTAAGTGACAGCACCCATGGACATTTGGACAAGGCTTCGAGATGCATAGCAATGCATGAGGAGGCCTTTAAAAAGGGGTTTAGGCCACCGGGAACTCTCACAAACCGCACGAAATGCGACAACAATACCATCACTTGGCGTGACGGTATTGTCGCCATTTCGCGCCGATCTTTGTACCTCTTAGTACCAGTACCTTGTGAGAAAGAGGTACTGGTACCCGGACGCACCGGCCCAATTTGGCTGCATTATTATTTCCATTCAACTTTGCTTGGTCACGGCATCACACGTGAACGGGTGGACAGATTTAGCTCTTTTTTAGCTTTGTTATTGTCAGCGAAGGTTCTTATGAAAGAAATTATAAAACTTAAGAATACTTAACCCCCATATTAAATTATTTCTAAAAATAATGGGAATGGGGATGCGAACGGGGACGTGGAAGAGAGCAAGGATTGAATAGGATAATAGAAGTAAAGTAACACAACGCTCGGGTAGGACATCGTCTGCCGGCTCCGCTAGTTCCTTCATAAATATGAGTGGGTCATTTTGTTAAATAACAGTTAAATTTATTTATAACAATTATACAAAATACTATTGATCTTATTTGTTATAATATTTATAATTAAATTCATTAAAAACTTCTTTATACTTTTAATATTAGTGCGTTTAAAATGTAAGCTCCAATAATTACTGCCGAGGTAAATTATATTCATTATTACAAGAAACACAATTAAGTCTATGATAAACTGTCACTTTACTGTTACTTAACTAAACTTTAGTAACTTAACTCATTACTTTCCTGCATCCGGACTGTCGTCAAAGAAAGTTCGAAGCGCAGGAAGCCGAGGTTAGAATTTAAGCGATAAATTATATATTGCACAGCATTTCTTAGTTTATTAATTTCCTTTTGATCCTGCATTACGTCGTGAAGTAAATATTAATTTTCCTCAAAGACGCCCTGAGAATATAATTTGATAATGTACAAAGGGTTCGTTCGGGACAAAGTGTATTAAATTACAATATGTTGCGTTCACGGGGAATCATTTGATTTTAATCTACATTGTATATACCAAATTTTTATTATTTTTACAATGATTCGTATTATGTGACAATTAATATACACACCTATACGTTAGTCATGACGGTTTGACACCATCTTCTAATAAAATGTATACATGTGTGTATAAATCGTTTGGCATTGGTGTGCGTGAGGTTTTGTTTTAACATATTAGTGTTGCATTTTTTTTAAATATTAGCATTCGCACACCGTCCAATTTGAGCTTAGAAGATGGGGACACTGGAATATTAGCCATACGTACCTAAAAAGTATTCTTAATTTCTTAAAAAAAACATTTATGTCATTCTTTATTTATATTATTCTCTATTTATGTCTCTTATCATCTTATGAAATAAATGACATTAGTCAACATAATATCGAACCTGCCAATTCAAAATTTTTGTACTCTGTATTTAAAATATTTATTCTTTTTATTTCTTACTTTAATGTATCGTATTAAGTGTAGTCCACTAAGAAAGTGCTTTACCATTTTGGATGACAGCTGCTACTACTACTTCCTAGCGTTATCCCAGTTAAATACCAGGGTCCGCTTAGATTGCAAAGGATTTGGCTGCGGGGCGAGTTAAGATGACCGATTGCCATCTGACATCATCCTCGGAACCCCCACAATCTCTACAACCTTACGATTAACATCACAAAGTGACATTAATCGGATCCCACTGTTTTACGTGCCTTCCGAAACACTGAGGAGGTCGGATATCATATATAAACCAGTGCTAGAATGGGTCACCCATCTATCACCCGGTCGCAGCCAGAGCAACTTAACTTAGCGATCGACTCACATGCCAACCACTGATTAGGCCACGACCTCCTCGGCTCAGGATGACAGCTGCTAGTTAAAGAAAATTTTGCTAAGGTTTATTGTTTGAAATTAACGTAATGTAATAAACAAAACTAAGCCTTTTAACTAATTGACGTGCAAGCGACATTCGACCTTAGCGTGGTCAACTATGCGTTCGGATGCATGGTCCATGATAGTCTGCGTTGGCATCGGTTTTAAGTTTGGATCTTGCGTGAAAATATACAGCTACAGGTATAAATTGTAGCGCCAAGCTGAACCAAGGACCTTTTTGGTCGGTTAATTCCTCCTTGTTTTCTAAATTATATTGTAAGATTGTTGTAATCTTTTGGATAAATAAAATATTTTTATTTATATTAAATACACATAATAAACTGGCGACGGAATCGTCGTCGTGTGCAAGGACTCCAACACGAAATCTGGGATATATAATGAAGACCATAAATCACAGCCGGCCGCGGTCTCGTCTTATCTCAAAGACGTTCCATATATAAGTTACCGAGGTATGATGTATTGTCTCCATAAATATTCACAAAAATGAGGGATGAACGTTTATATTCGAGAAAAAATAACATTATTATATTTTTGCATTTTTTTTATATAACAAAGAGTAAATGCAGTTGACGATTGAACGCCGACGGTCATAGTCGACTACTAGAATACTTACAGAAGCGCTGTCGCCATCTAAGTCCCTAGAGTATAACTGAAATAATAAAATAATAAACAGGAACGCACCTGAATATTTCACAAGATTATTATATGCGGTCAAAGTAACATAAAAGTTAATATAACATGAACCGAGGATTTTTCCTAAGGTCGGTCGTGCGCATTGAGGTTAAGGCCAGATTCCTACGTGACTTGGATGACGAAATGTCTGTGTATTTTGGAGTATGCTATACTGGACTGTAAGAAATCAGAAAAATATTATTTTTTTACCTATTACACTACCAGTAATTGCAGAAATTAAATATGACAAAATTCATATATATGTAATAAACAAGTTAAGTATAGCCAGTAAGACTTATGAGTTAACAACGGCTGGTACATTTTTTATGCTTTTAATTTGTTGGATATATCTTTAAAAGTTTATGATCTTTTTCGAACCTTGATTTTTGTTCACCGGCATCCGAACTCTTTTGTTTTGCGAAGAAATTTCGTATTACTCTGCAACTTATTGGCTGATATATGCAGTTCAGGCAAATATTTCGAGTAATTACTAAGAATAGTTACTATTGGCTGAATTTTTAACAGATAGATGCCGTGATAAAACTCATAATTTCGCCCTCATCACCTCTCCATCGAAAATGCACGACTGAGCGACTCTTTTAAATATTGTTTTTATTTAAAAGAACGTTAACTTTGCGAATAAATACGAGAGAAGAGCGGTGCAATGCTGCAAACCGAAAGCTACACCACCGAATCCGCCACCAAAGCACAGCACTACACTGACTTTCCGATGTTCGGTCGTGCTTTCAATTTCAGTTTTGTTTAATTATATTTGTGACTGTAAATCTTTTTGTCAAAATTAAAAGATTCTATGTTATACTCGCATAAATCTCGTCGAATCGGTCGATCGTTCCAGCCGGAGCCTACCCATAACGCGCAGACAAAATAAATGCATGCTTTGCAGCGAAATAAATCTATTTTGACGTTACACACGGATACATAATTCTTATTTATTTTTTCAGATTAATCGTGAGTTCTTTTTCTTCATATAAAGTGGATAATTTTTTACCGGGACAGTTTTATTATGACATCAACTAACAATGTTCCACGGCTAGTATTGGGTCACCGATAAAACAAAAATAGTGGCGAGCTTTCGACACACCGGTTGTTTTTAATGACGCATGCAACGAATTCTTTAACGGCAAAAAAAAAACATTAATTGCACCCGAGTCTTTCAAAACTAGCTGACACACGCGAATTCGTTCGCGTGAATTCAGTGATCTTTTTAGATTTAATGTAGAAATCTTATTAGTTTGTTAAAAATAGTGCAGCCTATATTATTCCCAGTATTATCAGCTATCTTTTAGTGTAAGTCTCATCGAAATCTGTCGGAACTGTTACAGAGATTACACGTAACAAACAGACAGATAGACAGACAAAAATGTTTTGTGTTTTTGAAAACATAAACACTGACTATATGAGAATAACAGCATGAATTAATTTAAGATTCAACGCGCGTCCGCGAAGGGCCTTGTGTCTGTTAAAGACAGTCTAGTAATAACTCGTATCGTGTAGTTAAAGCTCCGTCGCTAAGCTTTCCCAAGTGTTTGTATACGCGCGTTCCAAAATAAAGACCAATGTTAGTGATGTGATGACATTGAAACCAAGTATTGGGAATACTACGAAATAGTACGAGAGACCACCGACAAACTATTTAGGTTGAGCGCACATAAAAATTTCGATAAAATAGAAATTGTATTTATTGTAAAAGTCGCAGACGTAAATTTCGTTCGTTAAGGCCTTGCAACTCTTAAAGCGAGTGTAGTAATAATTTGTAGTTAAAGGTCCGTCGCTAAGCTTTCTCAACTGTTAATATTCGCGCTTTCCAAAATAAATACCAATGCTACTGATGTGCCATTTGAAACCAAATATTGAGAATATTATGAAGTAGTAAGAGAGATGACCGACACAGTGTTTAGTTGCAACACACATAAAAGGTTAGATAGAGCAATATTTGTCGAAATACAAAGACTTACATTTGGTCGTAATGGTCTTCTATCTCTCAAAGCGAGTCTAATAATAACCAGCAGTTAGATAAAGACCGTTACCTAATTAAATTTTTATTACTTTATTCTCATAAGTGCAAGATTTGAATAAAACGTTAAAATTTTCGTGTTTTTCTCGTATAGCTTTTTACTATTATAAATAACCTAACTAATTTGAATGACATTTTAACATTTCCGGTCTGTGGCGCATAATAATTGTATTCTGTATATTTAAAACTTAATATTTTTCAGATAACAACGTCAGCTATCCAGGCAGTCTCGAGTTTGAAATTACATTCTGGGCAATATTTTTCATATAACTGATAGAATCAACCGTTACTTTGCGTAAATCCATGACATGCGTGAAATACTACTTAGAGATACTTTGAAATACTTTGCTTAAGTCCGCGAATGAATACGAGGGAAAATCGGTGTAATGCTGCAGCATGAAAGCTACACTACCGAAACCGCCACCAAAGCACAGCACTACACTGACTTTCCGGTGTGCTTCAACGCACGATTCGCTTCGACACCGAAGCATCATCAGGAGATAGACTCTACAAAGGTTATTCGTAAAGTCATGACGTCCTTACGAATTCTAGTCTTTTTTATTAAATTGCCCTTTTTGAGGCTTACTGCTTACAGCTCGGTAGACGTAACTATTCTTTCATCTTCTTCTTGTTATCGATTTAATGACAAACTTCATAAAAAATAGTATTTATGCAGTAGCGACCCACAAAGTTGCCACATCAATGGCTCTATCTGATGGATTAATTAAGTGATAAATATTACATTAAAAATATCATACCCATCCACGTCTGACGTCATCCACGAAACCCCTACAATCTTGCTACTCTACACTCCTATTCCTGAACATACTCTACTCTACTCTTCCTTAATACTCTACTCTACTATTCCTGAACATACTCTACTCTACTCTTCCTTAACATACTCTACGCTACTATTCCTGAACATACTCTACTCTACTCTTCCTTAACATACACTACTCTACTATTCCTGAAAATGCTCTTCTGTATTAATCTCATTATTCTTTAAATAAACAAGTTACACCCATGACGATGCGAATAACAAACTCAACTCTAATCGGCATTAAAACGGTAAAATTCCACCAAATTCCCGCCATAAATGGCGGAAGCGGAAACAACAAAACTGTCAACAAGAATAACTCTCATATTTCATAATTAAAATTGGAAGATTTATCAAGTGCTCGAATGGGAAGACATTCGAAAAATTCCACGCCAAGTAATCTGCGAGATAATGAGTGGGGGGGGGCAAAATGGGGAAGGACAAGGGGGGGTTGCAATTAAATCATTGCGGAGAGTTTGCGCATAATTTCGTTTTGATGGAGCGAGTCCTGCAGGTATTTGCTGGATTATCTTGGCAATTTTAATTAGGTTTCTTGTTACGCCGTTTCGTTTGGCTCAAACGACTTGAACAAAGCGCATTTCTTCCTTTTGCATATTAAAGTTATGCCGGATTGAATTGGAATATTACGAACATTAATATTATTAAACTAGCAAATGCCTGGGCTTTGTGAGGGCTCGTGTAATTTATAAAAAGAGCATACTAATTTCTCAAAGGCCGGCAACGCATCTGCGGTGCCTCTGGTGTTGCAGTTGTCCATAGGCGTCGGTAGTCACTTGGGTGAAAGCCGGCTGCTCGTTTGCCCCTTATTATATAAAAAAAAATGTCTAAAAGGGCTAATTAATTTAAATGGCTGCCGTCTCACTGTAGGTGCTGCAGAATTCTAAAGAATTGCTCTAGCGCTGGTTTTTAAACGCTAAGAGTAAATGAGTTAGGGTTAAACCTGTATGCATAAGGTAATTTTCTTAAAGCATTTATTTAGTTCCTGAATGAAAATTAAATAAAAAAACCGCACAATTTAACATCACGAGAAATAAATTGCGTACATCAAATACCTACTGCATATATAATATTTTCACTGCGTATTTACTCGAACCTCTTATCTTTATCTCCTCGGTATATAATAGCGGTGTGATAAATGTTTAAAGTTATTAAGTGTTTTGATATTGTGTTAGAAGTGTTGTTCAAGTCTCTTGAGAAGCGTCTCCGAAGTTTTCTTTAAGGGTGACTACGTACAAATGAAATAAAATGAGACTGAATTTTATTCCGAAAAAAAAAGAAGTACTAATGTTGATTATCAATATAAAGGCCTACGACCTTTGAATTTCATATATTTAAAGTAATCTATGTCGTAAAATTTATAATTAAAAAAATCAAACTTTGTTTGTTAGTCTCGTTAAAACTCAGAAGGTACTGAATTATTTTGAATTCAATTTTTTTATGTTTTTTCTTATGTTACAAGGAGCAAACGAGCAGGCTGCAGGCCGCTAAGAGCCTACTGACGTCCATGGACATCTGCACGACCAGGAGTCAAGCAGATGCGTTGCCGGCCTTTAATGACGTGTTTAGGCCAAAAGGAAGTCTCACAAACCGAACGAAACGCGACAACAATACCATCATTTGACGTGATAGCATTGCCGCCACTTCACGCCGACTTTATGTAAGAAAGAGGTACTGGAACCCGGACGCGCCGGTCCAATTCGGCTACAAGCATGGCGCTACCTCTAATTGAGTTTATTTCCAGAAAGGTTTAAAAGAAAAGAAAGGAAAAATCAAAAGATTATTTAAAAATACTAAAAACATTGTATTGGTCGCTACTTCAAAATACCTCAAATCCATTTTTGACTGAGGTGCTATGTAAAATTATTATTTCATAAAACATCCGGCCAGTGTCAAGTTTTATGGAGAAGACGTAAAGGAGATTGGTGCATTGGCTAATAGCAGATAAGCCAAAATTCGGGCAAGGCAAGTCTGCTGGGTGCGCTAGTTTAATT
>JANCMC010043630.1:0-22715 GCA_024363005.1 Charaxes varanes
TGTATTACGTCATTTAGGATGCAATTTCGTCTATTAGAAACTTAATTTATTGGTATAAGTAAACAAGAAAGTTTTATATATACATCAAATATTTACAGTGTCAGAAATAAAACATATCAATTGAAAAACCAATATGAAGTATGCGCAGGTAGCGCGTAGTTCATATTGGTTTTTCAATATAGGTTTTCCATACATATCGAATGCATGATTACAGAATGAATGCAATATTTTGGAAGTCAAAATGGATAACAAAGTTTATCAAACCTGATAGTCCTGAATTGCCCTAACAATCCCTGTGTGTATATATTGTCGTTAGTAAACAAGATATTATAATATTATCGAAATATATTATACTAGTTGTTTCCCGCGATTTCGGCGTAAACTGGCGAGACTTACACCTCCTTTAATCTGGCCCTATCGAAAAATCAGTTCTTAGCGGATGCCTATTGACTAAACTGCCTCCCTTCCCAATTTCATTTTTATACGTCCCGTGGTTTTTGAGACTTCTTGTTAGGTGGTTCGCTTTTGTATATAGATTTATAAAGGTCGATGACAATAGCATCTCTTAGATACGCACTGTTGAATGCCTTCAACATGAAAAATTTGAATGCCTTATATTACCATATAAAGTAATACTTTTCACGTTGTTATTTCCCAGCATATTGGAAGTTATAAAAAATAATTACCTCATTGTATACTATTACAAAAAATGAATACTCATTTTGGCGTTACATATGAACTTTATAAATCTTTAGTGAGTCGACACTACAAGGCAATTGTCAAATTATAATTTAATAAAAATGGTAATATCGCTAATTTATATTCAGGACCAATTAACAGAAACGAAATGGCGTTTATTTCAAATTTCAAAGTCTAGCCTAGTGTGGCAAGTCAAAGGAATTCTAACCGCGTCGGATATTGTTTTCACGGCTGGCAACATCGTAACGAGAAACGTGAGCAAAATGGCGGCGCGCGAAAACTTATGCCTTTTGCACGTTTAAAGTTTAATTCCTTTTGAAAGCTTTAGATATGCAAATGTGTACGATACGTTTTCAACATACGTGGAAGATTTATCCTATTTATATTTTAAAATTTTACTTTTAAGAGTGATGGTTCTCATTACCACTGAATATAGCTTGATACCTTTAATATTTCTCTATTCTCTGTTCTAAACATAGATACTCAGATTAGTTCTATAATCTGAGCATACATATATCTGAGGGTGGTCCTATATTAATTTGAAGATTAAATTCCTATCGTACATTACATTTAAAAGATGATTCTGTGCTGATTATATTGATTCGTCAAATGTTTTAAGAATTCACCACTTATTAGTGGAGACTTAAAAAGTTTTGGATCTTTTTATAAAAGGATTTGATACAGTCGAAATTTCGGTATAGGTACTATCTGATTTTCCCTCAACAATAGAAGAAGAAAGGAAGACATTGTATCTAATTTATTTATCTTCGAAAGCTCCTGTTTAATCTTAGGAGAACTCATGAATCAGTTCAAAATTTACTGTAAATCCTAGTTAATTATAGCCCCATCACTAGTTTACGATGCACGTAAAATTTGGATCGCGCTCAATTAACGAAGGATTAGTTAAATTAAAGAGGGGTTACGTTAATATTGTGTTTAATCTTTACTAATAAACGTGAAAGTTACTGTTTTTGTTACGTTTTCACGCCTAAACAGTAGAAACAAATTTCTTTACACGCGCCGTGCGGGTGCTGGGGCCATCGCGTTGCAGAGGAAGGAACCTTAGCACTGCCTGGGACTCGTGACCCAGGTGTAGGTTTAAGAGTTATCTTTGTAATGGCCGCTGACACTCATGTCCATCATGGTTTCCAATTAAAAAAAAACTGAATGCACACTGTGGGTTCATTCCGACGATGGGGCCAATAGGCCAAAAAAATAATTTATATTGTATTTTAATGGTTTCGTAGTCCTAAAAGAAACCTTTATACTTTCGTTCTGTCTGTCCGCCCTTGTCAACGTGACTGAAATTTGAAGCATTTTTGGCATGTGAAGTGGAGATGAATTTGTTTTGTTCAACCCCATCCATAATCACAGAAAGGGGCCTACGCATCCGGGTACCAGTACCTTTGCCACATAAGATCGGCGTGAAGTGGCGGCAATGCTGTCACGTCACGTAATAGTGTTGTTGTCGCGTTTCGTTCGGTTTGTGAGACTTCCCGGTTGCATAAACTCGTTATTAAGGGCCGGCAACCCATCTGTTTAACTGGTCCTGGTCGTGCAGATGTCCATGGGCATCAGGATACACTTACCTGCCTCCTCCTTTGGTCGTGATTATGAAAGTATAAGTTACTATAGCTTCCCCAGTATATTGAATCCTCTACCTGCCTGATCAAATTTGCGAAGTTATTAAGTATTAATACACGTAACATATTGCATCCTTATTCAAGGAAACAGTGAAAAGCACATTTGGGGCAATAAAAATTCGTCATAATGCATGCAGTAAGATTGCGTCGATATCTCAGGTAGCGTATTAAATATCACGCCTTGTGTGGATAGAATATACTGGTGACATGAGTCTGTATTATACAAAACGAGTAAGTCAATTCATTTCTAAAGCAATTTACTACTTTATTAAGTTACGAAAATCACAAATTACTGTGTGAACACACGTCCCATATCGAAATTGTTTTGCAATTATCCATGACTTACTTATTATTAGCTTCATATGTCAACAAAAATCTACGGTGTAGTGTCCTGAAATTGTTAAAAAACACTTATTACTCACCAGCGGACCTGGTAGACGTTGTCCTTTACGAACGTTGGATTACTTACTATTTACTACATTCTATTATCCCATAATATTATTTCCGTTCCCTTTCCCGTTTCCGTTCCAATTCCCTTTCCTTTCCCTTTCCCGTTGCCTTTCCCAATATATTCGGAAATTACCCGTAACAAACATACATTTTTGAGTATAAAACCTTGTCCTAATAATAATGAACATACCAAAAAAAAGTTATCCAATTTGGTGGAGACGTCCGGATATTTCGTGCTTACATACTCGTCTTCCTAGGGTTTCCCGGTCGAGTACCAGGATCCGCTTAGATTGTAGAGGAAGTGGCTGTGGGACGAGTCAAGATTGCCGTCTGACGTCATCCTTGGATCCCCTACGATCTCTGCAATCTCTCGATTAATATCACTCAGTGACATTAATCGGATCCCACTGTTTTACGTGCCTTCCGAAACACAGAGAAGGTCGGATTTCAAACATAACCAGCGTTAGAATGGGTCACCCATCTGTCACCCAGTCGCAACAAGAGCTATTTAACTTAGCGATCGACTCAAATGCCGACCACTGATTAGGCCACGACCTCCTCCATTATCTTCCACATCGTTATGGAATTCCATACATTTTGGAAATTCATTTTTATTCGTATAGATAGAAGATATTTCCTGTTTATTCGTAATCAAATTAAGGCAACTTTGTTTATAAGCGTTACAAATCCTATAACTTTTCTAGATATTACATAATATGCTCAAGTAAAGAGGAGGAAAGCGTATTAAAAAACCATTTTTTCCCAGAGTGAATTCAAATCAGGAGACCACAAAATTTCTCTTCAGGGCGGGCTCGGAATTCATTTATCTTGCCAACCGAATGGGAGCGACGCGAGTCCCTGTGTGGACGTCAAATCTTTTTTATGGTCACTTTCACGATTTCGTATTACTTCCTCAACGGGGTTCCGTATTGGAAAAGCAGTTGAAATCTTTATATAATCGTATCTTCTTCATTTCAGCGATTTCCTTTTTCGCTTAATTTTTTTCAACGCGAATGCCATGTTTTTAGGGTTCCGTAGTCCTACAAGGAATGCTTAAAGTTTCACTCTGTTCGTCAGTCCGTCCGTCCGTAAGATGGTCCCCTAAGATTTCCAAACTATTACATGTAAAGACTTTAAATTATGTTGATAGGACATGCTAAAAACTCTCTAGGAAAATTAACTTAAGTGAAATCGGCAATTTTGAAGTTATTTAACAAGTACCTTTAGCGCGTATTATATACGGACGTACGGCGTATTAGATAATAAATAAATGTATAGGACTATATGACACACGGACGTCTGTTCCTAAGGTAGACAACTTAATGCCTGTGTTATAGGGTAATAAATGGGCCATACACCAAATACAAAATTAAGACGGAATTAGAACGTACTGTTTGGCTCGAGGCTATTTGAATCCTTCGCCTAGGATGTCCAAACTATTAAATGTAGAGATGAGAGACAAATGGGGCCTGATGGTTCATCATGAGTCATTAGTCAGAAAACTAAGGCACTACGGAATCCATGGTGCGGCCCTAGATTTGTTGAATTGATATTTAGACAACAGAATCCAAAGAGTAGACGTTAATTGCAAGCTGTGTAATCGATGTGTTGTTGGAATGGGAGTCCCTCACTTGAGTGCGGAAAACAGCCCGCGAAGAAGAAGAAGAAGGGAGTCCCTCAGGGATCTATATTAGGACCTTTTATGTTCCTTATTTACATAAAATATATACATATTACAGGACCGTTAACGACGTTTCGTGCATGCTATCACAGTGACCTGCAGATTAAGTTAATGCATTGACTTTATAATTTT
This sequence comes from Charaxes varanes, assembly GCA_024363005.1. Taxonomy (NCBI): domain Eukaryota; kingdom Metazoa; phylum Arthropoda; class Insecta; order Lepidoptera; family Nymphalidae; genus Charaxes; species Charaxes varanes. The sequence goes on from JANCMC010043630.1 coordinate 4,606, forward strand.
AATTGCGCTAGCAGACAATTAACGCTTAATGGTGCATTTGTGATAATGCCGCTTGTTGTTTTTTTCATCGATAGCTTTAAAAAAAATATTTTGTCTATGGAATCAGTTGGCAACTCCGAACCGATACGACTTAGAGACCTTAAAGAAAGAGCATAGTTATTCACCAAAGGCCAGCAATGCATCTGCGTGCCTTCTAGTAGAGCAGTCTGTGGTTGGTAACCACTCAAATGAACCGCCAGCCCGTTCGCCACTTGTTATATAGAAATTAAAAAAAGAAAAAACATAATGGTTGACTAAATAAATAAGTTTACGTACAAAATAACTTTATAACTAAAGAAAGACCCATCAATTAAATTTACATGTATAGATAAAATATCACTTTAACAGATCTGTCCACGGTGGGAAGCTGTTTCAAGCATAACCCGCCAATACGAGGACAGTGGTCACTTGGACCCGATTGAAAATTGGTACTCTCAGCCTGTCCATTACGGATAATCTCCGATATGGTTGAACCGTTTTCCGAATGGGACTTTCCTGGCATATACCTGAAGTTATAAGGAATAACTTTAGGAAATAGGATAGACAAAGTCAAAGTCAAAATCCGGGTACCGGGTACCCTGCGGATTTCAGTTCATACCTTATGCCATTGAACTATTGAGGCTCTAATGGATAGGATATATGGAATAAAGAATTCACATAGATTTTTTTTAAAGCACTTATAAACGTCATTTGTATATTATTATTATTTTTTTAATCAACTAGTATTTTGGTGATAAAATTAACGACTTAAAAGCTAAGTTCACAAGGATACCTCCAGTTGTTCACAGAGAAGAGCCCGCAAAAAACTCATTCGGGAAATTTTTGTTATCACCATTTTCACGATAAAAAATTGGCTGACATCATTATAATCATTCTCTACCTGTGTTGACTCACTGTTGGATATAGGTCTCCTCCCCCGTGCGCCACAGTTGTCGATCCTGGGCTAACCCAATCCATTGTATGCCTGCTGTGAATCGGATGTCTTTGGACCATCTGGCTAGTGATCTGCCTTTAGGTAGCTTGCTTCCTCATGGTTGCCATTCTATTAAGGCCCTACTCCACCTGCCATCACCACACCTGGCACGTCCTGCCCATCACACCCCCACTTGAGTCTCGCAACACCGTCTTCTATACCCATAAACGATTATACAAAAAAATAAAACCCTCAATATCAAACAAAACAGTTCAACGCATACAAAGTTGCGGGCAATGGCCTTGTATCTAATAAATTCTATACAACGGCCCGTGGAAATGTATATTTTAATTGTATAAATTGTGGCTAATTGTAATTATTTTAATTTAATTACATCGCCAAGGGAAGCCATAAATTATTGGATGTATTTTGCGTTTAATGCAATTCCACCAATTACAATATTAAATAGCCAGTCCATCATCAATTGTGTATTTATGTTTAAAATTCCAAAGTTAATTCGCTTGAAAGCATTCAAATATTGTTTACTAGGTGATTTCCATGACTTCGCTTGATATTTAGAATAAGAATAAGAAAAACTTTATTAAGTAACAAAGCATGTAAAATAATGTATACTTTTAGGGGAGGAATGGAAAAATCGTAAAATTCGTGTGACGTCATTTATGGATGACCTCCTAATACTTATACATAACAAAGTATTAATATAAGCAACACAAACTTGAGGTAATGAGGAAACGGAAACGCGGCTGGAATCGTACAGAAACATTTACATCCCATCGGATATGGATGAAGATAGAAATATACACGCGCTGAAATAGATCAGCTTTTATATGGAGGATGCGCGGCGAAAGAGTTTTTATTACAGAACTACTTTATTTTATTAATAAGGTCACAATCTATAATATACCACTTAAACAATTTTGAGATTTTTGGGAGAAGGTCGTAGTCTAATCAATGGGCGACATTTGAGTCGATCGCTACGTTAAAGAGTTCTTACCGCGATAGATGGATGAGCCATTGCAATAACGGCTCCAGACATAGTTTCATTTGAATGATCATGTAGTCATCACAACGTTTTGTAGAACTTTGTAGTCTTCAAGGACAAAAATGTACAAACAAGCAAACAGCTTTGTCGTACGCCGGCATTACAGTGATTATCAAATGCCCCTCTCCGTGTTTCGGAAGGTATGTAAATCATTGGGTCCCGATTAGTGTCACTGAGTGATATTAGTCGTGAAATTGTGGGGGTTCCGGGGATGATGTCAGACAGCAGTTGGTCATTGTAACTCGCCCTTACAGCCACATCCTCAGCAATTTAAGCGGACCCTTGTACTAGACTGGGATAACGCTTGCTAGAAAAGGAAGAAAAATTTTGGGACTTCACTAGACGACTACTGACTAATGCTAACTATCTCGTTCTTAGGCATAACTGATACAAAGGAACAATAGCATCATCATGGTAGAGCTAGACTGTAAACCATAATGTACCAGGACTGTTCCTAATGTAAAAGACACAATTTTACCAAAATTGTCAATATGCACTTATACTACGCATAAATCAATTTTATTTATTTACCTTTAGAAATAGAATATATATACATATATCTCGCTATCACATGTTTAAAATCGATAGTAGTTTGGGGACTACCTGTTGTAGAAGATAGTAGATATCTTATCAGTGACATAGCGATAGCTACAGTACATTACTTTACAGCAATGCTCTAGATTATCTATAGAAAGGTGAATGAGGTTTACACTATATGTTATAATATATCTGTTTATATACTAGTTCCTTTTGAATATAGGCAATTACAAAAATATATCTATTAACAAATACGCGTTTTTTAACGAATATTAGGAATACTTCTTAGGTATGGCTAATATTCCCTTTTCTCCCTCCTGCTAAGATTTATTTTAAAAGCTTGTATTAGGAGTAGCTGCGACAATATCCCAACAGCGGCGGGGTTTGAACCGGATATCTTGCGGATTTCAGTCCATACCTTATACCGTTGAGCTATTGAGGCTCTAAGTTATATACTGACAGTAAAAACATTCTTTATGTCTTTAATTCGTTTATCTGTGTCAGTTTGTTAGGGGTAATCTCCGAAACGGTATGAATGGTTTCAACGTGACTTTTATTGACAAATGCAGGGAATAACGTAAACTATTTTAAAAAAATACAATTAGAGTTTCACGCTATGAAATAAAAACTCTCAAAATTTAACGAAATACACGGAAGAACTCACGGGTTACAGCTAGTATGTCATAAAATAACATTTTTTAAGTTCCACACGCGTGTAATTGTACTACATACGTGTCGTTTAGTTCATATGTCACGTTCGTATATACATGTAGAGACGTGTGAACTGGATGTATGTAGTTTTCGTGTGATCCGCCGCTCTGACCCAGATCGTACAGTTGAGATAACAGACGATCAGCGTGACCTGAACTTGAGTTTTCAACACGTGAGAACGAATAGTTTTTCATTTAAACAACTTTTCATTATTATAAAAGTGTATATAGACAGCCGAACAAGCTAATCTATATATGTAAAAGGTCACCTATCACGAAATTAATTAGAGGTAGCGCCATGCTTGTAGCCGAATTAGGCCGGCGCGTCCAGGTACCAGTACCTCTTTCTCACATGAGATCGGCGTGAAGTGGCGGCAATGCTGTCACGTCTAGTTTAAGCTTAGTAGCAGGGGAAAAAGGGAATATTAGACATACCTAAAAAGTATTCCTAATATTCTTTAAAAAAAAATGTCAATGTCAATAGTATATCTACATATTACTAGCTGTACCCCGCGACTTTATCCCCGTGGGCCACCCTTATCACTTAGGGGGCTTAAAAAATATACTTCTCATCAAAAAAATCGAAACACATAATTTTTTCCACATCGATGCAGCTGTTTAGGAGGAGTTGGGTAGAAAGTAGGAAGAGCAGAAGAGTGGGAGAAAGGAAGAGTAGCAGTGAAAGAATATTTCAAAATGGTCCAGTAGTTTCAGAGCCATAGATTCCATGCAAACAGTCAAATCTATCCCCTTTATAATATTTCTTTTTATTTTATTTTACTTTTATACAAAGATATTCCAGCATCATGTGAAAAATACATTTAAAAACTTAATTAATTCTGAATTCAGTTCAGTTTCCAACGCTATTATAGGTACATACAGCATTCAAATATAAACTAGTCTCTAAACAGCATGGACACAAACTATAAAATCATTGAAATCTGGAAGGAAACAAACAAAGAAAGTAGCTAATCATAAGGATATTGCTAACTTTTTTTGAAACTCGGACAATTTGTCGTTGAAGATATCGAGGTCGTCGTTATTTATATAGGAGAAAACTTCGTATAGAAATATTAGGATAGATAGGTAAAAATTACCTTAATGGCGTCCTTACATGCCCGCAATGTCCACGCTGTTTTATAAATAAGATCGGATATATGAGCCACATACGAGTGCTCCAATAACGGAGTTCTTATTCTTTTGAAGCGGTGGCCGTAGCCGAAATCGGCCAGGAGGGTATTGTAGAATACGTACCTCCGGGTAATCAGCGTTGACATGTATCACGGGAACGGCTATTGACTTGGCCAAGTCAGTCACATAACGACTGGAGCGGCCGCGATTCGCAGGTTGCGTGAAACCTATCTACAAGAAATCTTTACATTAGAATTTAAAAAATATAAATAGACATTTAAATAAAGGTAGGCAAAAAAGGAAGAGAAGGAGATTAGGAGGAGTTCAGTGACATAAACACGTACAGTCGAATTATATATATAAAGATTAAGAAGATTAAAAAGAGGTAAGGCCTTGATAATACACTTTTTATCAAGTTGTCTGTAACAAAACCAAAGATTCAATAAGTTATAGGCCGTTATAGAATAATGGACCTTATTTCGTGTGCGGTAAGGTGGGCTTCTTCCTTAGCCAGCTGCAGAAACTCCTAGAGACGTAGAAGTGGACAAACTACTATTCTAGATATTATACTTACTTGATTGTTCACAACGACGTGCAAAGACCCGCCAATGTTGAAATGTGGCACCTGCGAGAACATGAGGGACTCCTGGTTAACTCCCTGCCCTGCGAAAGCTGCGTCACCGTGTATCTAAAAATCAGGAAAAACATTTCACCAGGGGCCGACCTTTAAGTCAATCACTGAGTTAAGCAGTTCTTTCCTCTGCCGGGTGATAGATGGGTGATCCAATCTATCACTGATTTTCAAATATCCGACCTCCTCCGTGTTTCGGAATGAACTTTAAACGGAGTCCCGGTTAATGCCACTGAGTGATATTAGTCGTGAGATTGTGGGTGTTTCGGGGGTTGCTGTCAGACGGCAGTTGATCATCTTAAATCGCCCCATAGCCACATCCTCTGCAATTCAAGCGGGCCCTGGTACAAGACCGGGATAATGCTGGGTAGAAGGTAGAAGAATAAGTTATATGTAGTTAGACTGTAATTACCTGAACGTTTAAGACTTTATCTCCCAATCTCGAAGAGTCGTCCGTACCGTAATCTCCTTCCCTCAACCTTAATTGCTTCGATCTAGTTTTACCCATCGCTACCGGATTGGCGCACTGAAGGATGAGAGTAAATATAAATTTAAAAAATTCTTTAACTTTAAGTATTCTCCAGTAATTATTTTAGAAAGGAAAAGAAACCTGATACATTCTTAAAGTGTGTCTGTTATTATTTCTTTTTTTTTCTCCCACTTAGCTGTAACGGTGTATGATGTGTTTACCTCTAATAGGTTTTTTGACATGTGCATTCTTTGTGAAATTTATTAGTGGGATGGATGACAGAACTTCGAAAAAGTAAAAAAAAAATGTGACTTGTGAATCAGGAAGTAATAAAATAATAAAGTAATAAAATACATTTAGTTACATTATGTTTTCAGATGCTGATATTAAATTATCTCCTTAGTCTATTTTTTATATGACACTAGCTGTGCTCGCGACTTTTTCCGTGTAAAATTAGAAAAAAAAAAGATTTAATTTTAGCGCGATGATATATAACCTATAGACTTTCTCGATAAATGAGCTATCTAATACTGAAATAATTTTTCAAATCGGAACAGTAGTTCCTAAGATAAACGCGTTCAAGCAAACAAACAAACTATATTGCTTGTTTATAGCTTTCAATATTATATATATATAGCTTTGAGGAGGTCGTGGCTGAATCAGTGGTCGACTATGGAGTCGATCGTTAAGTTAAGTATCTCTTGCTGCGACCTGGTGATAAATGGATGACCCATTCTAGCACTAGTTTATAATAATTTGATATCCGACCTCCTCCGTGTTTCGGAAGGCACGGAAAACAATGGGACCCGATTAATGCCACTGAGTGATATTAGTCGTAAGGTTGTAGAGATCGTGGGGATCCCGAGGGTGACGTCAGATGGCAATCGGTCATATTAACACAACCCACTGCCACATCTTCTGCAGTTTAAGTGGACCTTGATACTAGTGGGATAACGCTAGGAAGAAGAAGAAGCTTTAAATAAGCATAGTGTTCTTAAATCTATAGATTTGCCGGCGTATCTGGTTTAAAGAAATGGGTCGTATCGCACTGCTATTACAGATATACATGAGTAAGTTCCAAAGAATGTAGTTCACTCTATTGTTACAAGGTACAGACAGATAATGTTGAATTGCGAAGATTCCTACAATGGGCAGGTACATCGCCATTCAAGTCAAACAGGGAGACAGGTAGGAGCTTTGACCGACATAGAAAATTCTTTGCATTGTGTTGATTTGTAAAGATTTTCGGTTAGGCGATTTTGTGGGAAACTTTGCAGGTGGCCGTAGGTATTTATGTAACTTTCGATAGTGAAGTGATAGATGGATGATTGCTGCATGGAAAAAACTGACTGATATATTTGCTACAGTGCCTGTCATTTAGTAATACACTAGCTGTAACCCGCGATTTTGTTTAATTTTTATAGTTCAAGTAAAATTTTTGATAGGAGCCCTTACTACTTTGCTAAAATTCAAGTAGTCGCATGTTATTGTAACATCAGCTATATGCCAATAAAAGTCCCATCAAAATCGGTCCAACCGTTTTGGAAATTACCTCCAATAAACAGACAATGGTTGTTTATTACCCCTCCAAATAAGCGTAACTGTTATATTAGAAATGAGTTCCACGAAAGTCCAGTTGGGTTCGAACCTAGAATCTCACGGGCAGAAACAACTCTATACGCTCGTGTACCTAAAGGATAATAATATTTAATTACTAAGGATCCCTAGAAATGTAATCAAAACGCAGTGAGCCGCAAACGAAATGTCTGTCTGTAAAGTGTGGGGGAGGTATATTCCCGTCTTAACCAGCTCAATCTAGAATGAACTTATGTTGTAAGTAAATAAAGTATCTTTTCCATTGTACCCATCGATGCAATAGGATTAATTTAGTTAGGTGTAGGGGACAAGATGTATAGGACCATCTATTTCTGCAGTAACTAAGTTTACATCTAAACAAACTATCTATATAAAATACGACTCAGAGATGATGGTCTCTGATGGACGTGATGACGTCTAAGAGCCCTATCTCACCGACGCCATGGCGACGTCGCCGGTTGCCTATCCAAACAATTCGTATTCAAATTTAGGATAGGTAACTCACTTGGCAACGGTTTGGCGACGTCGCCAAACTAGAAGCGTAGCCACGGTTCCTACTGGCTACACTTGACTACATTTGACAACCGCATGTAACCATGGTTACGTAGCCGGCGACGTCGCCATGACGTCTGGGTGAGGTAGGACCAACACACCACGCTGGTACCCAGTCAGTGTTTAGGACTTGCAACCCAGGTGCATAAGATCGGCGTAAAGTGGCGGCAATGCTGTCACGTCAAGTGATGGTATTGTTGCATTTCGTTCGGTTTGTGAGAGTTCCCGGTAGCCTGAGCCCCTCTTTAAAGGCCTGCAGCGCATCTGCGAGCCTTCTAGTGATGCAAATGTCCATGAGCGACGGTCGTCACTTATGTGATGAACCGCCTGCTCGTTTGCCCCTTATAATATATTTTAAAAAATTGTTATTGTTTTTTTTTAGCTATTTCCAACGAATAAATAACTTGTGAAGTGATGACAGGTGTAGTAAGGCAGTGACTGAGTGGTGGCCGAGGACAGGAAAACGGAGCATTGGTTGTCCACCAACCAGATGGATCATACTATCTGAAGCAGGTCGACATAATATCTGAAGCAGGTTGAGCCTGGTCCAGATTGGCTCAGGACCGAAAGGAGTGGTACGGGCGAGGAGAGGCCTTTGCCCAGCTGTGGGAGAAAATTGGCTGTGGATGATGAAGTAACTGGTCACCTCAAAATCGTGTAAGATCAATATTACAGGGTTGAACCAGGTATCTCACCAAATTGTTTAGATCTAAACGTGGAAACAGATTTTAAAAAGGTCGTGGTCACGGTTACCCAAAACCTTAAGCCAGCATGATCGATAAGCATTTTTACAGAGGAAATGTTTACAACATTATGTACAGTTTTTAGGGTTCCGTACGGTCCGTAGCTCCAAAAAACCAAACGCTTAAGTATATGATGACTTCGTTATCCGTCCATCAAGTTGGAATTAATATCAAGGAGAGTATAAGAAAATGAGGATTCCGGTCCATTAAATCTGAAGACTGAACCACCAAGAAGGAAAGTCGGTGAAAAAACAACAAGATCTGTTAATTTGTCAGATATATCATGACAATCTGTCTTATGCAAGGGTAAAGCGAATTGTCTCCAAGGATTTCGAGAATACGATTTCTTTAATGTTTACATAATTAGATATTATCATGCGAGTCCTTTGAATCCTCCGTGTTTCGGAAGGCACGTAAACCAGTGGGACCCGATTAATGTCACTTTGTGATATTGGTCGTAAGATTGTAGAGATCGTGGGAGTTCCGATGATGACGTCGAATGGCAATCGGTTATCTTAACTCGCCCCACAAACGCATCTTCTGCAATCTAAGTACAGAATTAAAATTGTAAATAGTTATTTGTTTCAATTTCCCTATTTTTAGATAACAAAAACTCAAAGCAGCTTCGATAAGGCGTGCAATTATTGTCCCGGGTTTCTCCAACGTATGCATTCAGGGTCACTCCGGGTGACCATTTGCTGTATATAAAACGGAAGGATATTTATTAATTATAATACTTACAATCCGTCGTTACAGAGTAATGGTTGCGCTTTAAAGTATTCTTCTTTTTAGTATTCTTATATCTTTGCTAAACAAATTCTGTTTATTAAAAGACAAGACGCTTTACAACTAGGCAACGGTAAATGTTAATATCCATTAACAAGTCTAGAATGTTTTCATTATGCCGGAGCGAAACATAGCTTCATTTGAATGATCATTGCAATGACCATGTAATGTGGCCGGAGACTTTGGGTAACTTCACAAAGTTGTAGACTTCAAGGTCGAAACTGTACAAACACTTTGAGCTATGTCTGGCTTCGGTATTATATAAATACAAAAGTGACAGGCGGTGATTTTAGATTCAATCCTACAAGTTAAAGTAAATTGTAGTAAATAAAGGACTATTGGGACAAATAACTAAAATTGTACATTTCAAGAAAACAGATCTTGCCACCCTCATCCCATTTTTGAGCGCGCAATATATTGTGAACATTGGGAAGCAATCGTCAACAAAATATTGACGCGCAAAACAAGTCAACGACCCGCGCCGCGTTTCCCCTGTTACGTACTTTTAAGTTTTATTTACATCGCGGTTTGATGTAAAAATTTGAAGAAGTTTGTTTCTGATTTAAAATCGCATTGGGTTAGATAATAATAATGATATTATACAGGATTCAGTTAAAAAAATGGTAAAAAAATTGTATATTTCAAGATAAAGCCGCTATCGAGCACTAGGTACTTTGATTGAGAAGTCTCACAAACCGAACGAAACGCGACAACAATACCATCACTTGACGTGACAGCATTGCCGCCACTTCACGCCCATCTTATTTTAGACAGAGGTACTGGTACCCGGACGCCCCGACCCAAAGACGGCTGCGGACCAAAGGACTGCAAGCGTGGCTCTACCTACCATTAAATAGTATTAAAATAATATTTCAAATCACGTTATTACACGTACTCGTGTAAAGGTCTTGGGATAAATAAGTGCCTACTTTTATTATAAGTCTTACAGCTACAAAGGTTTGTTCTATTAAATTCCTTTTATGTCATTAACTCCTTAATTAAACGGATAAATTTCTTAAGCGCTCATAGAGACCCTTTACATTTTACGTGCGTGCGTGCCAACTTCTCTACCTATGGATATTCGCCTGTGTTTGTTTTTATGGGAGAGCGCGCGCGCGTGCTAATTTTTTTGTATTGCCGAGCATACAATGCAAAACTTCAGTTCAAATTAAGCTAGGTTTAGACGAAGCCATCACTGGGTGCCAGTGTCACTGGCAGCCAGCGCTGGCATATTACTGGACTCGTTTGAACGGTTTTATAAGACAAGCTATGACTGGCGGGAATAGAGCGTAGGTCAATTTTTCAAGCTAGTGACCTTCTCTCACGTGCCATCACACCACTAGCTGGCGCATATCCGTAGAATATTTGTCATATTTGTTTTGGTAATATATTCCGCGATTGGCAAGAAAATTGAATGAAGACGAAACATTAAAATTTGAGCAACTGTATAGAGAGCACTAGTAATTGTGGCGTTGCGGTGCTTACAAAAATAAACATTTCCATTTTCTCATCCAAAGTATTTTATTCTTTACGATTTCTTCATATCTCATATTGATCAAGTTTTCAATATTGCAGTTGCAATGTTCTTTATACAATTATTTTTAAGCCGCCGCCGAATTATTAAAAAAAAAAAAACACACACACACAAAACGTGTGCCCACTAAAGAAATAATTCAGGAATGTCATGAATTCAACTGGCGTCGTCTAAACAAGACGGGCCAGTTCAGCGCTAGATTGACTGTGGACTGGCCGCCATCGTTACTCGCTTCGTCTAAGCCTAGCTTAAATCAAACTAATTTAATATTGTATCTGACGCGTCATTGAATTAAAATTCATTTATTCACCTGTGAAAGCATTTTTCTTTAATTAATCTGTTTTGTCCAACTGCTAAGCAAAGGTTTCCTGAATCCATCTCTGTTCTGTGCCAATCTGTTGCATACCCGCATAGTTGTCGAGTCGTTGCCCTGATTTCTCATTGCCAATTTAGATACCTACAACTCATCAAAAACTTAAACGTGGTTTAATATCAGCTGGAATAGACGAATTCAGTTAAATTGCCTCTAATAATGAAACATTTTTCATAAACAATTAGCTGTGCCCGCGATTTCGACCGCGTAAAATTAGGTTAAACAAAATAGATTCAATTTTAGCGTGATGATATGCAGCCTATGAGCCCTCTTCGATAAAGAGGCTACCTGGTACTGTAAGAATCTTTCAAATCGGACCGGGGGTTCCAGAAATTAGCGCATCCAAGCAAACAAACAAATTCTCTTGTTTGTTTACTCGAATGCGCTAACCAACAACTGCTGGTCCGATTTGAAAAATTCTTTCAGCGTTAGATAGCCCATTTATCCATATGTACTAACAGTAAAATCATAAAATTTAAGACGTTACAAACGGACACTTCAGCTAGTTCTACTTGTACATATATCATATTACCGCACTAATACGTAATTACTGAGATCCACCGAGCAATGATTGAATTACCAGATGCATGATGGTAAACGTCCGGCTGTTTTCCACTGTGGGAAAACCCTTCTGTTAATATCATTCATTTATTATTATTTTATAAGAATGCCACAATCTATGCACTCACAAGATTTTCATGTTCCACCTGTTTTATTAATTACTTCGTCCGCTTAAAGTTAGGTGAAAAATTTTAGCGTGATGGCTTAATCAGTGGTCGGCATTTGAGTCGATCGCTAAGTTAAGTTGCTCTGGCTGCGACCGGGTGATAGATGGGTGGCAAATCCAGCCAGGTACAAACAGTTCTTCACTTGTGGTCATTCATAAATTTTACGTTTTTTTAACTCCTCCCTATCCATGTCACAGGTTGTCACATTTTTGAAACTCCCTCCCCCTTAGTTCACATCACCAAATTTTTTGCAATTTCATTTTGCATGTATTGTAAATAATTAAAAGAATACAGCAATTTAAATTTTTTTAATGTTTTTGATCTTGACATATGATATGTGACAAAACTTATGAACCCCTGCCCGTTGTCACACAATGTCACTTTTTGGTGATGTCCTACACCCTTTTAATTTGTGAAGTAATAGGTGTTGCCAAATCTCTAATATCTACACAAGTAGAATTGTGATCATTTTCAAGTTGAAAGAACCTAGGCGTCAAGTTAATATAAAAAATATAATACCAGTGCAATAAACACATGATGTTACGCGCTCACGATGGTGAAGTAATAAGCAAAAGGTTGATAGAAACTGTTTTCAAAAAAGACAGATGGCTTCCAATTCTCACAGTGACATGACAGAATACCTTGACGATTTACCTCACCACCACGACGCTCGTGAAAATATAACTTAATATAGACGTCATAAGGCACAAAATGGATCAACAAAACAGACCAACATGAGACTTTATGGTTAGACAGTACTAAAGTGCTTGCAAAAACCCTTAATCCATCATGTTAAAGTACAAAATGGTTCAACATAATGGATCAACATATGACGTTTCGGGTAGATTGAAGTGCAGTTCGTGCAAAAACGCAATGAGATCATCAGTGTCATTTAGACGTGACGTGTAGATCTACCGTGTAAATCGTGATCCGTGTTGAGATATGTTGATCACAGATAGGTTCGCGGGGCACCGATGAACCCCTCCCATACCGCTAACGGTCCCAACGTCACGTTGCGAATGGTTAAATCACTTTTGTAATTACAAAACTATTCTTGTGATTGAAGATGGTTTGATAGAGGAAGTTGCGAATAGATTTGAAACGTTATGTAGGTTTAAAAAATTATTACCATTAAAAACACAAACAATTTACGTGAAAAAATTACATTGGAGTATCAATTAATATATGTATAATAAACTAAGAACCCCTGAACAACTAGACTTAAAGTATTTTGTAAAAGCTGAAAGGTTTTCAGCGCATGCTTTAAATACACGTAAGAAAAATGGCTCAAACTTTATAATGAGCCATTGTTCTTAAATGTACAGAGAGAGAGCATGATGAAAAATGTGAATTTACACTTTTCACACCTCTAGTGCCGTGTATACCTGCCAAAGCCACGATCACTTAAACTTCATAATGAATCATTGTTCTTATATCTTAATTAAATTAAATAATGCTTGCGAGATTTCTTTATATTTAGAATTCTTTATATTACGAAAATTGTTATATTTTTTATATTATATACATAAATATACATATTTTTAACAAGCCTATTTGTATAATACAGATATATACATTAAGGGCAAACCGCATAGGTTTTTTTAATATTAAATTATTAAAAAGAAACTGTAATTTCTTGTATATAAATAAATTAAAAAAAAATTAACGTCCTACTAATTTAATGGATTTAAATGATGGAATGAATGTATCTATGTGGTCCCACCAATACAGGATTTTAATTAATAATAGTACAAGAAGAAGAAGTTCAATTGTTTGCTTCATGGTAAATCATCACTTTAAAAAAAAACTGGTAATTCATATTATTAAAATAATACTACAAATTCCCGTTTTTAAGAGTTATTAAAGTATCTAAGTATGTTCCTAGGGAGGCAACTTACTGTCACACAATTATTTTTTTCTCTTTCCTTTGACCAATATATATTTATATATTTATCTTCTTTTATCTTATATACCTATATTCTTATTCTTCTATATACATACATAGGACAATGTGACACACCGACGTATGTTCTTAAGGTAGAAAACTTAATGCCTGTGTTATAGGTAAACACAAATATTTTTTATTTTGTGAAATATAGTCGTTAAAATATTTTCTTCTCTTCTTTACTCATAAGATTAGGTGTTGTGGAACACCTAGTCTTTGGTCTTCATGCTGTAAAATTAGTTAAAAAAAGGTTCAATTTTAGTGTGATCTCTCCACCACTCACACGCGCAGACACACACACACACACACACACAACACACACACACACACACACACACACACACACACACACACACACACACACACACGCACACTTCTTTTCCTTTTTCTTTTTTATGTTTAAGCTAATATAATTTACTTAATGTTTAAGCTAATATAGTTTGTCATTACATGGTTGTAGCGCTAAGGGTTGGCGTTAGTAACTGCGCCACAGTTTCTAACTTATGCGGTTACTATCGAATTGTATAACTGTATGTTGTAATGTATCAATAAACTTATTTTTATTATTATTTTTTTTATTTTATCATATATAGCCTACAGCCTTCCTCGATAAATAAGCTACCCAAAACCAACACGCATTACCGGCTACAATACCGGCTGCTCGATCGCCGGTGTTGTAGCCGATCCGCTGTCGGGTATTCCTGCCGCCGGACTTGCCGCACATACGACCAGCTGGGTTATGCCGGCGGGTTGCGCGGCTCGCCGGCGTCAATACGTTCCTGGTTCCTTCACTAGCGTTCTACACTACTGTCACAACTGGAATGGTGCTTGACGGCTTGCATATACCCGTGGCAATATCACCGGCACTGTGTGTAGTAGCCTTAACACTGAAATAATTTTTCAAATTGGACCTTCCTGAGATTAGCGCGTTCAAGCAAACAAATTCTTCAGCTTTATATATTAGTATATATTATTATTTTTGAATTGAATAACACATTCCATAGCTCATATAAAATAAATATTTGACTCGGAGCTGTTACTCAGAATCAAACGCAAAGCACCGTCTAATTAGAGGTGGCGCCACGCTTGCAGCTGAATTGGGCCGGCGTGTCCGGGTACCAGTATCTCTTTCGTACATAGGATCGGCGTGAAGTGGCAGCAATGCTGTCACGTCTGGCCTAAATTCGTCATTAAAGGCCGGCAACGCACCTGCTAGCCTCCTAGTCGTGCAGATGTCCATGGGCGTCGATAGACACTTAGCTGCCTGCTCGTTTGCCTCTTGTAACAAAAAGAAATGTTTCGTGATTTTTGGAAGGCTATAAGAAGGTACCAAAATTGAAAAGTACTGATTTTCAACATAAATATTTTACTTATAAAAAAGTATTTTAAGCCGGCTTTATTAAGCATTAATTGAAATATTAGGCCTTAACGACAGGGCGTTTTGTAAAGAAGAAGATAGTAAATAGCGCGTGAGTGAATATAGTGGGTTATTGGCATCTATTAACTTTGAAATATGAATAAAATGGTTAATTAGGCTAGTGGGAACTACGCTAGCTGGCTGGTTGCTGATGATCAGGCGGATTACTTACAAGTTGCTTATTAGATGAATTCATAATATTACTAAAGAGTTTCTATAAAGAGTTTAGTAGATACCTGCTGGTTTCTCTACTCATTTTAATTTCAGATACTTTAAGTGTCTATACAACTTCGAACATTTCTATTATTAGCTGAGGTGTGTTCAAGTCTGCTCACTTACTAAAATGTCGTTGACAAAGTGGCCGTAATTGATGGGCTTGGCGTGTTACAAAATTTTTACATAAATTCTTTTATTGGAAAGGGTTGAGCCCATTAAAGCATTCCGCAAAGAAGAAGATGAAGCATTTTGTCAAAATCTGTGGTTTTCTGTCCCCTATGGTACTTAACAATTTTTCTATTTTGACGAAATCTAGTAGCGGATGGATTAATTTTGACGGAATATTCATTAGCAAATGCTAATAAAAATAATATAGGCTACTTTAACTTTAATAAAAAAGTAACAATTAGCATATCGTAAAAGTGTTACATATCCATATATAAAAATGAATCGCAAAACGTGTTAGTAAGCGCATAACTCAACAACGCTTTGACCAATTTGACCAATTCTTTTTTTAAATGTTCGTTCAAGTCCAAGGATGGTTTTTACGGCGAGAAAAATTCGAATAATTGCTGGGAAAACCCTAAAACAGCCCTTTTCTTTTTCCCATACAAACGTTTTCTAACTAAAATGTAGAGTCAATTTGAACTTTATTGCTATTCTCGGTAAGGTAGGGCTTTAAAGCATTTCGTCTGCGTTGACTCAGCTTCGATAAAAAGGGTGACGATCGCGGCGCCAAGAAGACATATCTGACACAACCAATTGGTGGAAGATCAATATATCTAATTATTGACACACAATTTAATTGTCCTCATTTCTAATGGATTTTATCAAAGTAGTTCTTTAATATTAAATGTATTTGAACATAACATAATAGACATCAAGACAAAGGGACTCGTTTTCATGCCGCAACTCAAACTTCATACGATGAAAACCGTAAAGTGAATCGAATTCATACAAACGCTGGAATATTAATTCAACTTCACGAACGTCAATCCCGAGAGCACTTGATCACGGAATTGAATTTGTTTGTATCATCTGTCGCAGATTTTGAAGGCCAATGATGATGATAAAGATGATGATGAAGATGATGGTGAAGTGTAATAATTATTATAGACAGTTTTTAATTTTGAAAGTTAGACTTTCGTGAGCGGAATTCATAGTTAATATAACAATGGCTTTAAAAACCAATATATATCTGGACTGCCGGACTAGATTCGAATCTGTCCGGGGTCCTTCCTCTATTCAGTCAGTTATTTTGTGTGTGTCAGGTTTTAATTTTTTTTTACTGACAGTGCTTCACTGTTTTTATTTCAAAAGAATAATAGGAATAGTCTACAGATGTCTCCTAATATCTTGATCCTTTTACTAAGCGTAGAGTCTATGGTAGGAATATATGTACAACAATAACTCGACGGAGTCTGGAATTCATCCCGATGTAACAATGGCTCGACGGGGTCTAGCATTCGTACAGATACAACAATGACTCGACAGGGCTTGAAATTCATCCAGATGCAACAATGACTCAGCGGGGTCTAAAATTCGTCCAGATACAACAATGACTCGATGGGGTATAAAAGTCATCCAGATACAGCAATGACTCAGCGGGGTCTGAAATTCATCCAGATACAACAATAACTCAGCGGGGTGTAAAATTCGTCCAGATACAACAATAACTCAGCGGGGTCTGAAATTCATCCAGATACGTCAATCGAGACGATCCAGAGACTCGGCGATGTCCGGAATTCATCCATATACAGCAATGACTCGACGGGACCTGGAATTTATCCGAGTACCATATCGATTTTATTACACTTTTTCCGCCGCGTAGCTATTAAGGCTCAAATAAATTGGACGTCTTAATTATAAATACTGCAGGCATTCCGACAAATCTATCAACGTCCCTAGAACAGTTCTCGATGAATGGAAATTGGAAGTTAATCGATTAGATGCAAACGCTGCAATGTTAATTAGCCCGGGAAATAAAATTTAATGGTATTAATTATGCTTTTAACCCAGTTTCAGAAAGAAGAAATTACGGATTCAAGGATTTTTATACTACAATTTTAAATTTTCAATAGTCAAGCGTAGCTAAATTGGCCCGTTGGCGCTGTAGATAGTGACCTTGCCTTTCGCTCCGTGGGTCGCGGGTTCGATTCCCACCTCGAGACTGGGTGTATATGTATAAAATGTGAATTTTTATATAAAAAAAATATCGTCGGTTGTTACCTATAACACAACATGCATTGAGTTAAACGACCATGAGTCTATGGTCGTATGTATTTATTTATTACTAGGTGTTACCCGCGACTTCGCCCGCGCAAAATTAAGTGTTTTTTTTTTGCATATACAGCCTATTTTGTATATATCATATAAATATATAAGCCTTTTTCGATAAAATGGGCTATCTAAAACTGAAAGAATTTCTCAAATCGGGCTAGTAGTTCCTGAGATTAGCCCGTTCAAGTAAACTCTTCAGTTTTATATACTAAAGTGTTAGGTTGGGTAGTTGATTTGAGAAATTTGGTTGTTATTTCGGCAAACGTGTATCCTAAATTCGACCAATGACGTTTTACTTCCGGTAATCACATTATTTTTGATTGGTTACTGTTTTAACCATTGACAGATTGTTGTAAAATATAATCGAGTATAAAAGAAGCGCTTGGCATTAAAAGGGGGCTTTTTGGCGATTGAACGAGGTTCCCAAAAGAACGTCTGTGAGCAAAA
>JANCMC010043637.1:0-13842 GCA_024363005.1 Charaxes varanes
GTTTAAGTTTGACATCTTGTAGTGTAATTGGCGTTGTGCCGTTCTATTTGATGTAAAATAATAAATAAATAAATAAATAAATAAATACGTATGATTCTGCTTTGCCGTAAACTTACAATAGCCAATTATAATACAAAAGATTATTTGAATGATCGATGCATAAACCGGATCTGAATTTTGGAATGGTGATGTCAAAAACAAGATGGTACTGAGCCTTTTGTGAACTATTATCACTTTAAGTACAATATTTATCTTAACACTGTAATCAAATGAAATTAAAAGATCTTTTATTCAAGTAGAAATTTACAAGCTCTTTTGTTTTTGTTAGTTGTGTCTTGGGAGTTTGGTCGTGGTTATTTATCATTTGGAAGTAATGTGTTTGACTGTGCGCTTTATTATAAGAAATTCTTCCAAGTTCTATAAGGAACATCTTGAGAAATCGAAGAAGTCATGACCAACAGTTCTGACAAACAATACTTGATTTTTTTGACATGATAACGTTTTATATATCGATGAACGCCGGCTGTACGCCCAAAAAAACCATGACCCTTTGTCATATTCCGCCTGAGCTGCGCGTGCAAGTGAGAGCTCGAAACAAGTGATAGAGAGGCACGATCGGCCTAAACGTTCGGAGTTATCACGTAAAATTATCGTCCATAAAACGACTTTACATACAAGCAATTTTTTAGATGATAACCTTACCGACAATTATTATTAGCCACTTAGGTACACTACTGCGTAGAAGACAATTACGGAAATGGATGTAGATGCCGTATCTTTACCACTAGCATAACGTCTCTAATTATGTTGTCTCATAAATTATCACTTATCACTACGCGGCACTTGGTCAGTTCATTGTCTAATAATTACTTACCACTGGGTGGTTAGGCACTAATCTGTTAATTAATAAAACATCACTTGCGCCATACACGAACACAGTAGTCAATTTAATAAATTATTGCTTTAGTAACCTTTGCAGAATCTAACTCCTGAGGATGCATCGATTTCAAAGCAAAGAAATGTGCTTTCAGGCGCAACAGAAAACGGTGTAGTGCTGTGACTTGGTTTTGGTGTTGGAGTTACAGAATTTGGTTTACATTATAGCATAGATTTAAGATTTTTATTATTCGCGGGTTTATGCAAAGGAATTTGGTTTTCTCTTCTCTTCTTAAGGATTTTCCCAAAATATACATTCTATCAATTATACTACGCTACGTACCAAATGTATTATTTCTTCTTATGCAAATTTGTGCGTGAAATATGTAGGGCTGTCGCTATACTCTTGTACCATAGAAAATAAAACCAGGCAAGTGCTAGTCAGACTCGCGCATTGAGATGTGACAGTCTTCGTAATTTATTTGTGATGTTACTACAAATTTACGGATTTAGTCTTTTTCCTTTAACTATGTTATAAGACATTGTTTCTTGCCAAATTTCATGGTTCTAGGGCAACGGAAAGTACCATATAGGTTTTGATTCACTTTCGAATGTACTGGTATAGGAAAGGCGACATAAATGGTTATATCTTTTGATTGCGTATATTTGATATTTCCACAGCAACAGAGAGTTGATATTTCCACAGCTTCAAGTGATTGCAGACACCAGTATTTGGTATTAATTTCAACTTTATATCTGTTCGTGTTTCTGAGAAAAAGGGTATTGACAAACAGACACACAGATAGACATACAGACACTGTTGCAACATCAAATTTACCTGTATCGGATTTTTTCCTTTACTTGTGCTACAAGATGTAGCTTCCTGCCAAATTTCATGATTCTAGGTCAACGGGTAGTACCCTATACATAAACGCCTATTCTATCTTTTGATTGCGTTCACTTGAAGGATTGATTTTTTCTCAACTTCAAGGGACCGCAGACTTCAGTATATGGTATTAATTTCAAATTTTTAGGTCTTGACAGAAAGACAGACGGACAAGGAAGTGATCCTACAAGGGTTCCTTTTTTCCTTTTGAGGTACGGAACCCTAAAATTGGGGAGCAGATGCAGTATGACCCTTATTATCTATGATATTAGGCCCCTATTGGTTGCAATAATTACAGGGTCAGATCAATCTTGTTTGTATCTTTCCCACTGTACTAAAATATTCGGTTACTTTATTTACAAGAACTGAAACCTAAAGATGTAAAGAAAGAATGTACTGCACTTTATTATTAATAGAGGCTGTAAGATACAATTGAAAAAGAAAAAAACTAAAAGAAGTTGGATATTCGTTGAAAGTTGTATTAAGAAAATTTATTATTGTTGATAGTGTCGCTATGTACAGTAAAGTTATCTGAAATTAGTTCCTTAGATTATTACTAAGTAATTATAAAATAAATATCATATAAAAAAATCATCAAAGAGTAATATCGTTTTAAGATTAAAGTTTTTTTTTTTAAAGGTAAGGTTTTCTCTCAATGGTATTACACAAAATATGGTAGGTATACATCAAACGTACAATGTTTGAGTTTAAAGTAGCTTCCGTATCTAGCCGGATAATAGATTAATAGAAGATGCAGCGAAAGAGCACTTTCTTACAGCTGATATCTGACCAAATCTTGTTGAACATTTGTAATCATATCTAAGAGCGGTTTATTTGTAAACATCTCGATTAAAGTAGATATCCAATATGGTATTACATTCCTAGACACAAAGCGCATTTCACAATTTCAGAATATAAGTTGCAGGTGTAACTTTCGCGGAACACTGGAGTTCGAAAATTCGAAATTCTCGAAAACTTTCTCACTCTTTGTAAAGAGCTATAAAAATAAGTTCTGATGCAGTTTCTCTATGGATTATTTTACGTTACTATTTCAATTCCTTTTAATGTGTGTATTAGAGTTTAATACGGTCACATTATTTGTATACTCCCAAATTTTTTCTCCAGAAAACAGGACTAGTGAAAAATCTCGAAAAATTCTTCTTCAATCTGTATCCTATTAATGGCGTTTTATTCATCACCCTATTAAGGCGTTTGTGATATTCTTACTTGCCTTCTTCATAGAATTTTTTTAAATATTCAACTATATGAGGCGTGGAACGTGAATTCACTAGACTTAACCTGCCTATAAATTTCGGATGCAGTAAAGGTAGTGTGTTCGAGATGTTTTATGAAAAATTAAAAAAAATTACCTTCCTTAGCCAAAAATCAGCCAAGCGTTAACGTCTAGGCTTTAAATACGTATATTAATGGAAAAATCACTGTAGTTAATCATTTTTCATTAACGCGATTACAGCTAAACGTTATTTACGAAGTATGTAAGACGCAAAAAGACTTAACAAAATGGAACTATGTGAATATTCATGAATATTTTGTAAAAGGTATTTATTTAATGCAACTTACCGATCCAACGAGTATAAATCGTATACAAAAGTTTGCGGGAGCCCTGAGAGTTTTGAAATTTCCAGCATTTCAAAGTTTGTGTACTCTTTATAGACATCCGCATTCAGGAATCTTCGTAAGAATAACAAGCGGAGAAAATTCTACTTCAGGTTTTTCTTTGAAACTTCTCCGTTCTTTTCAAACCGTCGACGCTTTTCAGGTACTTAATATTATCTCTATTGCGATTTTTAAAATTCCATCAGTATTATTAATTGAAACAATATCTCACTTTTTCTGTGGATTTAGATCAGGGTCAATATGAAGGAGCGACATAGTAGAATGCGACAAGTGACCTTATGTCGCTCCACCCAAGGACGCGTAAATGCATTTTCCAACGAAAAAAAAGAAGGGTCAATATGAAAATTTAGCTTTTAAGTCGATTATCTTATCACAATCTCTTATTTTAGTTTATAATTCATATAAAGTGGATTAGGGGAAAAGCAGTCATAGGAACACCATAGACTGAGATGGACGCCATAGACCATAGACGAGATGGGCTTTTCGAAATTATTTCTACTTAGATTTCAACACAGTTCTAATAGGTTTTAATATTTATTGCATTCTATCTAGCGTTGGTACCACTGATTTAGTTGTAGAGAATGTGGCTGTGGGGGTGTCAAGACGATTGATTGCCGCCTGACGTCATCCCCAGATCCGCCGCTTTCTTCGTCTTTTCGTTTCAATGGCAAAATTATATTTTGGGTGTAAGGGCCTATATGTTCAAAGCCCAAAAAGTAGCGACATCGGATATTGTCCCGACAGACACGTCCAGCCCAATCGTACTTTAGCTTGGCACTATTTAAAAGATGTAATATTCTTAAATGCCTTTTTTTAATGGGTTAAATATTAAATTAAACACACGTGGGGACCGCGGGCCACGCGTTGTCTACAACCGTGCAGTCAATCATATTTTCTTGGACTTTAAATGATTTTTAACATGAAATATTGCTTAAAAAAATAGTTTGTATCCATATTACTAAAATATAAAGCTGAAGAGTTTGTTTGTTTACTTGGACGCGCTAATCTAAAGAACTACTGGTCCGATTTGAAAAATTCTTTAAGCGTTAGATAGACCATTTATCTAGGAAGGCATATATCAACACGCTAAAATTGAATCTTTTTTTTACCCAATTTTAGACTGATGAATTCGCGGCCACAGCTAGTGTAAGATATAATATTATGTTAACAGACTAACTTTGTTGAATCGGTTTATCTTCGCTGTCTTCCATATAATTTTTCCTGGGGCCCCGATTCCGTCGGATTTTCATGCTTCTGTTCGTGGAGTCATTTTCGTCAGCAAAGAATACTCTCACTTGACGAGATCTGCCAATGGACAACTTTTAATATTAAAGCTTGTTTAAATTAGAACATAATATGAGACAACTATAAGTAGTTACAACATTAGGGCGTCGTCCTAATAGAACGCAAGCGCGCGATGCAATCGAACTTAGTTCGTACGAACGTGCGATCCAACATATTTGTCTAATGCCGGAGCCAGACATAGCTTCATTTGAATGATCATGTAGTGTGATCATGAACTTTGTGTAGCTGCGCAAAGTTTTGTAGAATTGACAATGTCTTCAATGACAAAAAAATACAAACACTTTTTGCTATGTCTGACTCCCGCATATGAAGTGTCCTAATTGAATTCACGCGATCGCAACTTCGATTAGGATACTTCTTAGACCTCAATATGTTTGATCGCACGTTCGTACGAACTAAGTTTGCTCGCATCGCACATTCGTGTTCTCTTAGGACAACGCCTAAATTTAGTGACTAGTCTTATCCCAAAACAGCCTTATTTAGTAAACTTTAATGGATCCATCAAATAAGAATAAGAAATCTTAATTTATAAAATTAAGTATACAGTTCATTGAAGCCCTAACCCTTATTATAGGGGCCAATGTCTTCCCTAACATTGACATATTTCTATTTTAGCTACTAAATTATAAATAAAGAACACAAGAAGTAAAAAAAAGTCAAAGAAACTTTACTATAATATATATTCAGATAGTACACCCAGATGAACAGACGGGATGAAGGCAGGAATCGAACACACAATCCCAGAGCCGAGGACTGCCAACTGCACCAGCAGGCAACCCCAAATCAAAAACATTTTTAATGGTTGAAAAGATAATGTTGTATGCTCAATATTTATATAATTAATACTAACCTTCTTGAATACTTTTCAGGTTCAGTATCACTTTCAGGAAACATTATGCGGGGCATTTTGATTGCTCGAAGTCTACTGCGGCTGTCTAAAGAAACAATAAAACAAAATGTATCATAAAATATTTTGCCAAATATGCAATTCCTGCTAGACTTTAGAAACAGCCCTGTTCAATCTACTAAAAGACCTTGGTTCGTCAAGATCTTTCATAAGTTCTTTATTAAAAAGGGCGTCTAAAGCAGCACTATAGGATCATACCAGATGTGGCTGGGCAGGGGAGGGAACACAAGCTGTGAAAGCAAGTGTTAGTGGCCATTTTAAAAAGTACTCTTAACCTACACCTTGGTTGCAAGGCCAAGGGACTGTTAAGGTTCCATCCTCTGCATCATCATCAATGCAATGAACACGGTACCTGCACAGTAATCCATCGAATGCCGCAAAATTTGTCTTATCTCACAACCCTGTACTGTAAGTTCTTGGCCTTTCAAGAACTATCCCGTTTTTATATTAGTAAGGACATCTAAACATATCATTATACAGGGTGTAAAAGACGTCGTACCGCATACTTTGTGATGAGGCTACATTTAATGTCCTGAATAAAATCACAAAAATCATTCATCTCAGAAATGAGAGACTAAAGAACGGCGGTGGGGTTTGAACCTGGTACCTTGCGGATTTCAGTCCATACCTTATACCGTTGAGCTATTGAGGCTCTATATATATTTAAATTTTAATGGCAAGATTTTTAAAAATATGTGCTAATCCTCACTGTCAACGTCTATCATCCGTGAATATCAATAACCGACTTGTTTAATTAATATAACAGTATATTAAAATAATAGTGAAGTGTTGCGTCTCAAGTCAAGTCACGATGTAAACATATTATGTGGCGATTGCTTAAGTAATAAAGAACGTGCATTACTGCATTGTCTTAATGCGATGTTCTGTTGACTTACACAAACTTAAGGTACCAGTATATTTAATTGAAAAATAAATAGCAGTTAATAACTGTTAATATCAGGTGTGAATGCAGTCAAGTGCATGCCTATCTCTAATAAAAAAGTGATGCCTTTAACGATTTATATTAAAAAAAAACCCTTTCCCAAAACGTTGTATAGTAATCGTTAAAGCTAAGTGTAGTACGTAAAAGAATGTGAAAATCTGTTGACAAGCTGAGTTCATGAAGGTGCTAAATTACTCTGTATTTGTTTCTAATCAGGCTTTTTTTGTCTTCTTTATTGAGGGCACGCTGATCCTCGAAAGTCATAGTAACTCTTATTTATTATTTTTTGTATTATGATAATTGGGTAATTAAATTTAAAAAAAAGAAGTGTAACTTTAACCTGGCGAACATTTAATTTTAAAATTGTTTTTTGTTTTTAGTTTTTAAAGCAATTTTTTGTTATTTTATTAAATCCTGGGGTTCACTGCGTGCTTCCGCGTGTCCCCACTAAAATGCATTGGATGTAATACATTGCTTTCTAAGTAACATTTGGTCTACTTTTACTGATAAACATTCTTATAATTATGCAATGGACGGGTCACACTTCGTGATCGATGTCTTTGGGATAAGGTTTACTAATTAGACAATATTAACATTTCATGTGTGGTAACATTTGGATGCCAGTTCGATGAAGGAGTGCGCAATGTTTTCTGCATGTCAATGCATGTCAATGGATTGAGTAAAGTAATGAATATCGTGAGCAGAGAATCAATCATATAAGAGTCTTTAAGCGCAATGATTTTTTAATTGACTGATTGTTTCAAAATGTACGTTAATTTGTTTAACCTCGTTCTTTCAATTATTGCAATATGAAGATTATGTTTATTTTTTAAAAATAACGTAGTAGTGTTAATATTATATAGTGTCTCTATACCACTATGTATTGGCAAAGCTTGTATGCGTAAATTTAAGCAAGATTTAGAAGTAAGCAAATAAATAAATAAAACAGAAGGACATTACTGATCGAAAAGACCTTAATCCGAATTGCGAAATCGTGGTATAAAATACATAAAAAGATTCACAAACAAAATTCCTAAATTTTAACTGTACTATCAACAGTAATGATGGACATTTTCACTAGAATATGTATAGAATTAATATAGATAAAAATACGTGAAATTATTTCCTTAAAAATGCTTCAGATAGCAACCACTGTTAAAAAAATCCCATAGAATCCAATTAAATGGGACAAAAGTCACGCAGAAACCAATAAGACATATTGTTTTCTGCGCGGTTTACGTCGCAAATAATTAGATTCTTTGGGATTTTTTTAATAGGGAATTAATGGATCGTGTTAAGAAGTATTCGTTATATTATTATCATATAATATCTCACATCACATAATAACTCTTGATTGTAGTGTTTTCTTTTAGCATACATTCATCAAAATCGATAAAACCGAATTAAAATGTCCATATATGTATATAGATAGAAGGAAGGGATAAAAACGTTTATATTTAAGGCCCCTTTTGAAAAATTTCCATAGAATCTAATTAAATGGGACAAAAACCGCATAGAAAACTATATGCCTTATTGGTTTCTGTGTGGATTTTGTCCCATTTAATTGGATATTATGGGATTTTTAAATAGGGGTATTTTAAACTTATCAGGATGTTTAAAGATCTACTTACTTTGATTACGTTTCACACTTCGCCCATTTGTATAAACAACACAAATTATGAGCAAAAACGTTCTTAAAATCATTTGGTATCTGTTCTGTATATTTTTTGTCATACCTTAATAGACGAGTTCAAAGACCTCTCGAGATACTATGTCGAGTATAATTTGAAGAATGAGTGTGTCATATTCTAAATTCCAGATCTGAGTTGCTATCTCACAAACTACATGATAGCTTAACTAGAAGCTGTTTTTATGTTAACAGTAAATTTCTTTTTTCTTTTCATATGAAATGTAAGATTGTAACAAATTATAACGCCTACATAAGGTGCTGTTACAAGAACGTATGCAAGTTCACTTATGCCGGAGCCAGACATAGCTCAAAGTGTTTGTACATTTTTGTCTTTGAAGACTAAAAAATTCTACAACATTTTGCGCAGCTGCACAAAGTCCCCGGCCACACTACATGATCATCGAAATGATCATTCCAATGAAACTATGTCTGGCTCCGGCATTATGAATAGGGGAAGCACACGGGATTTGTTAGTTTAAGGCATCAAGTAATATTAATTCAGCACCAATTAAGGTTAACTAATTAAAGAGCTGCCTCTAATTAAAGAATTTCGAACATAATATTGCCGGCTGTGAAAAAACTCATTGTGCCCTATTCTTTAATGAAAAAAATTCACATTTTGGTCAAGTAAAACTTTTTTTTAATTCAATTAGTGTCGAGCGTAGGTGTGTTTTATGCCCGGGTCAAGCAAATTGTAAACATTTCCGGTGTGGTCCGACACATCGATGGCCACTTTCACGTTGATTCGTGGTAAACCTGCAATTTGAAGGCGGACGCGTGATGTCATTTTGACAGTGAAAGTTACTTTTGTTTTTTGGTTCCGCATCAAGCGTTTTATAGGGGTCATAAAGATGTGCAGGCTTTTTAGTTAATTTTCCACAACTTTGTTTTTATTAAGATCTCAATCGCCGTATGAATGAGATGTTATTTTGCATAAATTCGTAATTTGTTTAATAAAAAAGTCAAAAAATCTCTGTAAAGTTAGAAATTTATTTTCTAATTCAATATCCCTTTTTTATTATCTATCTTCTATACTTCTAGTGCCAGAGCCAGAAATAGCTCAAAGTGTTAGTATATTTTTGTCTTTGGAGTTCACAATGTTCTACAAAACTTTGGCGGAGGCCACACTACATAATCATTGAAATGATCATTCACTTGAAGCTTTGTCTGGCTCCGGCATAATGAAATATTATTTAATACTGACAGTGGACTTAAATTATCTATAAAAATAATGCTAAATTAATGGAATATTTAAAAGCATTAATTTATCAATCTGGCCACTTTCTTTCTTCACTTTTTTATGTATTATGGAAGTAGATTTGGTACAATGTTTTACATAATACGGCCATTTGTAAATCGATTGGGTGTTCAATGATTTAGATTCGATGAGGCGCACTTGTTGTGTGGGTCACGGTCAATGGGAGTAGTCCTTGACAGGTAGACCGAATCGAATAATTTCTTAGAAAATTTATAATCAAGTATTAATTAATCAATTATTAATAATTAGTCTGTAAGAGATCGCTTTAAGCGATAAGACCGCCCTTGCGCACTTCAACTAGTATTAAATTATT
Organism: Charaxes varanes; assembly: GCA_024363005.1. Lineage (NCBI taxonomy): Eukaryota > Metazoa > Arthropoda > Insecta > Lepidoptera > Nymphalidae > Charaxes > Charaxes varanes. The sequence continues at coordinate 9,817 of JANCMC010043637.1, forward strand.
GTTTATTGTTATTGTTTTTCTTTGTTGTGTGCAATAAGTATTAAAATAAAAATAAATCAAACAAGTACTTAGTTGTAGATTGGAGAAGGTCGTAGCTTAATCAGTGGCCGGAATTTGAGTCGATCGCTAGGTTAAGCAGTTCTTACGGCCAGGCGATGGATGGGTGACCCTAACATTGGTTTTCAAATATGCTACTTCTTGGCACAATGAAACCATTTTCTATGCAACCTAATGGGAGATATTAAGACCCTTAATAGTACATTAGTGAAAAACAGTACAAAATTGAAATTTCATACAACATTTCTGTTGCCGTTTTGGGTTCTAAGCAGAGAATACGTCCTTTGGGTTCGGTTTTGTAGACTCTTGCCTGTATGACCCTCATTACATAAACAAAATAAAAGAAAAAGTGGCCGTGCCAAAAAAGTTCTTCCCTGCCATAAGAATTGAAAGGTTTTATGGTTTTAATTTTCATGGTACGGATAATAATTGGTCATTTATTAAAGCCTACAGGCCTTCTGGTCGTGCAGATGTCCATGGGCGACGGTAGGCACTTCGGTGCCTACTGCCTGCTCGTTTGCCCCTTGTAACATAAAAAAGTAACAATGTTCTTTGGCTGCAGAGGGAAAAAAGTCTCTACTAAAATAGTGCACCAAGTAGAAAGATCTCAAGGATTTTAAAAGCTATCGTTCCAAGTGTTGTCACATGGGTCTAAAATAACGGGCTGGCTTGTTCTAAAACGCAAAAGCGTGTGTAAGGAGGGAAGGCAAGCGAGCTTAAGTGGCGCACTCTTTGTGGTCATTATGGTGAGTTGTTTTCAGATACTTGTGACACTTTCCCATAATACATATCGCACGTAACATATATGTTACATACAATCAAACATTTGTGCCAAGATAGATGCTTTAGTACTGAGGAACTTTAGAATAGAGTTTGGTGGTAAAAATAGTCACTGAGTTTTTATAAAGGTAAAATTCCAACGCATACATTCTATCCCCTTTGCGCTAAGATAGATAATGTAGGTAGGTACGACTTACAGGAGGAACTTTAGCACAGACTACTTTGTAAAGATGGACATAGAGTATTATAAAGGTGTAATTCCAATGCATATATTCAGTCCCCTTTGTGCTAAGACAGATACTATAGAAAGGTATGACTACACAAGCGGACATTTAGCACAGATTGCTTTGTAAAGATTGTTATAGAGTTTTATAAAAGTAGAATTACAATGCATACATTCAATCTCCTTTTTGCTAAGATAGATACTATAGGCAGGTACGACTATACAGGAGGAACTTTAGCACAGACTACTTTGTAAAGATGGATATTGAATTGTATAAAGGTAAAATTCCAATGCATGGATGCAGTCCCCTTACTGATTGCCAGTAACGCAGCATTTCTATAGGCAATGGCAAACAGCGACAAAAGGGCTGTCTCACAATTCGTCCCTTGATTGGGTATAGCACACCTGTCACCCGCTAAGTGCAGGGCCGAACAAAGAGCTAAATATGGTGCAAGGAAGTAGCGATTAGCGTTTAACCTTACTGATTGCATGTAATACAGTATTGCTAAAGGCAATGGTTGACAGAGACAAAAGGGGTGTCTCACAATTCATCTAAGTATCGCACACAAACCGCTAAGTGCAGAGCTAAACCTATGCGTTAAGCAAAAGCGATTAGTGTTCAACTTTGCGTCGAAGTATTATAAATACATTTGAAAAAAAAGACCAAAAGAATAAGTCATTCCGAGACTTATTTTGTTCGTTTTTTTTTAATGTTGAACACTGATCGCGTTTGGTGCCAATGGATTTTTAATTCGTAAAAAGATATGTAAGTATTCCTTTCATATTTGAAATCCCAATGTATATAAATTCAGTTACATATGTTGAGGTTATATAAATTCGAATTTTTTTGGTTGTAAAGTGTGGCAAATAATAAATGATTTTGTACCAAACGCCAAGTCGACAGGTGTGTAGGATTGTCGAAGCCGTCACTTGAATTCTTGATGCAAGGGATTGAGTTTTGAGCTTTTAGCGACAAGCACCTTCGGAGCTAATCGAGTGTTCAATGTTCTCTGTTTGAGTGTTCGTTCTTGAGTGAACACAATACGTGTAAGGGATTTTGCAGTTCCATTTAAAAAATTAATACTCGCGCGGAGGGTAGAGAGGTGACGCGTTTTCTTTTGTTTATTGAATACTATGCTTTTAGTGAATCGAACACCTTCTGTCTAATATTTTTTTAAACCAGCTCCTTTCCTTTTTTAAATGGCTGGATTTTTATGCATTATAGGCCTAGTGACAAAGGTGTAGGCGACTGACCACAGTGAGCTGGCTGTGAGGGGACTTTGACCCCAAAAGTGACTCTGAGATCAATTTAAGTTGCGAGTGAGTGAGATAGACTTATCTATGATATAGTGCATCAGACAAGGACGCGGCGTATCAAATGTGGCGTTGTGACAAGTCACTCTCGCTCGCACGTAACTGTAATTGGTCCAATGCCCTATTTGCGTCAATTTTAGAAATGTCAGACCTACATCATCGTAAAGAGAGAACAAAAACCTTTTATTTGGTTTCTGATTCCCTTAAAAAACAGATGAACGAAGTTTTCTTACAGCGGGATGCCTGTAGGCGAAATTTAGCTGTCAGTTTTAGGCAAAACAATACGCAATAGTATCTAGAGATTACTATAAATTTATATATTTATACAATACCTACAAAACATTTTCATGGATTAAGTTTAGATAAAAACACTGTTAATAAAAAACATTTTCAACGAGAACCTTCCATTTTTCAAAGTCAAGCAAAAGAAAATGCTTTATTTTACATCCTTTATTAAATTTGTGCGCCTATCTTCATCTGGCTAGAAAATTGGCCATAAATTGGAAACAAAATAGCCTTTCGCTAAAATTCCCTCAACATAAACCTTTTCGTGTAAAAGAAAACTGTATTAGGATGCTATGTGATATAAAAAGTGGATTCGTGACTTCTTATTCATTGAACTTTGATATATAAAGAATGCGAAGATATTTTACGAAGTATTTTTTCTTTTTATTTTACAGATCTCTGGTGGATGAAGATTTATTCAAAACTTAACCTTTTAATAGTACAAGGGGCAAACGGACAGGCAGGCGGGTGATGTGTTTCCAGACTGAGGGGTTTGTGCCGCCAGGAACTCTGATAAACCGAAGGAAACGCGACAACAATACTGTCACTTGACGTGACGCGATGACAACGAGTTTCATGCTGATTCTTCTCGTGGTACGACTCTTCCGAATCAGTGGTAGCTTTTAAAATATAGATGTTTCAAGAGCTTGTAAAAGTGTACTTGAATAAAATATCATCTAAATTGGAAAAAAATTGTCTGCATTGCTACCAGTTCACGCCAGTATTAGAAAGAGGTTCAAGTACATACCTGAACGCGCCGGACCAATTCGGCACTTCCCTGTTACTATAGATGTTTCTAACATAATCATCAAACTTGAAATTTGGGGGGCTAGTAATCGTATAGATATTTTTATTTTACACCAATTAACGCTACAGCTCACCCACTGGAAGTCCCTTAGCCCTATGACATCAAAGTGATTAGAGATATAAAACTGTTAAGTCATACATGACGTATCATGAATTTTTTTTAAATCTTTGCTTAATATATAAAGGTGAAGAGTTTGTTTGTTTACTTGAACTCGATAATCTCAGTAACTACTGGTCCGATTTGAAAAAATCTTTCGGTATTACATACATACACTACATACATTACATAGCCCATGTATCGAGGAAGGCTATAGGCTATATATATTATCACGCTAACATTGAATCATTTTTTTTACCTTATGAAATCGCGGGCACAGCTAGTCTTATATATAGTAATAAGACCACAAAAATGTAAAGTTCATAACCTTTGATTTCACGTTCAACATTTTTTGTAATATAAGTTTTTAACATCTTAAGTTATTACGGTTGTGTGATTTATGTGAAAATATAATCCCCTAACTTAATTAAAGTTGAGAGCTGTTATCTGCTTACTTAATTTT
>JANCMC010043637.1:13942-27098 GCA_024363005.1 Charaxes varanes
CGGTTGTGTGATTTATGTGAAAATATAATCCCCTAACTTAATTAAAGTTGAGAGCTGTTATCTGCTTACTTAATTTTACCCCCGGATGGTAAGGCGAGCTTTTAAAGGTTGCTTACGTCAAGTAGTTTAGATTCGCGATGAGTTTTAAACGCCTGGATTGATATAGCTTTGAACATGTCTCTGTAGATTATATCTACTTCAAAAAGGCAGCTATTTCGTCATCTACAATAGTGATGTGTTTTTGCTTGTTGCTAGCTGTAGTTTGTCAAATTACACCTATGAATTAGTTGAATAATTAATTAATATTGGGAGCATCTGGAACGTTAATATATGTTTAGATTGTCGTGTTAACATTAAGAGAAATTTAATTTGTCTATCACGTGGAACACTCTTAGTTTTTTTTTATTATCTATGCAATATTGTTCTAATGCCGGAGCCAGACGTTACTTCATTTGAATGATCATTTCAATGATCATGTAGTATGGCCGGGGACTTTGTGTAACTGCCCAAAGTTTTGTAGTACTTTGTAGTCTTCAAGGACAAAAGTATACAAACACTTTGAGCTGTGTCTGGCTCCGATCTAGGTTCTGGTTGTTCTAAAAAAAATAAGTGATATTGTTTTATATTATATTTCAATGGAAAAAACATTTGCCTAATTAATTATGTATACTATAGATTAGAAAAATGTGAATAATCATAGTTTTAATAGAATAAAGTATATAAAACATGTATTAAAAAGGAGTGTGCGATGAGGAGAAGTACAGTTCTATAAAGCTAAAGGGTTAAACTGTAACAAAGACGGTAACATCTGCTCACAACACGCCTCTGTTCCGAACAATTACCATAAAATCGGCGAGCACTGTACTCGGTCGTGTATGTACCTTGTATGTTCTAACAGCCATAGATTGCAAAACGTATACAGAAATACAACTTCTGTGTTTACATCGAATAAAGTAAAAAGTAAAAATAAAGTACAAAGCGACAGGGATAAATAAAAAACAATAGGAATTTATATTAATAGGTATTCCCCGAAAATTCGTTGGGGTAAAACTGAACTGGCACATTGACTTCATTAATCTGGTCCTATCGAAAAGTCCGTTCTTAGCGGATCTGTTCTAAGTACAAACAACCTACTTTTCTATGTTACAAGGGGCGAACGAGCAGGCAGCAGCCAGCTAGCAGATGCGTTGTTGGCCTTTAATGACGAGGTTAGGCCACCGGGAAGTCTCAAAAACCGAACGAAACGCGACAACAATACCATCACTTGACGTGACAGCATTGCCGCCACTTCACGCACACTTTATATAATAAAGAGGTAAAAATCCTTGTCAAATATCATCTTTCTTCGTACCGCAGTGTTTGAGATTTTGCCCATATTTCAAGAAAAAACGAGTCGTTATACGAAAATAGGAACGGTTATTCAATGCTGGGTCAACAAGCCTTACGGAATGAATGGAGCTCTGAACGTCCGGTATTCATATTTTTTTTTAATTTTTCGTTGCTTATTAAACTTTTTTGTGACGTTAAAACTTCGCCTCTGGATATTTACACACTATAGAGTGCCTAGCACGAACTTTTCGAACCGATTTCAAACGAGACGACTTGTGATGGATGGAAACTTTAGGAACAGAAGTAAGTCGAAGAATCGACTATACTTAGGATGAAATGGTTCGTACTAGGCCCACAGGAGGCAAGTTTCGATATAGATTTTGGTATTCTTTTAAGTATGTTGTATGTGCGTCCAATTGCTTTTACGTACATATGCAAGTGGATTTAATTTAAGTCTGTAAGGAAATTATATTAAATAGCAGCTATATGTAAGATCTAGATAGATGTATATATATATATATATATATATATATATCAGCCCATGCAAGTCTGTCCCTGTGACAAAGGCTTTTGTTGGATGACGTTCTTTTTACTGTCGCTGGCTTATGACCCTTATAGGGTGTGTTTCCATTGTTTTTGGAAATCTTTTAAAGCCAGACAGAAAATAAAGTCTTATCTATACATATAAATAAAATTATTTATATATATAAATAAATAAAAGCGTCTGTCTGTAAAGTCAGAATTAAATTCCGTTATTAATTGCATATCACTATAGACACGTATCCATAACAAACACAAGAATTAAATTTTTTTGTCCGTCCGTCTGTCGGTCTGTCTGTCTGCTTGTTCCAGGTAATCTCCAAAACGACTAGAACGATTTCAATGGGCATATAGCCTATATTACGAGTTGTAACATAGGCGACACTACATTTAAAAAACAATAAGGGTTCCGTAAAAAAAGGGAAACCCTCAAAATTTAATAAAATCCCTGACATCAGATGAGCGAAGTCGCGTGGTACAGCTAGTCTTATTAAAAATATTAATATAGTTTATTGTTAAAAAAGAATATTCGTTAAATTTTACTCTATCGATTTTAAGGTGATAATAAATAATATAGGAGCCAGACATAGCTCAAAGTCTTTTTATATTCTTATCCTTGAAGATTACAATGTACTACAAAACTTTGCACAGCTACACAAAGTTCCCAGCCAACCTACATGATCATTCAAATAAAGCTATGTCTGGCTCCGGCATTATAAAACTAAAAAGCTACAGATTTTTACAAGGATCACATTCGGAGATTCAAACGGACTCTACTGTCCTTTCATCGATCGACTCCTAATCGCCTTTTACAATATCTTTGGAAAATGGAATGTATAGTGCATGCGAGTTTGCCAAATTTGATCTTTGTACGTTCCGCAGTCTTCGAGATAAGTCAGCTCCTTGCTATTAAGAGACTTCGATTATCAAAAAACATGCTGGTTATAACAATTTTATTTATTAATATACTCAGTGATTTTAAACATAATTGTTATTTTTCATCCCCGTCGCAATCTTACACAGGTGAGAAGTACACATAGGTCCTGATTCATTATGCTTGTTAAATTATACACCAGTCTCTTATTTGAAGTAAAACCTTCTTTAGGAATTTTTTGGAGTGTTCTGCGGATCACCACAGGACACTCGTGAAGACTTGAAATTTCACCCTCATCATCTCGATGTCCTTAAGTTCGCAAATGTGCGACTTTCTAGAAATTTCTTATTTCGCACAATTATTTATCTATTGAATCAGTTACCAACTTGGGTGTTTCCAAACTGATACTACTTAGGAACCTTCAAGAATAGAGAATAATTATTCCTTTAAAGAACGGCAACCCTTCTACGAGCCTTCTGGTGGTGCAGTCGTCCATGGACACCGGTAGTCACTCAGGTGAACCGCCTGTTCGTGGAATAATTAATATAGGTTACTTTCAGAAAAATAAATAGGATTCCACAAAAAAAACTCAATATAAAACATAATTACTGAATTCCGGAAAAAACCGTGAACTACTTCTAGCCAGTCAGTCGGTTTATATGTGGCCGAATGTACTGTAGGCGTAATTTAAAATAGTTAATGAGTTTTTCGTGTCAACGTACGAAGATTTATTGCCAACAAACCAACATCTGTCGCTATTAATTCGCTTTTAAATTAAAATCATGTTATATGCGCTTTGATATACTTAGTACTAGGTTTAATCCGTAACTTCGTCTGCGTTGGATTCGTTGATGTTTAAAGGCCTTATTTTTTGTCAAACCTTTACTCTCTCTAAAATAAATCTAGCTAAAAAATATTTAAAATTCTCGTAACTGGACTCAAGCATGATTGCATATGATTATATAATTATATGACAATTTATGTTTTTGATATCATATAAATATGACAAATATAATTATATGATATCAAAACATAAATAAAAACTTTTTTGTCAGACTGTCTATTCGTTACGGATAGTCTCAGAAACGGCTAGAACGATTTTGCGAGGATTTTCACTGGCATATAGGTCATGTTACCAGGAATAACATAAGCTACTTTTGGTAAAAATAATTAAGATTCCGCACAAAACGAAAAAAACCTCAAAACTGAAAAATATTATTCAACTCACACATGCAATATATAGGCAGTCTTTATATATTCTTTCGATGTAACATATATTTTTGATGTTTTCAGATGCACAAGTACCCTCGCTAACCAATATAGGGTACAGTTCTTCGTTAACGAACAGGAATTGCACCTCTGTGCAGATCGACTCTGTACTTGGGACGAATTTCAACAAAAATTTGGCAAGTTTAAGAATGCAACGCTCGATTTTTGTGGCGAATCAACATATGTATATAACGTGTGAACTTTGTAACCTTGTAGTCATAAAACAGCTTCGTTAGAAATCTTCCGCGAGGCTGTTTTTCTTAGTTAGTATAGTTATAGCATGGCTGTATGTACTAGCTTATATTTTTTGAGAGACATGAAAATAAATGACGTCTAAAATATTTTGTGTAATCCGTGTCATATGAAGAGACTGCCACTAAGCAGCAAATTGATATTTTTCGAAACCTTTTGAGAACCATGCTCATAACAATTGGTACCAGAAGGAGGAATAATTAAAATTTCCCCTCTGTCGTGTTAGTAAATAAAACCGTCTTAATAAAAAAAGGATTTTGTGTATATTTTACTATCTTATCGTACCAATATCAACATCTGTGCAATAAGTAAACATAGACCTAATGGGATAAGAGACACCTTGTATCCAGAAGAAGGTGCTGGAAGAACTATATCCAGGTCTCCGCTCTCACAGAAGTCTAGACTGGCGTTGATGAAGACCTGGAATCTCTCACGGAACTGCTGCCAGGTGCAGCCTTCTGATGGACAGATGCTCGTGGGCTTCTCGTTAAGGAAGAACCATAGCAGTGCCCGGGACTTGTGACCCAGGTGTAGGTTTAGGAGCGCGCTCTTTATAGTATAACACTCACCTTCACTGCCAGTGTTCCCTCCCCTGCCTAGCCAAATCTGGTACGATCCTACTAGTGCGGCTTTAGATGTATTCTTTCCCGAAAATATATGACCTTACTACTACCTATTTACTATAGACTACTGCCAGTGCTAGAATGAATCGCCCATCTATCACCCGGTCGCAGCAAGAGCAAACTTAACCTAGCGGTCGACTCAAATGCCGACCACTGATTAGGCCACGACCTCCTCCTTTAACTATATTTATGTATTTATATATTTGAATAAAAAAAATGTGTATAACAGACAACTACACGGGCATTAAGTTATCTACCTTAGGAACAGTAGTCCGTGTGTCATATAGTCGTATATATATTTATTTATCATATATAACAGCGGCCAAGCTCAAGCACGATTGGTCTGGACATGTCTGCCGCAAGTCGGATGATCTTTGGGTCAAAATCTCTACTTTATGGACCCCAGATCGGAAACGATATCGGGACAGACCATGAATGCGTTGAAGGAATAACTTGGTTCGTTATAATAGAGATTGGCAATGCATAGTGTTGAATAGAACCTTATAGAAGAAGGGTAGGGAGGCATTTGCTCTGCACTAGGATAAAAAAGGCACTAAATAAACAATAATATTCAAATTTAATTATGGAAAACACAAACCAAATAATTGCATAGTACTGGATTGTTCAAGAAAGTTCACTTTTTAAATCGAACGCAGCCTATGAATCTCATGATGTGGCATCCTATAGACAAATGAGAAGAAAAAAAAAGTAAGCGTTTAAAATGAGAACATATAAAAAAGGCAATTTTCTTAAATTTCCTTAACGTAGCAAGCGATGCAAGGAACGGAATAATCAGAAATTGCTATTAGATCAATCGAACAGAAGTTGCGGATACAAAAAGAACGACGGCGGCGACTGAGGGTGGCTAGCCCGATAAAAATAGGGGAATGAAATTGCGCAGGGTGAGCGGACCGATCTTGGATAATTGTTGCATAGAAAGATCGCGTTAACGAGACGTCGAGGAATAAAACTACAGCTGTGACCATTAAAATAGATGATATCTCTGAATACACAACTTGATTACATATAAAAACGGTTGAGTCGTGATTTAAGAAGTACTGTGTTCAACTATACGGCTAACAAAAATGGCATCATTATCCGTATTGGTCACAGAAGTTACTTCTTGTTTGTATTTTTATAAATATATAAATAGATGACATCTCTGAATACACCACTTGATTACATATAAAAACGGTTGAGTCGTGATTTAAGAAGCTATCGTGTTTTACTACACACCTAACAAAAATGACATCATTATTCGTATTGTTCACACAAGTTACTTCTTGTTTGTATTTTTATAAATATATAAATAGATGACATCTCTGAATACACAACTTGATTACACATAAAACGGTTGAGTCGTGATTTAAGATGCTATCATGTTTTACTACACACCTAACAAAAATGACATCATTATTCGTATTGCTCACACAAGTTACTTCTTGTTACGCCTACGTACTACGTAGTACTACAAGTTACTACTTGTATACGCCTGTTTAGTTATGCTGCAATTCTATAGTCCCAATTTATTTACCAAAGAACATGAGCGAAGGGTTGTTATAAAGAACTATCAAAGTCAAATTCAATACGTATTACACTACGGTGACCAAATCAAGTCAAAATATGTTGAATTCAAGTACACCTTTACAATGTTTTTACTAAAAAGGAGTGTAAAACATTTCCATGTTAAATATAAAGTATGAAGCTGGAGCGACTCAACTCCGAGCAGTTTTATCTTTAATATATAGTCTTCGACTGGATTTCGGTATATCCCAAGAACTACGACGTTTTAAGTTCTTGCGATGTACCGAAAGAAGACGTATGATCAAGTACCCTATAGCCGTATAGCACGTTGTTATGACAGTCTGACAATAGTAGACTAAAACTACTAATACTTGAATTAATTTCTTTCATGGGACCTTTTCATTTTTGGTATAATTCCATCATTACACAATATAAAATGACTTCTCTTCCCGCCCTTGTACGCGTGGATCTTTTAAACTACGCAACAGATTTTAATGCGGCTTTCACCAATAAACGGACTGATTTAAGGAAAAGGTTTATATTTATAATACACCGTTCAAAAAAAGAGTATACTCATTTCTCAAAGGCCGGCAACGCATCTGCGAGCCCTCCGGTGTTGCAGTTGTCCATGGGAGTCGGTAGTCATTTAGTATTAGCTGCTCGTTTGCCCCTTGTTTATATAGTTAAAAAAAGATAATGTAATGAACACTAATTATTTGACCTTAAAAAAAATGTTTAATACAGCAGAAGTGGAATAATTATCTAAATATTTCGAATAACCTTTCTCAACAAGTAGAGTGCGTACAGCCGAAAAATGCACGCACCTCTACATACAAAACAGCGTGTAACGCAAACACGGTAGCTAGTCGATATTATTGGCTTGCAATGCGTGGTTGAGTTTGAGTTTACGAGTACAATAAAAACGCTGCACACACACATGCAAGCGTTGCAAATAATTAGTGAAGGGGCCAGCATTTTTAGACTGAACTATCCATAACATGATTTCTTGAAAAAAGAAATCTATTGACTTCTTTTATTGATTACTTTTGTCAACTTTCTGATGATGAAACCGTCCAGTTGGAATTTTCCACAGTATTACACAATACTGTAATAAAATTATTATAAATTAATATTGATTGTTTAGTTGGTTACTCAATCTAACTGAAATAAAGAAGTGCAATTTCATTTAACACAAACATGTGATACAACATGTGATACAGCCAATGAAATGTAAAAAATAGGTAAATTGTAGGCAAAAAAGGTTTGCTAATTAAATGATGTAGTACTAGGCGTGATGAGTTTATTACAAGGATGGATACGGTGGAGGAACCACGTCATTAGTCAGTTGGCTAACCAGCTCACGTCACTAAGATTAACTGCGCTCATCTACGACTTCCTCGCGATGCACTTCAAATAAATTACTTTGCACGTGCTGCGACCATAATTAACTGTTCTAGCTTGCTAAATTTTATCTGCACATAACATGCTAGCCCTGTTTGAGCATGTAAGCACAGACATTAAGTAAGCAAATACAGGGAATAATAAAATAAAACGTACTTAAATAAAATTTTTATTTAATTTATTTTAATTTACCTCTTTGGGCAGACCAACTGTTTCACAAATAGACTTTTACAAAAAAAAACAAACATTCGTAGTTAGTCTATGTGACGAACCTATTACAGGCATACACAATACTTACTTGCAAAAATGCAAAAATGTTCTGACAACAATAATACTAACACTGTTAAAATCTTATTATCTAATACTAGCTGTACCCGCGACTTCGTCCGCGTAAAATAACTTTAAAAAGGTTCAATTTTAGCGCGATAATAGGCCTATAGCCTTCCTCAATTAATGGCTAATAATCTAACACTGAAATATTTTTTTAAATCGGACCAGTAGTTCCGAATAATTCGGTTCCGATAATTTTAGAAACTTTAAATACGTAGAACAGCTCTGACAACAAGAGTAGGACGTTATATATTAAATAATTATTTCATATATATTACCATATATATTATTTTCTTTTTTCTAAGACAAAATTCATGCAGCTTTACCTCATTTTAGTCACTCATGGATGTTGCAGAAGGCTAGCAGATTCTTTGCCGGAATTGGAGAAATAAGAAAAGTGGAAGGTGCTGGAACTGTGGTTATATGTCCGCAGCCTGAAGCATAGGGACGACCATCGCACCCAAAAAGCCTTAAGATTTCCTGGTGGCCTAAACTCGTCATTAAAGGCCGCCAACGCATCTGCTTGCCTCCTTGTCGTGCGGATGTCCATCTGCGTCAGTAGGCACTTCGCTGCCCGCCGCCTGCTCGTTTGCCCCTTGTGACATAAAAAAAATTGACGCTTAAGTCCCATGACCCCAACTAATAAGTAAATAAATTACGTAATTACTTTACACTACGCGACACTATCTTGAATCGCGAGCAGAATAAAAACATTCCAAGTATAATCAACAAGGTCAAACGCTCTTAGATCATTCGTCTTTCCTTAAACAAATGACATTGAGTCAGTGTGTGTAGTGTCTTCTTAGAGGTATAACATTTTAATATGACTTAAAATGAAGCTTTTAATATTACTAGTGCTGTTTGTCGTGTTATGTGTCTATTTTTTTGTGGACGAATGTGGGCGGAGGTGAGTGAAAGTTGTTGTTGTTGCAGTTGTTGTTTTATGTTTTTTGCACGTAATGCATTGCAAAATGCTGAGCTGTTGTAACCGTCTTTAAAAATGCTACAGGCAGGCAACATGTTTTTGTTTGTTATAATTTCTATTTTATTGTTATATATTTATTTAAGTTGTCTAGTTAGCTGTTCGTAGTATTTATAAAGATTAAGCGATTTTCTTTCTTTCTTTCTTCTTAAACTACAGTCGTGCGTCGGAGCTGACACTCACAATTTATTCAAATGATTAGATGTTTCTGTTAGCGTAAAACTCCGAGAACGCTTAGACCTTCTTATTCTGGCACTATCGGTAAATCCTTTCTTAGCCTATGTCCAATAAATATAAAGAACCTCTTTGCCAAATTTCATCCGTCTACGTCCCGTGGTTTTCGAGATTTCGTGTTAGGTTACGTTTCACTTTTGTATACATATAATGTATGTAAATTACTAGAAAATTATTAATTTAAATATAAGTGCTTTCCAATATACAATATAATACAAGAAGTTGCCCAACCAGAGATATTTTCAATTCCCGCTAAGCTCCCAACAGTTTCTCCATTAATAACCAAAACTTTCCGAGATCGCGCCGAAAGTTGTCCGATTGTGCACAGCCGAATTCGCTCCGATTAAAATACACCCGCAGACATTCAATGCCGCATTGGGTTTTCATATCACAATTAACCGACTTTCGGAAATAGGAGATTCAACTTTAAATATACTTCTTCTTTTAAAGTGTCAACACTTCTTGCCTTCACTTCTTGCTTGCACATCCAACCTTCACTTCTTGCCTTCACTTCTTGCCTTTACTTGTTGTCTCCACTTATTACCTTCATTTCTTGCCTTCACTTTTTGCTTTCACTTTTTGCCTTCATTTCTTACTACACTACTTGCCTTGTACAACATTTTACTATAAGTTATTTCATCTTTATAAGTCCCGTTGTTTTCAAGATTTCGTGATATTTGGTGACCTTTCGCTTTTATGAATGTAGATGAAGGACACCTGATTCCATTGAAGTCATATTAAGGGATATCTATTTTCAGATTCTTCTCCTGGAAGCTGGCCCTGAGCAACCAGACGTTACGATGGTGCCAGCATTCCCCCCTACTCTCAAAGGCTCAAACATCGACTGGAATTTCAGAACGCAACCAGAAGAACTGTCGTGTAAAGCTGCACGAGGTCAAAGTTGTTCTTGGACCAGGTAAAGGAATACAATAAAGTTCTTTAAGACCTATAATCTCTTCTACCTGGCGTTATCCCGGTCTAGTACCAGGATCCACTAAAATAGCTAAGGATTTTGCTGTAGGAAGAGCTAAGATGACTGCCGTCTGACATCACGTCCTCGGAACCCCTTAAAATCTGAAAACTTATATTACTCGGTGCACTGTTTCACGTGTCTTTCAAAACACGAAGGAGATCGGATATTTGATAAACAGTGTTTGAATTGATCACCCGGTCGCGATAAGAATTGCTTTACCTATAGATCGACTCAAATGCCGGCCACTGATTAAGCGAAGACCTCCTCGCTAAAGGACTGTAATATATTCTATATTATAACGTTCAAAACAAACTACCAATACTATATAAAATGTAGATTTTTTGGACCCTAAAACTGAAAATATACTAGTAATATGTAAACAATATATGTTTCAGTGGCAGAACTATGGGAGGGTCCAGTTCAGTCAACTTTTTGGTCTACATGAGAGGTCATCGCACTGACTACGACGACTGGGATTACTTGGGCAGTCACGGATGGAGTTACAGTGAGGTATGTACATATCAAAGAAACACCAGACATAAGACCTCCATTGCTCAACAATAGAAGGTCTAAAATCTTTAAGATACTCGGTTCATACTATCGTCGTGTTCACGTCTTTTCCACTGTTGAGTATAGTACTTTACCAGCTCGTAACACTCCTTACAGCCTTGAGTTCATGTGGACCATGTTGGACCCGCGACAGATATTATGTCGACCCATCTCTTTACTGAGTCCAGTATTGGCAGTCGCCAATGCTGCGCTCCGCCCGTCCGTCCGTCTGTCTGCCTGTAAGGTGGTCCCCCCCCCCTAGCATTTCCAAACTATTAGACGTAGAGACTTAAAATTTTCCATGTGGATAGAACACGCTAAAGACTCATTAGGAAATTTATTCTGAACGAAGTAGTAAGTTATTTAACAAATACGCTTATAGCATATCAGATACGGACCCCTTCTATATAAGCGTGTCTTGACACGCTTTTGGCCATTTCTTATTTAAGAAATGATGTCTGATTAGAAATCAGATTCCCTCTGGGAGCGTAGGTTCGGATACTACCGGCTGCACAAAGTAAAAGTTTAAATAAAATATAAATTGCGTCCATTGACTGACTTCTTCATTATATCATCTGACCGTTGACAATTGACATTCTTATTAAGAACCATAGACAACCATCACAACGGTAATGAAAAAAAAACAGAAACAAGTCATGAGGACTGCTGACAGAAATAAAATGTTTGAACCTGACATTTGATTGATGAATTTACTCCTCAATTTGAAGTTTCCACTTGAAAAATTATATACTCTCCAAAGCACGAACAGACAAACTCATGTAACGCGCAATATTTGACGTTATTACAGCGTAAATTTTCATAAACCCGGCCCAAATACGAAAATCGACGTTTAACGAAAAATAAACGATATTGTTGCTAACAAAAGACAATCTTAAATCGGGTATTCGGAAACCATATCACGTCTAAAATCCTATCCAGATAAATGTCTTTATAGGTACCAAAGCGAACGTCTTCAGGTGATCGCTCGGTACTAAACCAAACCCATTTTCATTCAAACGGGAATCGGAGGGGCAATTTAGCTGCAAATATGCGGGAGGAGAAACCTACTCGTTGCTGGAAGAATCCCGCATTACTAAATCTATTTTCAGAAACCTATAGCAAAAAAGAAATAAATGGGATATTCCCGATATACATGCAGACAATTTGGACCCAATAGATTGCGCTGCTGTCGGTATATAACCTAAATTAGGTATGTTTGTCGCTATAACCAAAAACGGCGTCAAGTGATAGTGTTGTCGCGTTTCGTACAGTTTGTGAGACTTCCCGGTGGCCTGAACTCGTCATTTAGGGCCGGCAACGCATATGCTGGCCTTCTGGTCGTGCAGGTGTCCATGGGCGTCGGTAGGCACTTTGGTGCCTGATGCCTGCTCGTTGGCCCCTTGTAACAGAAAAAAACCCATATAAATACTACGTGATGCAGAGTAGGTTGCATCATTCGTCATGATGGTTCTTATGCCCATAAATTGGGAAAGACAACATCTGTTGAGTTCGTTCATCAAAAAAAGAATACAACATCAATACTACTTTAAAA
The DNA here is from genome assembly GCA_024363005.1 of Charaxes varanes. Lineage (NCBI taxonomy): Eukaryota > Metazoa > Arthropoda > Insecta > Lepidoptera > Nymphalidae > Charaxes > Charaxes varanes. The sequence continues at coordinate 26,375 of JANCMC010043637.1, forward strand.
TGGCACGGGCATTTAGCCTGTGGCGGAAACTGTGTAACAAGAAAAACAATGGCCAAAGGCGTGTCAAACGCTTATATAGAAGGGTTCCGTATCTGATACGCTATAAGCGTATTTGTTAAATAACTTCAAAAGTTGTCGTTTGATTTCGTTCATAATAATTTTCCTAATGAGTTTTTAGCGTGTTCTATCAACATGGGAAATTTCACGAGTCTACGACTAATAGTTTGGAAATGCTATTGGGCGACCACCTTATAGGCAGACAGACGGACAGACGGACGGTCGGACAGAGTGAAATTATAAGGGTTTCTTGTAGTACTACGGAACTCTAAAAAAGAAAACAGATTCTTTTATATGGACAGATTAAAGACATCTACTCTCTTGTTTAATCTTCGCGGACTAAATCGCGGAAAAAAGCAAGTTTTGTATAAAAGTATATGAACTAGAACGTATCGCATTTTCCCGTGTAGATTTCAAATATGGGCACCGCTTGGCAGACATTTGTATATTCAATGCCGATTCTCAAACCGCAGATGCCTCGCAGTTTGTAACAAAGTTCAGAATGGGTGGAATGCTGGAAGCGTTGAAGCGCGGCTGGAATTATGTAAACCACAAACTGTTCTTTCTAGCTAGATTAGATACTAGTTTTAACTCTTTGTCCAGGGGGGGATCTTCCTCTTCATTTGTCCAATAACTGGTTAGATCCGCTACGGGTACGTGACCCCGG
>JANCMC010043647.1:0-18127 GCA_024363005.1 Charaxes varanes
TGTCCATGGGCGCCGGTAGGCACTTCGGTGCCTGCTGCCTGCTCGTCTGCCCCCTTGTAACATAAAAAAAAAAATATCATATTTTTAATATCGATTATAGTTTTTATTCCTCGAATGAATACAACAAATAAACCCATTACAAATAAAGTAGGCTAGAGGAAAAAGTCGATTGCGCGCTGTGTTGTTGTCAGTGAGTAGTTATAGGCGGAGGGAAGTGTTTGAGAAACAATGACGTCATATACTAGGAATCGGTCGCTTCGAGAACACTTCGACCGGTCGGCATTGAAGTATCTAGCTATTTGTAAAGCTATGTTTTGTTGTGTCGCGAGTCTGTCTGTGTCATAAGTCATTCAAAGACCCCGAGTACGGCCTGCGTCACCTTTATTGAACTTAAAATGGTGGTTCCCCAAACAATTCACAAGTAAAGCAGACAATAGTTATTTGTTTTTACGCAGCAAAATGTTTGCGCTGCTGAAGTGAAAAATAAATTTATGTTCAGTTTTAATGGCATTAAAACAGATCTTTAATTATTAACAGAAAAAAGGTTTAAAGGTATACTAAATATTATTAATTGTTTGCTTCTCAAAATCATTTTTTTGGTTATAAACCTTAAAAAACGTACAATATAGTGATGCTCTTTATTTAAAGATCTGTTTACATGCCATTACAATTGAATCGTTAACCTTAAAATTAATTCCAAAATTGACTTGGAATCAATCAAGGCTTAAGAAGAATTTTCTTTCGATATTTTTGGTTTGTTTATTTTCTTCACTAAAACTGATTTTAACCAGTTTCAGCGGAACTCAGTCAGATTTCGGTGTATTGATAGAGCTCTTTACTTAACGCCTTCCTGTTACGCGTCTATAAGGTCGTCCATTAGGCAACCTAATGCTATGCTAACCTAACCAAATCATTGTTTGATGAATAACGTGTAACCCTTGAATGTTTTGCAATGGTCTTAGAGTTCTTACATTTCTAATGTAAGAACTTAGACATAGTCAACTTTCTTCAGATGAGACCTGTGCTTTTCTGTCGGTAAAATAACGCAACAATAAGGTTTTAAAAAAAATACTTCACTCCCATGATTGAAATCGTGTTCACGACACAATGAATGTGTCTCTGAGTCTGTGAAAGTGTGCCGGCGGGAGGCGAATTTTCTCAGCGCTCGCGCCGCAAAGGTTCGCCCGCAAATTGTCTTTATATGAGTGTGTAAATATCGTGGCAGCATCTGCCGCCATGTGAGAACGTCGCACGGATGTTGAAGGGAGGTAGCGAGAAACGAGTGGAGAGTTACGAGAATTCCCATACTGTCGAATTGACATCGTCGTCCCGTTAGCGAGTATGGATGTCTGAGTAATCTGGGAATGAGTATAACGGTCAGTGACGCGTAATTTCTACGATTTTATCCTGTACGCGGAAGGACTTGATGCAGGCCACGGGGCACTGTTTGTGTGCCTGAGTATTAGTGTCCCCCAAAAGGAGAAAAAGACGCTTCTACAGGCAACGATGGCTGCTTACCATCAGACGGGTCGTATACTTGCTGAACACCACACTTGTTTGCGTACTAGTAAAATCTCATTTTTTGATTTGGTAACATGGTTGTAGTTAAAGAATATGATATGAAACTATTCTTATTTACAAGGACACAACATAAAAGCATCCATAATGTATCTCGTCCTATAAAGGGGTATCTTTGTGTACTTACTTATATAGTTGCTAATCCACGTCGCTTGTGGCAGTTAGTTCTTGACGTAAACATATGTTTACCGCCGGCGTCGCTCGCCCCAAGACAACGGCCAACTGTCCACACACGTTAACAAAGTAGCCGATTGAGGATTTGCTATTTGTAGAGGAACACAAATCTGGTAAAGCTGAGTGGACAACGGCTGTGTGCCGAACATTACCTCAGTACCAGCTTGTTGTTGCTTTCTACAAATTTTCTACTTAGAATAAATTGAAAAAAAAAAAAAAAATAAGTAATGTAAATTCTTTGGTGTGTAAACTGTTATTGCTTCCCTCGCGTTAATCTAATTTTTCTACCATCTCAAAACAGAAGACATATAATAGATTTACAGCAATGTCTACCATAGTTTGAACAAACTTCAAAAAATGGTATCGCAATCTCATCAAATAAAGAACACGCTGGCATTTTGGTAGTGCCAACTGAAGTGAAAAGTTGTATATGCTTACCACAAAATAATCGTATAGAATATCATAATCTATGCATTCGTTCTAGGAGCTACGTTGCCACAGACCGACATTTTTGCACCGGAGGACTGAGAGGATGTAGGTCAGGTTAGACTGTATGTAATTTCATAAATCGCGAACACATGAGTCTGCTCCGCAGGCCGTGCACAACCAGCTCTACGCCGCCGCTGTCTCTGCGCATACGCCGCGCGCAGTTTGATTGTTTTGAGAGTCCCGCGTTCGTGGAAACTCTTCATACGCGGGCATTCCACAGCCAATTCAAATATCTCTTTGATGTTCCCACTACAACAATTAAATGTTGCGTCTTTGTTGAGACTCGTTACTTTAATGTTGAAAACTTATGGGAAATGTGTCCCATGTGAGACTCAGCACTCGAAGAACTTCCTGACTCTCTTCATTTCGGGTTTATCAACTAAAGGAAATGCCCGTTTGCCCCTTATTATATATAAAAAAGTTTTATGCTTCTTATTGCTAAGCCAGATTGTGATCGAGTCTCATTATTTGCAAGTCCGTAAATTAACAATGCCACATTGTTCTTCTTGTGATATATTTACAGTATATCTCAGTAATATAATGTAAATGACTAACTAGAGTTGTCGACGTTTTAGAAACTTTATTACTAAAGGTCCTAACCGCCTGCCTCAGTGCCACTAACCATAATATTTTCCTTATAACCATAGTCAACCCTAAATGATTATATACCCTAAACTCCAAACGTCTTAATCATCATACGACGTTGTTGTTAAATATTATTAACAGGAATATGTTAATAGTGTGAGTAACAATAAACCTTTTTAAATTTCCACCGTGAAGTCAAGGAGCCGCGTTGTAACGAAATAAATCGACATATTGTTTAACCGTCGAGGAATTTGGCTAACAGACGCACTTTTCGCCATATGCTGACCCTGACAATAAACTTAAATATCCGACGGCAAGGACCTATGTCCGTTCACCCTTTCAATCAAAATTCAACTTTAATTCCTTTATAAGTATAGTTTAATTTCTCATAAACTTGAGTTCGATTACAGCTGTTCTGTCGTTATCCCGGCACGAGTATCCTCAACGTTCATCTCCCGCTCTATTGTTTGTTATGTTTTATTGCCGTCTCGCTCGTGCGCACCATTCAATTTAAAGTGCACAGGTGCACGAGCCCGCCGTCTCTGTCGCTCATGTTTATATCAATTCGAAGTGTGGGTCAGTCTCCCAGCGAGTTTGACGCGGGGCGGATGTCGCTGCGGCGCTTTGTGAACGTTAATGTTTTATAAGTTTCAAATAAAGTTGTGTGGTAGTTTTTGGTGCCGCGTCCCGAGCTCGAGCCTCGAGGTGTGTTGTGTGTGCGTGCGGTAGACGTGATGCTCTTGGCGGTCTCACTGTCCGGATGTCCTTTTGTTCCCCGGAACCGTTTGTTCGTGGAATTCAGTACGGTTCGTACATTAAAGGCTCGGCACAAGTTTAATAACTCTCCTCCGTCGTCCGTATGGCTCGACTGAGAAAAGTTTTTGTTGTTTCATTGCATTTAGCTAGCTCGTAAGTTATTGCCACGTTTCCTTTTCAAACAATACGACCGTAAAATACTATTTTACCTAACAGTTTCTGCGTTTTTAAACTATTTTTGGTTTATTTTATACCATACAGTACTCGAAGGTTATCAGCATATTAAATGTATACATCAGATATATAGCACAATCGCATAACTTAATAGGTATACAGCACACACTGTACTCTAATAAATAATAGAAGGAAGAACAATAGGAGAAAAGGAAATTCCAAATAATTACGGGTAATATTTACGAAAACTAAGCCAAAAGACGTTTTATTTCATTCTGCAGTAGCACTTTATTTACTTGCCACAACTTAAGTTACACGTAAAACCTAATTAATTGTATTTCATTAAAAGTGTGTACCACCTTCGTATCAAAACCGTACATCGCATAAAGCCCACGTATAATAAAACAAGCGCATAAAAAACCTGCCAAATTCCCGTCCAACAACTTTGCTCATCCACATGATACGCAAAACGTATTATAAAACCCAATACTTCGCGTTTTTGTGCTGCTTTACATACGAATACTGTTTTGAAACTAATACATTATATAGTCTTGTTTTTCGGATTCTTTGGGGCATTCAAGACTTGGGTACAGAAGATTATACTATTACTATCCAAAAACTTGTTGTACCGAAGGCTCCGCATACATGACCTTATTGGTCTTGGTTAATCTTAGAAAATGCCTATGCGTTAACTCTGGAGATATTAAAGATATCGAAGAAAGGTAAACAAATGGCTTTAGTTTGGTAAAATTACTGTGGTAGTGTTATTATAGAAGCCTTAGGATTTTCCGACGTTAAATGCAAAAACTCAATCAGTCTGAGCTACTCTAAAACCCTAGGGATGCCTCGGTGAAGTTAATCTGTATAACTTAATTAACGGTACGAAGGGTGGACTAAAAGCTTTAAGGGCTATTTTCCTATCTACACCTATTAGCACAAGCATAAGTTATTTTGAATCTAAACAGGAATGAAAGCATCTAGTTTTTTTATCTACAGAACTTTATCTACAGCTGTTTCACAATTACTTGATTATAAAAGTACTTGCACTTTCTTTAAATTCTAGTATACACCCATACTGAAAAAAAGTCGGTTTTCGTTTGATTAATGAATACGAGGGCATCCGCTCGTTGATAAATATTGAGCCTAGATAACTCAAGGATAGAAGGATAGGCTGAAATCCACGCGGAGCTCAGTTCAAACCCCGCTGGGCTCTCGTCGTGGCCACTCCCGATACGTAATATGTATAGCTGACGTTACAACATACACAATACAATAAACTATCTATTAGTATCCTAACTTAGTACTTGTGAATTGATAAAAGCAAGCTTATATGGTAAAGTCCTCTTCGTTGTAACACGGCCCGACCGCAGCGTAGTCGTCTACATCAGGGGTCGCCAAGCTCCTTGGTAGTCCGGACCCATTGCTCAAAATTTTAAATTTCTCGTCAGCCACAATGAAATACGTACATATATTTAAAAGGTATTTTTAAAATTGTCGGTAATTATTTGTATTTTCGTTTTTTTTTAGTCTAAATTGAGTAGAGTATGGAGAAGGATAGGCGGACAAGAATAGCTGTTGTGTTGATTAGGTATCGTATTAAACTGGACAGAGCAGACAGTTATATAGCGATCACAGACAGACTTCAATTGTATTTATATATACGTGCACAGATAAAACCTGAATGACTGTATTAGTCATCGGCAATACCTTAATCATTATGTATGAATTACTCGAGGGTGGAATATGGCGTATATTTATAGGATTTTCGGCATTTTGGTTATCACCTATGAACGTCACTATAACAGACATTTAAAAAGCCATTATTTGATATTCTGAATATAATTCATGCTACTTATAAGTTATAGGGATTCGAGGGTTCAGTCGGTGTTTAGTTTTAAGGTTATTACGCATTTTGTATTATTTGAAGATATGTGTTATAAATTAAGCATTTGTTTAAAATGATATAATATGTATTATATAATTTTAAATAAATGTCATCAATATATAATTACCAGCGGACCTGGCAGACGCTGTCCTGCCCGAAAGTTGGGTTCCTTACTACATTCTATTTTCCTATAATATTATTCACGTTCTCATTGCTTTTGCCGATCCCTTTTTTTACATCGTCTTTGTCGATATGTGCAGTACGCATTCTGCCAATGTTATTTAAACGCCATAAGCTTACATTAAAAAAGTTTAAATTGTCAATAGCGCTTTTACATTCTAAGATATAATTTAATATGGTGGTTAAGTATTCTTAAATTTTGTAATCTTCCATTTTCTTTATTTTTCCCTTCATAACAACCTTCTCGTGACAATAATAAACACAACAAAAGGAATTAGCGAAATCGGTCCAGCCTTTCCCGCGTGATGCCGCGACCAAGGGAAATAGAGATACATAAGTAGATAGATAAATATGTACATCATCGAGTCTGCTCTACGAGTACCAACAATAAAACCCGAGTTACGTGCGCCAAATATTAAAGCGAATCGCACTTGAACTCCTGGTGCTGCGTTCGTCATTATTATGTGTATTGCATACGAAATTTGTTACCAGGAGTTTTTAAAAGATTTTGTTTTGTAAATATGAGTAGCTTTTACCTGCGATTCTGTTCTTCTGGGATTCAGTGATTGTGTTCGATTTCATCGTCTTAGTTTGACTGAATTAAAGTATTCTATGCAACTAATAGTATCCTTCTCTAATATCTTCATAATATCTCATTATAAATAACTCTTTCGAAGATGGCCCCGAAAAACGGAGTAAAAATATTTTTTTTGCCTTTTTTGCTTACTCATACAGATTGTAAAAATATACTCAATAAGTTAAAAAAAGCAACTAATTGATCCGACGTACATTAAAGCATAACTCATTATTCATTATGCGACTAAAGAAACTCTAGATATTGCAGATATAGTAAGGCCGGACGTATTAGTATATGAATAAACTTATTTACCTAACATAAAAACATATGAAAATCGTACTAGACTGGACAAACAGAAAGATAGACTTTCAATTATTTTATAGGGAGCCAAATCCTATCATAGTATAATAAAATAACACAAAAGAATACAAACAACTAAACTTGGGTTTGTGTTGGTGTTTGGTTTGTTTTGTAAATACAGACAGATATTTCAATTTTGCTTATATTATCATAGATAAGAATAAATACAGGGTAGACAAGTGCATAAATTCGCGCTTCTTGTATTTTTCAACCTAAAGTTATGCTGTAGTCTTAAATACGTACTTAACGAAAAAGTTACGTGCACACGATGCGATATGTTGTACCACAGAAACATACATTTCAAAGGTTTCCTGTTATCAGCTGGCTGACGTTTAGGAAGTGACGAAACCAGTGGCAAAAACCGGCTGGCCGAATCAAAACATCAACAACGCCGACATCAAAGCGAGCGCTGCGCTAACCTTGCGCGAGCTCCTGCCTTCTACCGTGAATACGCCAGAGATTCACCGCTAACGACTGAAATTCTACTGCTGAATTATCTAATTTCGTAGTTTGGTAAGATCAAGAATTCCTAAAAGCCAGCAACCCATCTGTGAGCCTTGTGATAGTGAAGTTATCCATCAACGTCGTTAGTCGGTTTTCGTTAGCTGAACCGCCCGCCCGTTTGCGCCTTTTGGCATAAAGAGACTGTTACATTTTAAAATAAAAAAAATTAAAAAATGATTCGCGGTATTTTTCAAACATTTTTTTATCTTCTCTCTTATAACTTTTTACGATCATGACATCGAACATCACACTCACGAGCGCAGAGTGACTGCAGCGGCTCACTTCTTACAAGTTAGCGGTCCATCCCCGGTCTCCCTAGTAAGATTCCGAGCAAATTATCAAATTAAAATTGTTGTTTTTGGGTTGGTCAGTGGTAATTCAAAATATTTAGGCACATAAATGCACTAGATGATAGTGTCAAAGTGTAACAGTGTAACGGCCTTGAGTGTCTCAAAATATAAAAAAAACAACAATAGCTCAGACATGTCGGTCTACAGCCGCTGTGACGTGACGTCGGCATGATGTCACTTTGTTTAAACCTTAACGATAACAAAATTGCGACCATATTTTTGTCACGAATTTCGATAAGCAGTCGGAACGGATTGGAATTATCAACTTTTAATAAATAGTGAAACAAAGAAATTTTCACCTGGACTTCCACTGGCTGATAGCACATGTTACATGGAATAAAGTTAGCAGACAGAATTCCCTTTATAAAGTAGAAGAAATATTTGGGAAATGGGCATTATACCAATAACAAAAAACAAACTAACGATAATTAGCTCCACCTGACATTGTAACTAAGTTTTTATGCTTTGGTTATTGTGAATTTTGACTGACAACTTTAATTATTATAAGTAACATTTTAATTCGAAATTATTAAATTAAATTGATTTACAGAAATATATAAACCTATTCATTTGACATTTAACATTATATAATAAACATTAATTAAAAATAACGTAATTTAGTAGGACATAAAAAATAAAAATAATTTCGAAAAATATATTTACAAACGCCCTAACAGGGTAACATGTAGAATGAAATAAAATATAGGGCTATTTAAGTTGTAGAACAATATTTAGGGCTCTGAACAAATAAGTAAAAACCCTGAAAGTTTCACAAAATCACTGAATTGACGCGGACTAAGTCGCGAGATACACCTAGTTAAAATATTCCGAGCTGATCTTTGCTTTGAGCTAATAAAATAGGCACCTTCGGCAATTGTTCTGTCCTTTGTGAAAAGGTAGCGGGTACTCGTATACTAAATGTGTTATTCATTTCTTTTTATAATAAATTCTTCAATCATGAATTCTAATAACGCGACGTGACGGACACATTTTTTGAACACTCAAAATCAGGCAATCTGATGCGGACGAATGAAATATTTACTGACGTATAAAAGTAAACGCACATTGTGTTTTCAGATTAAATGGAACAATGTGTATCGTGAAAAATGTTAGCAATATATCTAGCTATTAATGTAAACAACGCGTATCATTGTTCCCAATCAGAATGTCGATTGTGTTCCACGAGGAATTTCACTTACGACCGGTCGGATTCGTTTCACTTAGGGAACGGGGTTTTATCTGTTGTCACTTTGTTGATGGGTCGGACTCGTTATCCTGACAACTTAAGTGACTACTCTGTCACTTACGATCGCGTACCGCACTTCCGAGCGGCACCTCCGCCTCGGCCGGTTGTAGCGCATAGCGTATTGTATTAGACATGAGATTCGGTTGCTGGATTTTGTCCGTCGCTATGTTTACCCCGAGGCGCGTTACGATCCCACCCACTCTTCGAATCGTGGAATAGTGATTGTTTCACAGAATTGAGCTTATCAGAAACACCCACAGTTATTTCTCTTAATCCTGACGCTTTATCGTACCTTTCATTTGTTAGCTTTAATTTGGTCCCTATTATTGTATTCTAAAGTTTATGGAGTTCAGTTTCTCGCTTTTCCAGCAATTCGGTAATGTGTTTTATTCCTTGGGCTTGGCTGTCAGCGGAGCAAAATAATCGATCATCTGTAAAACATGTAAGGGCCCTTGATCCATCCAATTATTTACTTGTAAATTTCTAAAAGTAGTAAACATTCAACACGGTCGGAATTAAGATATTGTAACTTTAGAAGTTACGGTTTTAAAATGCAGTATTTTTTTTGTGTTTTAAAATGGTCGCACAGTGCACATTATAACTCCGTATAATTTGGTTCTTAATACACGAATTTAGGCCTGTAATTATGAATAGATAGATACATATCTATTATGTTATAAATTTCGCAAATGACTTACGACGTCTAGACCGGCAATAAATCTTGGAACACGTTACTTGAACTTTATAACAATCGCAGAATTAATTAACATTTTGAACATTTCCGTGTTTTGAGTTTACGCGACTTAATCTAATTTCATTGAGGATATGAGTCATTTCGTTTTGCGCATTTAAAAGTTGGCATTTAACTGTACTTTTAGGACCCAGTTCACTTTTAAGGTAATAAGTTACGGTGTCTAATAATTGGCTGTCAAAGTAATCATGAGATTCCCAGTAAATCCCCTAAGCCCTTAAGCCATAAATTGCGACACTATCCACTGTGTGTATACAACAGTTTGAATTTTCTTAATCCTATCTAATATATTACTGTGTGTGTTCTGTTTTGCTTTAATCCCGACAATGAAGTATTCCTCATATTGTACACTTGTTTTTCTTTGGTTTTATGAAAAAAAGGAGTATTTTAGGTATGCCTTACAAATCTGTATTTCCTAAGTGGAGGAGCTTAAAAGCTTGTGTCTAAAAGCCGGTGTGTCAATTAATCAGCCTAAGAACCGAGCACCGAAAAAAACATCTGTACATAAACCTATCGATTCTACTTGGAAGACCTACTGTTCTTAATCAGTGGTAGATATCATCATAGCATCTTTTTATTTAGCAAACTTTACTGTGATACTTATTTCTGAACGTGCACATGTAGAATCTGCCTCCCATAGCAGGATCACCAAATTAGCACAATTCGTTCTCATGCCGGCCGCGGGCGCACCGTGGGGTGACCTCATCTCGAAGGAGCCTGTGACACATGACGCAGAATTAGAACATTTAGACACGTTTCGTATATACATACACTAGAGCCAAAATGTAGTAGTCATACTGAAAACAAAAAGAAACGGTGGCTACTGACCTTTAAAATTGTTGATATACTATTGAAAGACGTGGAAACTTTTTTATTATTTTAAAACTTACGTATTGTATGTTTAAAAAGTGGCCGCCTTCATTAGTTAAATAGAGAGTATAGGTAGAGGGACTGGGAGGGACTCACTGACTTTTTTGTTATTTTACGTCTGCTCGCTGTACAGAATGGATCGGCAGATATGTATGTTTTTGTTTCATTAGCCTATAATGTACAGCTGGACAAAGGCCTCTCACCTCTCCAACCACGTATTCCTATCCGGAGCTTTTTGAATCTATTTCTTTCCCGCAAAGGCGTCCGAGTCATGTTGCCACCTCTTTCCTGGCCTACCTGGTCGTCGGCGAACACTGGTGGGAGTCCATTCTGTCGTAACGTTGGCCCACCTTTGCGGCTACATCCTTGCCACATGCAAATCCATTGGCTCAGTCATGGAACGCAGAGTGGTGTTGTGAACTTCGTTTTGCTGATGATATTATACTCTTCGCATCCATTGCTTCTGAACACCAGTTGAAACTCCAAGATCTGATATGTATATGTAAAGGTAAAATTGGAGTACGGAGATAGTGTTCATATTTCTTTTAAACAATTACTGGAATGCCGTTACACATAAAAGTGGTAAAACCTAGAAATCCTGGGACTGTCAATAAATCTTCATAAAAACTGTTCAATGCATTGCTAAAAGTTCAAATAAAAAATTTAAAACCAATTTTTGCTTGATCCTAATTTGTTAGGTATTTAATAAAAAACTAAAACTATTTAAAAATGTGGTTAGATGTTTCGCTCATATCTCAAAAATTATTTGAGATATTTCAAAACAAAAAATTCAAAAAGAGCGGAAAATTTCTAAAAGAAAGCCGAAATTTATAAATTAAAAAATATATGGCGTATATATACACATGCGATTTATATGTTTTCCATGCATCAATGTTATTGATTTTTAATTTAAATCAGTAAAGACAGGCCACGATACACGGTAACATATTAAAATCTTCTGTGTTTAGATTTAAACTCTGTTCTAATGAAAACGCAGTATTATACGATTAACACGGTAAATATTTGCCTGTTTATTTAGTATTAAATTTTAACGTATTTCTCGACGCAGATTATATTTTCCGCCTCAAAGATGTCGCGGCCTCTATTTGTACTCCATATATAGAATAACAGCTTGCAGTTGTACAGTTGACGTTATAATAATTTACAATTTAGATTTATTGCCTTAATGTACGCCACCTAACCACAAATAGTAGAACTATTGAAACATCGTTCTGCATCACGTCAAAGATGCTTAGAAAGGCTTTGAATGAAACCTTTATTCGAAACCAACGATAGATGGCGTCTATATTGCTATTAACATTTACTATAATATTCAAAACAAGAGACTCGAAATAGATTTTAGTAACTTATTTAATAGCAGATGGGGCACTAAAATTCATTTTGTCTTTATTTGCAGTAATATTATAAAGAGAAAAGAGTTTTTTGGTTGTTTCTTCGTTTCTCCGAAACTAGTGGACAATTTTAACCATTTAACATTATGAGGAAGTAAAATAGGCAATATTATTAATACTTATATAAAATACTAGTTACATTCTCCATTATTCCAAATTTCTTTTGTTTTTCTTTAATGTTTTTGAACATAATTAGTAGTAGTAGGATCTTTAATGTTTTTGAAAATAAATTATTTAATTTTATTTTTTTATCTATTATGCTTATATGTATATAGAATTAAAAAGTTTGTTTGTTTGCTTGAGCGCGCTAATCTCAGTAACTACTGGTCCGATTTGAAAAATTCTTTCAGAGTTAGATAGGCCATTTATCGAGAAAGGCTATAGGCTATACATCATCACGCCAAAAAAATTCACCTAATTTTACGCAGACGAAGTCGAGAGCGCGGCTAGTATTAATTAAGAGATATTAAAAAGATACTCTCACATTCGTTTGTTCGAGCTATGATATGCGTATATGAGATATATAAATGGAACAATTGTTATGAAATAGAAATTTTTCTTTAACCACTATTACAGCTCTTAATTAAAAAAGTATGCAGTACTCTTAAATGTACTTTAAATGCGAGCAGCACATAAAATTAATTGTACATAAAAGTACAGTAACGTCTCATTACCAAATCCGGAACCAAATGACCGCAGTACGATCTTATTTTGCCGTGACGTCATCCAAAACGCGTTGCCCAGCAACGGTATCATAATTACGTAAAAACTCCGAGCACACACCTTTACGTAACCCCAGTGATTCCACAGTGGGGGCCGCAAACGCACCCAGTCCGCGTTCGATACCCGTCCGAGCACCACGCGCTTCCGAAAAAAAATGAGAATCCACTAACAAAAAAAATAAAGTAGCCCACCGCCAGAAAAAAGTGCTCCAAAAAAGCGAGAATCCAGCGCGTGTAAAAAATAAAATGAAAGTGAATTTGTAAAGTCAGTGACCGCGCCAACATGTTCAGCGAAAATACTTGGAAAGTGATTTTGCTCGTTGCCGTTTCTTACGTAGCCGGCGAGCCGAGTCGCGCGCTCAGCTTATACCAAAAACCTCGGACCATCCCCATGTTCATCCCGAAAACCCGACGGAAATTCTCCCGATCACGAATATTGTTTCTCGACGACGACGAAAATCGCCAGCCTGTAGGGCTCGGAGAGATCGATCTGACTCAGAAATCGGACTCCAAAATAAAGTTCGATGACACCGCAGACTACGAATTCACATCCCCAGACACAGATCAGCTGATAAAGGAAGGGAATCAAAGATTCTACGACGTCCCTCGGTTGCGACCTTTTTCAGTCCCGAAATTCTATCAAGGCAGATTCAGTCGTCCGTACGCGCCGAACTACAGCTTCGATCCGTTCCAGATTCCGTACGCGCCCCCGAGGACTGGTTTTTACGGACCGAACGTACAGGGCAGTGGCTGGAAAGCGCGAAGTCCGCGCGTCGTATTTCCGTACGCGCAAGACAGTGTTACTAATTCCAATTCCGTGCAAACCAATTCTCACGGCGGTCCGAATTTTAATGATAACGTAGTGTTTCGTGAACAAAACCCTGGGAATGATATAGGTGCTGAGGAACAGAGTTTGCAGGATATATCCTCGGGAACGGACGCATTTTCGGAACGAGGTATGCTATATTTTCTTTACCTTTTATTGGTAGTTAAAGCCTGTTAATGGACTACTGCTAGGTAAAAGCCTTCTTAACCGTAGAGAAAGGAATGTAGAGTCATACCCACCTGATCTCTCGTGTGCTTACATATTACACAAATGCAAGTTTTATGGCGCGTTTAACGATGTTTTAATTTACAAAGATTATGTAATATTTCTAATAAATACTTAAAGGAAGTGAAATCCCGTGAATTTTATAAATTTTCACAATCTAACCAGTGGTTTTCAGCTTTACCGAATATGCAGCAATATAGATATATACTTTACACAGATGAAGATGAACGAAGATAATATGTTAGAACTCTGGAAGAACAATCAAAGCTTTAGTTATACTTACAGTTTGATCAAAATAATATTCCACAAAGCCAGTTGATATGATCGCGGAAACTAAGTGTAAACACTTTCTTCATCGCACCATTCTCCTCAGCACTAATAGGAAGCTACGTGCCATTTCACTCTCACAAGTTATACCTTCAGCTACGAGTAGATAGATAGATAGATAGATAGGTAGATATATTTGAGCAAACCACAAAAACTAAAAATATTACAATAGAAAAAAATGAAAATAATAAATTATACCATTAATAATTAGTTTTAATCGATTAGTGTCACTGAATGGTATTAGTCGTGAGGTTGTAGAGGTCGTGGGGTTCCGAGGATGACGTCAGATGACAATCGGTCATTTTAACTCACCCCCCAGAAACAAAACCCCTCTGCAATCAAAGCGGACCCTTTTATTAGACCTAGATAACTCTAGGAAGAAGAAGAATACTAATAAATAATAAAAAAACATATTTTTTTATAAAAAGAGACCTTGACATTCTTAAACAAAATTTCATAAATTTTAGTTAAGAGAGAACTACGATGCCACACACAAACACACAAAACTTATACAAAGGTTTTGGTAGAATTTGGTTTGAGGTGTAAAATTTTATACTTTTAAAATAACAATATAACATTCACTAAAAATGAAATTACACTCTGTGAGTTATTCAGAATTTTTTTTATATTTAACGAGGGACAAACAACTAGGCGGTGACCACTGACACCCATGTAAAACTGCAAGAGCCCCCGGGGCGCTGCCGGCTGAGTTGCCGGTCTTCCATCATCATCATCATCATCATCATCAGCCTATGTCCCTCCACTGCAGGACATAGCCTTCTCCTAAAGTGCTCCATTTTTCCTTGTCTTCGCCTTGACGCATCCACCCTTCCAGCCAGCCAGCGACCCTTCCCAAATCGTCAGTCCACCTAGCTGGAGAGCGTCCTACACTACGCTTGCTGAGTCGCGGTCTCCACTCAAGGACTTGTGTACCCCAACGGTTGTCGCTTCCTCGAGCGATATGGCCAGCCCACTGCCACTCCAGCTGGTTCGATGTGCTATGTCGATAACTCTGATCCTTTGTCGGATAACCTCGTTGCGGATTTTATCTTACAGAGAGACTCCGAGCATAGCACGCCGGCATTTAAGGAATCAATAATCTTTTCTTGAAAAGTCATCAATTTCTGCTTATCGTGGATTTCGGCAGGGTAACGCCTTATCCTATAATTTATTTGAATAACGTGAGAAAGCTGGTACACAAATATATTATCACACAATCGGTTAAAGGTTTCACTTTAATGGGAGAAAAATGGTGGAAATCATTGTCTGCTTTCTTTGATTTGTGCGAAATGATTGATGTTAGGAATGATATATGTTTTTACGCTAATAGAATTTGGCGTTATTGTGTAGATAGTCATGATAGGTGAAGGAAGGTGGAATATACAAATTTTTTAAAAAGGCTATAATATCCCACCGCTGGACAAAGGACCCCTCCCCGTCCTAGACCACTCTCCTCTATCCTGAGCCATTCCAATGCACTCCTTTGTCGTAAATGCGTCCAAGTCGTCGAGTCAACTCTTCCTCGGCCTATCTCGACTTCGGCGGCCATTGGTGGGATTCCACATAGTCACGACAGGGGCTCCTCCTTTGCGGGTTCATTCATGCCACGTGCCAAGCCCAGCTGATGAATAAAAATTAGTACTGGAAATTTTCAATAGATGTATGCGATTCCAAAATATCAGGACAAAAGAGCATACTCATTCATCAAATGCCAGAAACACATCTGCGAGCCTTTTGGTGTAACATTTATCCATGGAGGTCGATAATCATTTACATTAAAAACCTGCCCGTTTGCCTTGTTTTATAAAAAAAAAAACGAAAATCCAAATCAGTATGCAATCTAAAGTGAACTTAAAACAGGTCTAATCTCTTCATTTCAAGCTTGCTAAGCTGAGTACAGGTTCGCTCCACACGTCATTAGTCATTTTTAAAGCCTTTCGGAAAACTATGTCTAGCAGTGTACATCTACAACTAAGAAGAAGATAAAGAATAAATAAAAAAAATCAGATCTCACGACTGAAGGAAAACTTCTTTAACTCTATTTACTATATTTACAGTTACGACCGATCACACTTTTCGTAACGCTCTGGTCACGCATTCACCAACTTACTCGTCAAGTTAAGCGTGCGTAAAGCAGTTTTGCTTCAAAAAGTTTTACATAGAAACCAAATTTAGACCTACTAGTATGAGACTTGGACTAAACGGAAATTTCTATTGGCTTAATCCCAGTAGTTTGTAATAAGCATTTTGATATTTTAAATCCATGGCGTGCCATTCAAATATCAACCTTATTTCAAAACAGTCAACACGGTAATTAAAATCGCAACTACCCTTTATTTGCCTACACGCTACATTTTGTCACGCGACTATGAAAAATGAGAGTTCCATTTCTCACAAACCAATTTAAACCTTAACCTTTACATTTTAAAGACCATTCTTGAGAGCTAAATCGGATAAACGGTTATGGCAACAAATATAAATGAGCACGTAATTTTAAACTTTGTCGCTTGACAATAAGGTAAGTTATTGTACGGAACATACGAAACAATCAAAATAAGTTTTACGGTCGCAAATTCTTTTCCCGTTTACAAACACTTTTTCTACTTGATATGTGATGGTAAAATTGTACATTTCAATTTCTACCATATAGGAAATGACAGTTTTACGTTTCATAGATTAAATTAAAAATCTTTTTTATAAGACAAGTTAGAGTTCGAATTCGACTCCCGCTTCGAGTCTGGGTGTATTATCCATATGTATGTATTTATATAATTTCTACCAAAAAAATATATATGTGTATAACAGGCGTCTGTTACCTATAACACAGGCATTAAGTTGTGTATCTTAGGAACAGATGTCCGTCTGTCATAGAGTCCTATAATAGTTATTTATTTATTCAGTAGTTGTTACCCGCGACTTCTTCCGCATAAAATTAGGTTAATGATTTTAGCGTGATGATATATAGCCTATAGCCTTCCTTAATAAATAGGCTATCTAACACTGAAATAACTTTTCAGATCGGACCAGTAGTTCCTGAGATTACCGCCTTCGAGTAAACAAACAAACAAACTCTTCAGCTTTTATGTATTAGTATAGATTATGTTTTAATCTTATATACAGTACTATATGATGCAAGGACGTCTGTTCTTAAGGTGGACAACTTAATGCCTTTGTTATAGGCAACATACGCCTGTTATATACAAATACTATTTTTGTATAAATATATAATACAGATAGATAATACACCCCGAAGCGGAAGGCATAGTCACTGCCCATTCCGCCAACGGGCCAGTCAAATAAGTATAAGTTACGTATATATTTCAGTAATGTATCTTTAATCTATACATTGCGATGGGGATAAACATTCTTTAATTATGGTTTTCCTGGTATATATGTAGATTACTGCTCTATTTTCCGCGTGACGTCACTATGAACTACTTATGGCCGAAAGACGGCCATCAGCAGACTTTCTAGATTCGCTTTCGACTTGCGCAATGATGTTCTTGTCAAAAACAGTTGATGTAAGACGTGACGTAAGCCAAATTAGCCTCGTTTTGGCGGCAAAAAAAGGCGCCAACAGCTTATATTTATTGGGTCAAAAACTCGATTGAAAAATATGTTATGCAGCAAAAACTAAGGGCGGCCTATGCCCAGCAGTGGGTTATCAAGGGCTAAAGTGATGATGAAGGCTATCTAACTCAGTAACAGAGTTTTTGGACTGACCACAATACGCAAGTTTGAATCATATGTCAATGAAGCCAATTTCGACATCTTCTCCAATTTAATGCGCAAAGATGAGTTTTATTGTTATTAAACACCCCATCACGTGACTCAGCATTCTTAACCCATTTTCGCAACAAAGCAACGACTGTCAAAAAATTTTAATTACAACACTTTCGTGCTATACAATCCGTATTCCCAGAGCCACCCGCTTTTTATCGGTGCGATCAGTGAAACTACTTTCCTAAAGTTCTCCCACGTTCTTGAGATGTAGAAAATATAACATATTGTAGTTCTTTTTACGTACTCTATTAGTGTTATTATTGTTTTGTCATATTATGTGCTATGACACGCCTCCAAAACTTGAAACTTCAACCATGTTACCTAAATTTGAATGAATTTCCACGTCTCTGTAG
>JANCMC010043658.1:0-257409 GCA_024363005.1 Charaxes varanes
AAGTAGTTAAGTTCTTGGAATACTAAGTTTAAAATGAAAGCCTTGCTGCTGTCTATCGTACGTGAAATATGCAGGCGCCCACGCCTATAGGTGGTCTAAAACGCCGGATTAGACGTTTCAAATGAAAAAAAATTGTGAAATTTACCTATTTATATCCTCTTTTCGTTAGAGCGACGTTATACTCATCCTTATTGCTTTAACCATAAGAATCTGCCACAGATAACATGAAAAGTTCATAGTTTGAATAAAAAACTTCGTAAGAGTTCATAAGTGCTGAAAGTTTCCCGTTTGTTTTCCACTTGAACCTTAAAAGTTTTTCGGATAACATGAGGATCAGGAAGTTTTATTGAAATCGTTCATTCCGACCCATTACCAACACTATATATCTAAAACAGGTTTTGCATAAAGTTTTTGTATTATAGGAACGGCTTCAGACAGGCAGTAAATAAAATAGACTATGTTAAGTAGTAATTTTGTCGTCAACATACCAAGTCAAGTTCGAATTTGACAATTTAAGTTTAAGTATAAGTATAAGATTCACAAAACATCCCGGTAGATGGCGCTGCAGTCGGTTTATGGGTTATATTTTTATCGATTTTTACGTTCGGACAAGACAGCGTCTGCCAGGTCCACTAGTGTGTTTCTACACAAAAAATATTTGTTTATTGTGCGTCCGTTAAACTTACCGCACACAATAGGTCTGTCTACCTTAAGAACAGACGTCCGTGTGTCATATAGTCCTGTATATTTATATTTTTTTATAATATATCTCGACGTTTGTCAGCGTTTTTCGCTTAAGAGGGAAGTTAGGAGTTAAGAAATGAATGACAACCGATGAAAAATCGTATACGCCCTGTCAGGGGTAACTATGGGTTAGGGGTCATCCTTACAATTCTTTAACCCCTCCCCTCGTGCTTGTCCCACGTTGTCACATTTCCGACATCCCCTCCTCCTTGGTGTGATGTCACATAATCAAGAAAATTGCGGTATCCTTTGATTATTTTATGTAATTTGTTAATAAAAGACAAAAAAATTAAATTTTATCAAGTGACATCACACAGCTTTTAACCCCACTGCCCGTGGTCACAAAATATCACAGTTTAGTGGTACCTTCAAATGGTACCCTAAGGGGAGGCTCTTTAAGCTGTGACATAATTTATGTATGACCCTTTACAGAACTAGGATTACTTTTCATGCAGAAAAGTACATTTCCTGAATGACATATTAAAAATGAAGTCACAGGCAAAAACTAGTTAAAATATTTAACTGGTTTTATTGGAAGCCACAATCCAGTTAACTGATACGCTCTGCTTCAATACTCGTGCATATGGGCAAGGAATTAAATTTCCTCTTGCACCTGTGCTGCAAGACTGGTTTGATTTTTAATTAAAGTTTTGTTCAAAGAGTCTTTTTTTTTGCTCCTTTACTATGCAGATTCTTAAATTAAAACACATAATAGACGAAACGTTTTAAGTAAAGAATTAAAGAAAATCTCGTTTCTCGATTAATCTGGTATTTTATTTTCACCGTTAATTTTCTTAATTATTTTATATTTTCACTTAGCTTATTGTGTCTATACAGAGTTGCATAGTCAGACATATATATGTTTACTAATATTATTATGCCGGAGCCAGACATGTAGCTCAAAGTGCTTGTACAGTTTTGTCCTTGAAGACTACAAAGTACTACAAAACTTTGCGCAGCTATACAAAGTCACCGGCCACACTATATGATCATTGAAATGATCATTCAAGTGAAACTAGGTCTGGCTCCGGCATTATACAAATTACGTCAAAACTTTCCACGAATATCTTTGAAATGTATAATATTCAATATTAATAATCAAGTAATAAATGCAAATTTTTGATAAGCTAAATACACAATATAGACCTAGATATATATAGGTCCTATATTGTGCAATCTCGAAAACTGCAGGACGGACGGAACGAAGGTGAAATCTGGCAAGGATTTATAGTTCGTAGACATCGGCTAATAACGGATTCTTAACAGGGTCAGATTAATGTGCTCCAAGGGCATATGTAGTTTTACACGAACGCAGTCGCTTCACAGCAGGCCCTGCAAGTTGCAATGCTACAGACTGTATGTATGTATGGTCTGGTATACTGGTCAAGATTGGCTCAAGACCGAAGGGAGTGGTACATGCTGGGAGACGCCTTTGCCCAGCAGTGGGAGAGAGGGCTGTGGATGATGATGATGTAAGTACGCAAGTCAAGTGTACGTGTGTATGTATTTAACGCAAGTGTATGTGTGAATATAAGTCGAGTCTATGAATGTATGTATTTAAGTGGAGTGTATGTAGGTATTCAAGGTGACGTCTGAAATTTGGAAGACGCTCACAGATGGACGTCACGTGGATCGCAGATGCATTGCTGGCCTTTAGCTTTACTATTCTCTTTTCTTTAAGATCTCTATATATATTTATTCTTCTTCCTAGCGTTATCCCGGTGTAGTACCATTGTCCGCTGAGAATTCAGAGGCTGTGAGAGTTAAGATGATCAACTGCCCTCTAATGTTCTCTCCGAAACTCACAAAATCTCTAAAATCTCCCGACCAATATCGCTCAGTGACAAGATAACAATCTAATTTTGTATGTCAAGAACTTATTAAAGCTGTTATATTGTTTCGCACGAGCCGATAAATCAACTGCGAATGACCGATGCAAATGGTGAAAACTCCAAATTAAGAAAGTTTTGTATAAAATTGAATTTTTAATTATTGCACCGACCGACCGGACCGCCGGTAGTTTCTTCACGGTTCAATTCGATAGTTTACGGGAAGAGAAGTTTATTAATTGAGTTAGCGTTGAGCTGTTGGTTTGTTTTTACGCCGGTGTGGGGTGGCCACATTCTGTGCTTTCTGCGGATAGTTCCGGAAAAAGGTATACACTATATCTATCTATATATAAAAGCGAAAGATCACGCAATCTCTTAAGCTGCGGAACGTACAATAATAAAATTTGATAAGGAGGTAATTCGCTAAGCGGCAGCAGCTAGTAAAGAACTAGAATTGAGGTGTCACTTTGTAACTTCGAAAATTGACTGTCCGTCGCTTATAAATAAATTTAAGTTAAGGGTATCCGCTAGGTTTCCAAGGTATCCATTAAAATCACTCTTATTTTTACCTCGGCGCTCAACAGTTGTAGGTATGAACTCGCCGATCCCGAGAATTAATAGGCTATACAATAAGCTCAAGATTGTAGACGTTTTTAGTAACTCTTTGGTAAATATCCGGAAAACAGTTTTGACGGAATTGAATAGCTAAAACAAATAATTACGTAACTTCCGGTTTAGGTGTAACATTTACTCTCTTTTTTCTTCAACTTTCAGTATTCTCCAGTAATTATTTTAGAAAGGAAAAAAAACTGATACATTCTTAAAGTGTGTCTGTTTTTATTTCTCTTTTTCCTCCCACTTAGCTGTATGGTGTACGATGTGTTTACTTCTAAGTAGCTTAACATTTTGCCTTAATATTATGTGTGTTCTCTTAATTGCGTATGTTTTGAATGTATTAAGCTGTTGGTAAACCCAATAAAATAAAAGAAAAGAGGAGTTACTTTTTGTATATATTATTATGTCATCGATCCCAATTTGCAAAAGCGCGTCATGGTCACCCTTCCCGTAATCAAACCCGCGGAATTCTTCTAGAATATTTGAGAAGTGAATCTCGGACTTTGCAATCTTATTATTGGGCCAACTTCGCCCGCCGAGTTCGCCCGTCGAGTGCAATTCTATCCGCAGCATTTTTAATTGTAGTGGTGATTATTATAGTTGTTCAGGAAGTTTCCGGTTGTTTTTTTACCGGTTTTTTACGCCAGCGATAATTATCCGATGTTTCGTTAGTCGAATCGGAAAATGTTTTAATCCGTTTTAAATATCGTTCGGCATTTTGCCGAGGGCTCTTGGCGTAAGTGTAACTTGACCTGGTTATTATTTTCGTAGTGCTTTTCATTATTACTTTAGGATGCCTATTATAAATGCATACGACATAATATATGTATATAAACGTAAAACGCTAACTTTTGAAGGAGCACAGCTTTACAATAAACTTCCTATACATATAAGATGCATGCATTCACTCAATACATTCAAAATTTTCTTAGCAAAACATAATAAAAATAAGGAAGTAAAGATATAACTTTAAAACGTCAATATGGAATGACACTATTGTGATAGAAACTTACCATAATATTCTCCCCTCAATTTGTAATTTATGGAGAAACTTCATAAATAGAATAATTGCACTTGCAGAACAATAAACATTTATTACTAGTACTACAGTATACAACGGTTGGCACTTGCAATTGTTACCCAACTACGAGTACAATACAAATTCCCGCAGTTAAGGAATGTTGCTTAGATTTATGTAAATACATCGCGAGGTTGACATACAAATTTCTGTTTACATTTCCATATACTGCATTATAACAGTTAGTCCCT
The DNA here is from genome assembly GCA_024363005.1 of Charaxes varanes. Taxonomy (NCBI): domain Eukaryota; kingdom Metazoa; phylum Arthropoda; class Insecta; order Lepidoptera; family Nymphalidae; genus Charaxes; species Charaxes varanes. The sequence goes on from JANCMC010043658.1 coordinate 4,458, forward strand.
TTATTACATACAAATATAATACAAAATAATGAACAAGTATGAACTCTCCAACGAAAAAGTAATGAAGTTATAAACGTTTAGAAACCAGCTATTAAAACTTTATCTAATAAAGAGATGATATATTGTTGTTCGAACCTTAACAAACCGTAAGCAACAAACCGTACATCGAAATCTATTTCGTCGAAAAACGATGTCTTTAGACCGAAAAATTTCTCTCATTAGTGACAAACGAATATAACATGATCATTATATTACGCTTCTTAAAAAACAAAGACTTAAAATACTTTACTAAAGAATTAACATAATTAAGCAGATTAATACATAGTTTTTACCGGCAGCTTAGTAAATAAACCTCAACAAGCGCTTGTTATCCCAGAAACACAAAGCCCTATAGTTAGAGAATCTAGTCCGAGTTTATGTAAATACAACGTTGAGTTAACGTCTAAGTTCCGATACACATTTGCATGTGACTGCATGTTACATCTACTCAAGATGAAGCCTGTGATTATTTCATATTAAATTAATGTAATTTTAGATGAATATTCTTATTTCTATGTTTAGTTATTATCAACTAGCATGTTACTTCTACTCAGGAGGTATGATTATTTCATATTAAATTGATACCATTTCAAGTTAAGGTTCTTATTTCATTATTATTAATTAGCTTTTTCCCGGAACATCGTGGGCATAAAATTAGATTTGCTCTTAGACCTACTTCTTCTGGTCATGATTATTCACATTACAATGGTTTAATAACTTATAATATTTCCACTCTTTATTATAAGTTGTAAAGGCATTAATTATTTACCTAATTCTATTAACTATTCACCTATTCTCTTAAATTATACTCTTATTTTCATTAGTCTTTTTTTTTATTTTAACTATATTTTCTTGTTAATTTGTATATTCATTTCTTGTTTATGTTTATGAATTAAACCTAGTAGCAATAGTAAAATTCGTTCTTAGCAGGTGTCTACTAACTACGCGTAAAATTAGATGAAATTTTATTAGATTAAATTATTTTGTCCTTATGCCATTAAACTATCTCCCTGCCAAATATCGTCTTTGTACGTTCCGCGTCTTTGAGATTTCGAGTTAGTTCGTGATCTTTCACTTTTATAAATATAGATTAAGGTTAATTTAGAAAACCTCGTATCTGGTTGCTAATAGCTTCGTTCGTTTCATGAAAGGAAAAATTATGCAAAATTTATTGATTATTTCGAACTGATATGGTTACGTGATAAAGGAAGAAATACCCTACTATTACTCCTCTCAAATCGAACCATTGCTGTTCTTTAAACAACCAAACGCAGAACAACATATATATTCAGAACATTAAGAACTATTGAAGGACTAATTATTCTTCCTAGCGTTAACCTGGTGTAGTAGTACCAGGGTCTGCTTAGACTGCAGAGGATTTGGCTGTGGGGTGAGTTAAGATTACCGATTGCCATCTGACGTCATCGGAACACGGAGGAGGTCGAATATCAAATATAAACCAGTGCTAGAATGGGTCACCCATCTTTCACCCGGTCGCACCTAGAGCAACTTAACTTAGCGATCGACTCAAATGCCGAACACTGATTAGGCCACGACCTCCTCAAACTAGTGTTCATGATGAACCAATCGATAATCGCCCACTCTGCGTTAGTCGTGGGTTGTCATAACTTGACTAAACGCAAAAACAATTAACTGACGAAATGGTTTTTGTACATTTCAGTAAATTAACGTCCACTTCACGCCGATCTTATGTGAGAAAGAGGTACTGGTACCCGGACGCGCCGACCCAATTCGGCTGCAGACCAAAAGGACTGCAAACCCACGTTTGGACGGTAGGGCCACCCCTACCTCTAATTAGAAAATTAGATAGGAGTAAAGGAGGGGTAGTGCAAAAGGATATAAAGGTAGAGGGAAAGGAGCAAAAGGATGCTGATGCGGATATTACTGTCATGTACGGTATAGGGGTAGAGATAATATCAACTAGGGTAGACCGAGATCGCGTACCCGTAGTGGATCTAACCAGTTGTCAGACATATAAAAGAAGAATACCCATACCCTGAAGGCAAATGATAGTTCATCTTCTTCTTATTGATTTCATAAGGAACTTCATAAAATTAGGAGCTACACAGTAACAGCCCAAAAAGTGGCCACATCAAGGGCTTTATCTGATTCCGCCATTAAGTCCTCCTGTATGCAGGTGTCAGGACACACAGGGCACGATATGAGATGGGATATCGTCTGCACTACATATCATAGACAACCCATGTTGGTATCGTCCGTAAAACCCCACCTGAACATGTTATCCTTGCTTCGGCCTGATTCCGAACTTCGTTTAAGGACTTCCAGACTTGTACTTGACTTCAGGTCTGATATTATCGGCGGTTTATATGCAGATGCTTAAGGGGATTTTAGGAAGCGACGAGGCTCTTTTCTTCGGCTCGGAAGTCGGAATGATAGTTGAATCCACGTTTAGTCCTACGCATAAAGTTTTTGCAAAATATTGCTAATTTACAACTTCGGGAACATTAATTTCTACTTTCGAATAATTAGGTACATCGAAGTGCTCGAAAATATTTATACCCATGCAAATCCTGCTCCTACAGGGTAATAAGGAAGTTTAAGTGATTAATTATTTTGATTTATTATACCGTTTTCGCTAATTGACACAGCCTCTCATATTTCCTCATTTAACACGCCATTTGTTACTTTGCAACTGTTTTTCCTTTAAGGAAAACATGAACGAAAATTGTGGATGTAAATTTAAAATAAATAAAATATTTTATTTTGACAAAACGTTGTAAAATATTTTTTAGTAATATTAACATTAATGTATAGGGAATAATGATTCAAATAATTTACGAATAAAAAAAATCATCGGCAATAAAGAATTGGTTGTTAAAGGGAAGTAAATATTGTCGTATATAAATATATATAAATACAAGCATAAAGTGGAATCAATAATTGTAGATTATTACACCGGGCGCCAAGTGAGTCATTAATGCACGAGTGTTATGTTACTAAATTAACACGAAAGCATTAATTACTTGCTTCTGCAAGGTGCGCCTACTTTTCTAAATCTACTTCTATTTCAACTACATCATATCTAGTACATCTATTTCCATTTTAAAAACTTTTCTTGCTAAATATTTAGTATTCAAATTTAACAATAGTATGGAATGCGCGCCGTTTGTTCTGTTTTTAGAATTTATTCCAGCGATTTTCATTTTGTACCACTATCTTGTTGATCGAATGTATGAAACACAATTGGAGAGTAGTAAATTTATATGAAAATTAACAGTACATTAATGAAAAACAGTGCAGTAATTATATTTCAATTACATTACTGCTTTGTTGTGGTTCTAAGCAGAAAAGATGTCCATTCTGATGTGTTATGTAGTTATTGATAAAACTACTGCGTAGCTGGAAGGAAATTTATTTGCACTATGATCATCAACTTTAATGTATTATCTATATATTATCTTAATTTACTGGAACAGTTACGATTAATTATTAAGTAAATATTTCCAAATAAACATCTCAATTTTACTTGAATACATTTATTCAAATATATATTTAGCAACTTGAATAAACGTCTTTGATGTCCTAAAAGAGTATTATATTCCTTTCATTAAGTGGGCTATCTCGCTGTGTATTTAGAATTTCACCGAAATCGTTATCATCAGTGTAAAAGGTTTGCACGATCAAATAAAACTCAATGTCAGATGCCGAAAGATTTTTATATACATTTTGTGATGCTATTTGTCCGTTTGTAAGTCCTGTCTCTACTATTGGGTTTGTCGCGGATGACGTCAGATGGAAATCGCTCATCTTAACTCGCCCACAGCCACATCCCCTGCAATCTAAGCGGACCCCAGGGTCCGGTAGCGTTCGTAGCGTTATCCCGGTCTAGTACCAGTAGTAGACCGGGATAAAGCTACGAAGAAGAAGAATATAAATCTTTTGGTGTCCATAGTGGATCTAAAATTTTATTGAACCGGTATTGTTTACAAGTATCACAAAAACTCCAATTATTTCTGGCTTTAGTGGTAACGTAACTAATGCACCACATTACACAAATTTTGACAAAAATTGATTTCCCTACTTGGACATTATTTCCGCAAACCAACGCTGGATTCTATTGATTTAATATGACACAAATTTAAGCTTTTGAGTGTCGTGAAATCATTATGAATGTTGACATTAAATCTTCTCTACTTATTATTATACTAGTTGTTACTAGAAAATTCATTCTTGTAAAATTAGGTGAACAATTTTAGCGTGTTTTAGCCTATAAGCCTTCCTCGATAAATGGGCTATCTAACACTGAAAGAACCTTTCAAATCGGACCAGTAGTTCCTGAGATTAGCGCGTTCAAGCAAGCAAACAAACAAACAAACTCTTTAGTTTTATATAGTAGCGTAGATTATTGTTAATAATAATGAAAACACACTTATATAAAGATGATAAGGGTTGCGCACGAAAAAATAAAGACTTTCAAAGTTTAACAAACAACTGAATTCAAACAAAGTTGCGGATATCAGCTAGTATGCGTATAAAATTTATTCTCGAGTCTTTAGAATTTCTCATATCTACCGTTGCCCAATCACAAACGCCGGGGATTACGAAAAACTCATTGGACTGAGAAATTGCAAAAATCTAGACTATATTTGTCAATTCGTGACTGACTGCGAAGATTAATTCCCAGTATAAAAATAGAAAGCTATGAACACTATTTGCTCTCGAAAACCGTGGGAAAAATTTTCATCACGATCGAGTGACGGACAGGTACTTGGTTGGTAACAAGAGACAGAAAAAAAAAACCGTAAAGTATAACAGTTACAAATTATTGTGCCGTGGAAATTACCAATTTAATGCAAAATCGAATGGACCGATGATACTCTGTGGGGCCGATTTTGTTTGAAATAAATTAATTAAGGTGATTTAAGTCGATTTTCCGTCATCACTCGCTTCGGACGGCGTACAAATTACGATTTTGTACTTTGACTTCGTTCTATTGTACGGCCGGCGAAATTACACCTGTCATTGTAAAAGCACTTCTATCAACCCACTTTCGACTCCACTGTTTACATTTTGTGCAAAAAGAAAACCTATAATGGGTTAATCTAGAGCTATTGTGATTAGATTTAATGAGGGTTTATAGAAAAGTGGTATTAAAAAGAAAACATGACTGCGGGAAGCGGTGTGAAAGTTATATCTGGTGATGCAATTTTGATAGCTGTTTTATATCATAGCCGCTACGATTGCAATAAAACTTAAGCTGCTTTTTAGACAATGTTTACGACGAGACTAATCTGCTTGATATAATATGTTTATTATGAAAAAACGTTAAAATAAATGAAATCCGACATATACATATCCTTTATCATTGAAAAGATAAGTAAGTAGTTTGGAAAATCCGGAGATCAGCCTGATATTTTTGAAATGTTAAGAACTATCAGCTAAGCCGAATCTAGAAGAAGCTTAATAGTGGGTGCATATTCAGTGCATATTCTGAGAATCGACTACTAGCTATTTTCCATACTCCTAAGTGATAAGGGCGGCCAACGCCGACAAAGTCGTGGCGTACGGCTAGTTTCATATAAGTACACTGTACAAGTATATAATTACTCCAAGGAGGTCTGTACAGTATTCTACAGTCTACACTAACTTTATTATCTTGATATTTACACTTTTAACACAGAGAAGATTTTTAAGGTAGGAACTAGGAGGATATTTAAACGTCAAAACTACAACATAACCTCTTGTTTTTTAAATTGCTCTGAAAATTTAAATGGTTAATGGATTTTTAAGAAATGAAGTTACTAATTGATAGTTTAAGTGTTATTTAGTATCTAATATCTATTTAAAAATAAAAGCTTTTACAATGCTCCGTGCAATCGCAAATATTTATATAGAGGGCCAGGCATTTAGTAGGAGAGATGTTTGCAAAGTCTTTCGTAAGTACATATAATCTAAAACCAATGTTATTAATGCACTTGTATATTGATGTAATAAATATTTCTATTATAATATTTTAATTCATTGGTTATTTTATTATTTTCAGGAGTTTGTGCGCACTCCAGTGTTACAGTTAATGAACAGGTAATATTTTATTACTGTGATTGTTTTTTATTAATAACTTGCTACAGTTCCGTTAAGATACATTTTGTAAAAATGGAAAATAGTAATGGAGACTAAAATGAGTTTTTATAGAATGGTTGGCAACTATAGTAGGGCCCATACTGTGTTAAGTTAAAACACATCTTGAAACTTTGTGAAGAGCTGCTGAGCCATAGTTTCGCAATTTTTTTGCTAAGGTGCGTATATTTATACATTATCTGTGTGACGTTGAATTCAGATGGATCATAGTCCATAATTATTGATTAATATATGTGGATCAGTAAAAAATAATTTATCTTAAAAAAATTGCAGAATATTTTTATTTCTAGACAATAACTTTGGGAAATTAACAGATTTTTTGGTACAATTGTAATTGTTCTACTCGAAATAAAATTCCTATTATTCTTGATTAGCATTACAGCTTTTGTAATACTTACAAAATTACTTTGTGGTAATAATTAAAATCTGAGTTGAATAAAACTTTGAATGCCTCTGTCGAACATTTTCAGACAACGGCAAAAGCATCCAATGGGAATCAATTCTTTAGTGGCTCTTCAAGAGGGGTCAACGTACATTTTGGTCAAGTAATATGGGCTCTACTATAGTTGTATAGTGCTGTAGCACTTGTTTTTATTTTTTATATAACAAAGCATTTAGTGGTCTCATTTACTTAAATTTAATATCATTGATTGTTTATGTTTAAATATAGTTTACTATAAAATAAAATCAAGTAATGAAAAAACAGTTTTTTTATCAAGTTTTCTGTTCTTGCATAATAATTACTTGTTTCTGTGCAAGCGTTCAAGGAAGCTAAGGAAATATAGAACGGTAAAGTATTTATAAGAATATTTATTAATAAATTTTTCAATACACTTATTATACTTTTATGTTTTAATATTTTACATACAAGAATTGTTAATTACTAAAGATTAAATTAAAGTTTGTCTAAAAAAATGTACATTTGTCAAATATTTTAAAATTTTTCAAATTTATTTTTGAAATATGTGTAAGTATAGTCGACAGAAATTTGTTCGACCAGGTTGAATGTCATTTGCACGTCAATTACTTAAAAGGCTCGTTTTGCTTGTTACACATTACGTTAATTTCTAACAGTAACATTTAGAAAAAGTTTCTTTAAGTAGTAACTGTCCTCCAAAATGATAAAGCACTTTTTTGGCTAGCGATACTATGATTTAAAAAAAAAGAATACAAGAAATAAACAGCCAATTTACATGTTGTTTTCACTGTTACCATACATACATGATATCATGAACATCGTTGGAGCCGTTTCTGAGGTTCAAATTATATATATTTATTATAAATATATAAAAGAATTGCTTGTTCAAAGATATTAGATATGTGACTAAGCTATGACACAATATTATAGCAAAATGTATATATGTGTATGTTAATTGTTTGGAATTAGTGTGCATGAAGTTTTATTTAAATAATTTAATGTATTAATAATGCATATTTTATAAAACTATTAGCATTCGCACACTATCCTCTATATACTCTGTAATTTAGCCAAATTTCATACTTCCTTGTCTGGGAAATATTCATATATTGGTATTGAAAGTTTCATGACTAATCATCACATGTTATACATATAAAGGTCTCTCTTAATATTCTTCGTTTTTGAATTGACCACTATGTGTCAACCGCAGGTAGTAGGGAGTCCTCTCAGTCGATGTTCCAGTGAGTGATTGAAAATTTTAGCTCCATGTTAAATGAGTGTGAAAAAGCGAATGGTGCGCAATTGCAAACAGTTGTTTTTCATAAATAAAATTCAAGAACTGCTCTTTAATTTAATGAGAAACAAAACATGTTTTAATTGTGATATTGTTTTTTTTATTTAACATCTAAAAACGAAAAACATTCTGAGACACCTTTATTTATGCTTATCGTTCTGTATATTAAAGAATTACCATATTATAAAAATAAGTTTATTGGTGCATTACAGGATACAGAGTTGTATTAGTTTAAAACTGTGGCGCAGTTATTAACGTCTGCTTATTATTCTATGCCTGTACAGACAGTATTAAGCAGTAGCGTTGGGAATGGCTCAGAGCAAGCGTGTCGACCACCACGGGAGAGTTCTACCACTTCTGTACCATCACCACCGCCACCACCGCCTCCCCCGCCGCGCACTCCTCGTGTGTGGTCCACACTCGCAGCCTTAGCTATCACCGCATCACTTGGGGGTGTATGTATATATAACTACCTTATTTTAAACTATTATAAAACCAAAAGCATTAGATATATCATTTAATTATTTAAGACATATAGTGGCACATTGGAAGTTGATAAAAATTATACATATATAAATATGTAGGATTATATGACACACGTACATCTGTTCCTAATGTAGACAACTAGTGTCTGTGTAACAGACATCTTTTATACACAAATATATTTTTTTGTAGATATATATAAATACATACATGAGGAGATCGTGGGCTAATCAATGGTCGGCATTTGAGTCGATCGCTAGGTTAAGTTGCTTTGGCTGCGACCGGGTGTTAGGATGTGATAGATTTATAGATAGATTTTGCTAGAAATTAGTAAAAAAACGATGTTTTCATTATACGTTAAAATTTAACATTAATTAAATTTTAAAAGATTGAATTTATAAAAAAATCTATTATATAATATATTGTAACTGAAATTATTATTTTTTAGGTATATTTTTATCGGAAACTAAATGAAGATGACAACGAACCACAGACGAAGGCGGCAGGTGAGTGCTGTTTTAGTGTTCTAAGTAATCGCAAAGGTTAAAACTTATTAATATTTGTTTTATGCCGTACGGGATAGCGATAGCATTGCCGTACGGGATGCCATAAACAATGATCATCATTATTGTTTATGATGCCATAAGCAATCATAATGATCATTGTTGGCATTGGCATTCCATTCGGATCGTATTTTTCTGTTTAGGTTCCTCACGTGGGCATTTTTTGTCAGATCTTTTTAATGTTGTCGTTTGGATTTTTATGACTGTCAAGGATAGGCGTAAACGTCTCGATGTGGTTTTCTATTTCAGAGATCTTTATGGCTTTATAGAATCTCTGGATTATTGGAACATTTTCAACTTTGTATACCGCGTTTTAGTAGTAGAAATTAAATGTCTCTATGTCGAACCAATATAGGCCAACACGCGCTGTTATTGCGAATATCCTCTACTTAATGGGAAATTATTGTGAAATTTTTTATAGCTATGAGATATCCTATAAAAATCAAACTAAGTTAGCCTTTGCATAAGTGTTGTTTAAATCGTTTAAAGTTTTTTTAATTATAATTAAATTGTAAGTCATAAAATTAGCTGAATTAAGGTTTAAATTTTTATAAGTTACAAGGCAAGCTTTTTACATTTCCAGTAGGTAACAGCCCTATATCAAGTTACTCTATGTTTTACTTATTAAGGAAAACTAACACCTAATAAACAAGTAATAACTTTATAAAAACATAGTATCTGGAAGCCAGTTATGGTACATTTTTGTAGTTGTTACCAGTTTAAAAAACTTATTAAAAACAAAATTGCAGACGAAGCCACGGCGCGAGACGAGGCGGAAGTCGAAAGGGCGATACCCGAGAGCGCGGCAGCTCTGCCGGCGCACGCGCAGTACCTGTTGGTGGGAGGGGGCACGGCGTCCTTTGCGGCCATGCGCGCCATCCGCAGCGCGCGACCCGACGCCCAGGTATAGATCTAACGAAGTCTTCTGGAAATCTGGAATCTTCTGGAAATGGAATGGAACAAAATTTTGCTGAAAAGAAACGTCGCAAAAGGGCATCATCACACCACATATATAATATTCATAGTCTAGTTTTAATAAAAATTTGTTAAATTCCAATATATAAATCTGAAGAGTTTGTTTTCTTGAACGCATCAGTCTCAGGAAGTACTGGTCCGATTTGAAAAATTCTTTTAGTGTTAGATAGCCCATTTATCGAGGAAGGCTATAGGCTATATATTATCACGCTAAAATTGAATCTATTTAAAAAGAATATATTAAGTCGCAGGCACAGCTAATAATGTATATGTAGTGTGAAGTGTTTTGCCTGGCCCGTTGGCGCAGTGGGCAGTGACCCTGCCTTCCGCTTCGGGGATCGTGGGTTTGATTCTCACCTAAACTTTGCGCAGCTACACAAAGTCCCCGGCCACACTGCCTGGTCATTGAAATGATCATTCCAATTGAAGCTATGTCTGGCTCCGGCATTATAGCTAGTTTCATATTTACATATCGAATATGCAATTAAATTGAGCTGGTTTGATGAAAATACGCAAAACATTTAAGGAGTTAAATGTTAAACTTACAGGTTTTAATGTTAAAATTGGTATACATTCAGACTTTGGTGAGCGGTTTCCGCAATTGTCTATTTACTAGCTGTACCACGCGACTTCGCTCGCGTGTGCCACTCTTATTACTTAGAGGTTTAAAAATAGTTTTTGGATGAGGATTAATATTGTGTTTATAAAAAGACCTTCACAAATAATGCATTATTTTAGAACAAATTTGATTGGCATAAAAAAGGTTATACTGAGCCAACCTCAAAAGCTAGACATATGCTGTCGCGGACTTTTATTTAGAACTTTTAAAGGGGAACAATTTTGTTATACATGACTTTTGCGAAACTTCAACCATTTAAGTAGCGCACGCAGCGAAAGCTCTCAAATGGGAAAAAGGACTCCCGATTTTGAAACATTCTTCATTAGTGCTCCGCTCCTATTGGACTTAGCGTGATGATATATAGCCTATAGCCTTCCTCGATAAATGATCTATCTAACACTGAAAGAATTTTTCAAATCGGACCAGTAGTTCCTGAGATTAGCGCGTTCAAAAAACTCTACAGCTTTATATATTAGTATAGAGATCTCTGCTGAACGTAGGCCTCCTCCATCAATTTCCACGAATGGCGGTGTTACGTTCAACAGTGGATGCACCCGGGCTGAAATGATGATGATGATGATAGAAATCTCGAAAACCGCGGGACGTACGGGGATGACATTTGGCAAGGAAGCAGTTTATAGTTACTAGACATTCGCTGAGAAGAATGGATTTTTCGATAGGGCCAGATAAAGTTTACGCTAACGAAATCACGGGAAACAGCTAGTTAAAGCTACATGGTCGCGTTATAACTCTCTACAAAGCGGCGGGTTCATGTTTCCACACCGCCCATTGGCTGCAGATGCGTTGCTGGCCTTTGTGAAATAAGGACGACCTTTTTATTGAAATACGAAAATATAAATTCCAGTAGTTTAAAATGGAAGAAATTTAAATACGAAACAAATTTTTTGGGGTAAATTAAAAAACCTTGTACTAGGGTAACGTGACTGCGTAAAAAAGCATTAACATGTGGTCGAACCACATGTTGGGGTTCATGAGAAATTAAAAAAAAAAACGGAAAGGCGATATCCTTTCGTCGTATGGTAGTTATTTAAATGGATGACGCGGCAAACTTTTTTCGTCGCCCATTAAAAAAAAGAAGAGTTTAGGGTTCTGTAGTCCTATAAGGAAACCATATAGTCGCGCTCCGTCTCCTAGGGTTTCCAAACAATACTTTGGAATTGATAGTCATAATAATGCCAGAGCCAAACAATATTCATTTGAATGATCATGCAGCATGGCCAGGGACTTTGTGTAACTGCGCAAAGTTTTTTAGTACTTTGCAGTCTTCAAGGACAAAAATGTACAAACACTTTGAGCTATGTTTGCCTCCGGTATCAGAATAACAATGCGCTGTGCTCTCTTTATGTAATCTGGGTTTCCCACGCGCTCACTACCGCACTCGCGCCGGAAATGAAAATGTCTGTTGCCAACATAACGACAACAAACCATTACGTCAATGTTGCCAACCGACTTCCGCGATACTACAGCTTTGATAGCTCAACGAGTGACGTCTGCCCCTTTCAGAGGCTCTAGCGCGAACATTCTCGATAGTTTTACTTACTTTTACGTACAAAACGAAACGTCAATTGAAAGCTTCGTGCTTTGATTTTACACGACCCACAGGGTCGTAACATTTCATAAGATCGGCGTGAAGTGGCGGCAATGCTGTCACGTCAAGTGATATTATTGTTGTCGCGTTTCGATCGGTTGGTCAGACTTTCCGGTGGCCTAAACTCGTCATTAAAGGCAGCATCGCACCTGCTAGCCTTCTGGTCGTGCAAATGTCCATAGGCGTCGGTAGGACTTGAACGCGCTAATCTCAGGAAATACCGGTCCGATTTCAAAAATTCGTTCAGTGTTAGATAGCTCATTTATCGAGGCCTCTCTTAGCTAGGAAATATAGGCGGCTTTAATTCTGATTCGGACCAAATTTCATTAGGTTGAATGTAGAATTAAATAAATTTCTTAAATAGTTCTATTTATCGACGAGTTTACATCAGAATCCCTATGCTTAGTGCGTACACTTGATATACTGGGATTCCGATTCCTGGATTCTATATAATTTACAATGGATATACATCAGGCACTAGGAAAGCTTTTAAATCCATACTTCTGTGAAATCACGTCGGGAGGTTATGTGGAATCACGTCTGGGTCACCAATGTGGGAAGGCACACTAAGGTGGGAAGTGTTCAACGAAGAATGAAGGTGGGAGCGTCTGTTGATGTCAAAGGAAGATCTTCAGTTCGGGCTAGGTGTATTTGCCCGGGGCGGTCGCGCCTCGCCGACAATTGCTCATCGGAAGGTATATGTATATATAGCGATTGTATGTAGAAACTTCGCTAGTGTGAGATAGATATTGTACGGTGCGCGTCAGCGGCATCTAGTGTATCTTTCCGCACTTTGACATTATTGCCATCTGAATGCATAATAAGCAAAAATGAGCCTTGTAACTTATAGACGCGCAAACGACATTCGACCTTAGCGTGGCAAACCAATTTCTTGGTCGACAATACTTTAATTGTAAAATAAATTTATTTCATCTAAGAAAAATATGTTACTTATATTATATATATTATATATTAGACGTAGAGACTGGAAATTTTCCATGTTGATAGAACATGTTAAAAACTCATTAGGAAAATTATTCTGAACGAAATCGGACTACAACTTAGGAAGTTATTTAACAAATACGTTTATAGCGTAACAGATACGGACCCTTCTATATAAGCGTGTCTTGACACGCTTTTGGCCATTTTTTCGCTTCGGAGGTAGGGAACCGTAAAAAAGTAGCTCAACTGACGCAAAACGGAAGTCTCAATAATAATGACGAATGACGGTCAATTGGTTTAATAACATAGTTAAAGAGGACAAAAACAAATTAATCATTGGCAAATTCATTTTATTTTCTCAATTAAATATGTTCACCGGTGTCGTTAGAACATTAATTTTAATATCATCGAAATAACTTATCTTCACAATAGTACTTCACAAATTTATTATTAATTTTTACATAGTAAAAGTTATACATTTTAAATTTAATAGCTGCTAATACTTTTATCATGGCGATATAGGCCGGAGTCCAAAATCAACTTCAAATGTAATGAAATGATATATGCAAGGGCTGAAAAAGGTTTTCTTTTTTCAAATTTGAACTTTATTCTTATTAATAAAATTATCTATCTCTTTTTTATAACGGGCAAACGGTTCATCTAAGTGACAACCGACGAAAATGGACATCTGCACCCCCAGAAGGCCCGCAGATGCGTTGCCAGCCTTTAATGACGAGTTTAGGCCACTGGCAACTCTCACAAACCGAATAAAACGCGACTACAATACCATCACCTGACGTGACAGCATTGCCGCGATAACACGCCGTTCTTATGTGAGAAAAAGGTACTGGTACCGGCACAATTCGGCTGCAGACCCAAAGGACTGCAAGCGTGGCGCTATTTATAATTAAAAAATCAATATAATCTTTCAAAGGATCGGTATTAATTTGCAGGAGCAACAGCTGGGGACTCGGAAAGAGTTTGTTGTGACAACCTTCCTCTTCAAATCCAAGTAGACCATTTTTCGCAACGCGAAGGTCTGTTCGCAGCCCAGTTTGTATTCGATATAATCGTCGTCATTGGTGCTGTTATCGATGTTTGAATAGGCTACTTCCGAATAGGTGCCATTGCCTCTGAAAAAAAAAGAGGAATTAATGTAAATTTCTTATTATCTATTTTTTTTTTAAATTAAGAATATTAGGAATACTTTTTAGATATGTCTGATAATCCCTTTTCCCCTAAGCTTAAATTAAAAGCTTGTATTAGGAGTGGGTGCGACAATACCCCAACGGCGGTGGGCTTTGAACCGGGTACCAACAACTTTTGAAGTTATTTAACAAATACGTTTATAGCGTATCAGATACGGAACCCTTCTATATAAGCGTGTCTTGATACGCTCTTCGCCATTTTTATTTATATGTATAAAATAAAATTATTAAAAAGTAATTTAATCAAAATATGAAACGATTTTCTCGCATCTTGTCAAAAATAAATCTCCACTTACTTTAAATTACAAATAAAAACACATATGTGGAGCACCTGTTGTAATAAAGCTTATCATAATGCCGGGGCACGACATAGCTTCATTTGAATGATCATTTCAATGATCATGTAGTGTGGCCGGGGACTGTGCGTAGGAGCGCAAAGTTTTGTAGAACTTTGTAGTCTTCAAGGACAAAAATGTACAAACACTTTGTGCTATGTCTGGCGCCGGCATAATTCTGAGATACATAATACTGTCATATTTTCAGAAAGAGCTAAAAGAATCTATTATTAAGAGAAGATGAAGCGGACACAAGTGTAAAATATTATAAGAATTTCATGGTTACAGTCGCTTCTATTTGACTTCTTCAACTTGGAAAAATTGAACAAATAGAAATGGTACGTGGCTGGAATAACACTGGAAGTTGAAACTTCGTTCCGGTGTTTATACAGATATTGTTTTAAAATTGAACTGGCGATTTTCAAATGTCATTTTAGTGTTTCTCTTCAAATATTATTTGGAAACACTTGGATCAGACTTGTCTTTTAAACTAATTAAAAAAAAAAAAATGGCCTAGAGCGTGTCAAGACACGCATAGAAGGGTTCCGTATGTGATACGCTATAAACGTATTTGTTAAATAACTCCAAATATTCTTGTCCGATTTCGTTCAATTTTTTTTTTCCTACTGAGTTTTTAGCATGTTATATCACCATAGAAAATTTCAAGTCTCTCTGTCTAATAGTTTGGAAATGCTTGGTAGTGGGACGACCTTATGGGCAGACAGACAGACAGAGCGAAATTTTAAGTGTTCCTTGTAGTACTACGTAACCCTAAAAACTGTCCATTAGCGTTAAATCTATTATACATTTCTAAATATTTATATAGAAGTTAAAAATAGATTTTCGCCGAAGACGGGACCCATGCAACTGATGATTGGAGGGCCTAGCACGGACACTCTCGATAGTTTTACTTAGTTCTACATTCGAAACAAAATGTCAAATGGAACAACTAGTGCTACCGTTTATATAACTTATTTGCACGTATCGAATCCTTGATGTTACAGCCTTGCAAGTCATGTAAAATGGATGGCACGAACCTTCATCTGACGTTTCGTTTCGCACTTTAAAATAAGTAAAATTATTGTGAATGTTCGTGCTAGGCTCTCAGGACTTCTGACTGAGAAACTTTCTATCTATACGTACCACCTCAAGCAATGCTGTCTTCTGTCGGTGGTGGTTGATTCTTGAACCAACAGTAAAACGAGAGCTATTTGAGACGTTTATGCATGTAGTTTTGTATAACACCATGGAATACACAAAAATTATCGTATCTTAAATTCACCAAGTGCAAATTTCAGTTACAAAACCTCTTCCATTGTTAAAAGTGGGTTAACTAAACCCAATTTCGCCCTCCTTTTGTGCTATATACATAATGCGCTCACGGCATTAAGCCGTATCTGTAACAATGAACTTATGTCCTTCATAACACAAAGGGTCCACAATCAACGTCCAAAGTCCATGTATAAAATATTCGACGTGACCTATTACTCACGTTTCAGCTACGGAGACCTTTTGTGCGACGCTCGCGATAATGATATATTGCCCTTACCGGTGAGGTGTTTAGTGGTAACATTTTAGATAAAAGGGAATCACAACCCTTAAACAACAAGGGTGATATTTTCCTTTGTTACGTTAAGGCAAATATTACGTTTCTGTTTAAGAGTTTAGGACTGACTAATAAGTTTATAGTTAATAGATAAGATTGGGTGAATTTCCTGAAAATGATAGCAGGTTTTCGTGATTGGTCTAGATTCCTCTGCTTTTTGATAATAATTTAAAGTCTAATCTGCCCACTGATAAATTATATTAAAGGGCTGCAGTATATTGACTGTACATCTTAACTCGCCCCACAGCCAAATCCTCTGCAATCTAAGCGGACCCTGGTACTTAACCGGGATAACGCTAGGAAGTGATGTGACAGGGTAAGATCAATATTTTTCGTAACATAAATTCACTTAACACTGTTTTCATAAATTTGAAAGTAAAAAAACAATGTTTATTAACGTAACTCAATGACATCTTCAAACTTCATTTTTACGATGAAGTTTGTATGAGTTGAAACGATCTTGCATAAAACCATCCACTTCGACTCTTATGGAAGCCGAACGAATCTATAAAATAGTTAAAATACCGATACGAAGATCTTCCGCCGGTTATGGAGACTGTCATGAATATGTGAGTCTTTAATGGACACGATTTGCGTAAGGCCTCGTTCACACTGACGCCCATTGCTTTTCGACTTCAAAAAAGGTGGGTTTTCAATTCGGATAAATCATTGTTTAACTTTTAATATAATATATAATGTTTATTTTACTTTTTAGTTTAAATTAGATTTAGTTTTTTTTAATAATATGTATAACTTATTACTTATATGTAACCCGATCAAGATGTTACTTTTTTATGTATCAAAAAAAATATAAGGCACAAACTTCCAATGTGTTATTCTCGTTCACCACGACTTCTAAAGATTTTTAATGACAAAATAAAAACGAAATATTAAACAGAAATACGATGCGATTAAAATACAGCACATTATTTCTTTATCCGTTATTTATGATAGTAGCTTATTCAATACAACCTTACGAATAACTGTCAAAATTAGGCGTTATTTAAAGGAAATCTATGACTTGCAGGAAAACTATTTTACTCAAATCAAACACAGATATATACCAACTAATCTCACTACTTATTTGTGAGAATAATATCTAGTTATGTTGTTCCTGGGCATCGGTGATCACTTATAAAAACGAGAACTAATTTCGTTGCTTCAAGTCTGCTTCTTAAAAGCTTAATACCGTCCCTTTAGTGGAAGAGTAGCTTTATCACGCCAAATGTCAAACATATCATATAAACCATAATTAATTCGTTCCTAAATATGATAAAAAATTCACAATTTAATACCAACTCGTGATTCGCAAATATTTAATTTGGCCGAATTATTATTAATTATGACTTCGGAATTTATTATAGAACTAACTTTCTCACGCGACTTTGCTTATGTAAAACGGAAATTAACCTCTTAAAAGACCATATCATGTTATGAACGATCGATCAAGTGCTAGTAACTGACTATTTCGATTATTTAGCAATTTCATATGCAATAAATGTATACGGTAGATACCAAAAACACAAATTTTCGTCTGTTTGTCTGACTGTTACGGTTAATCTCAGTAAACCTATATCGGCTGGACCGAATTCCACTAAACTACACTAGTAGATAGCTATGGGTTACTTTACTTTTGAGGCTGTACGTCACCGAGACGCCATGGCGACGTCGCCGGCTACGTAGCCATGGATATCTGCGGTTGCCAAATGAGTAGCCAGTAGTAAATGGTGGCTACGCTTCTAATTTGGCGACGTCGCCAAACCGTCGCCCAGTGAGTTACCTGGCCTAAATTTTAATATGAATTGTTTGGATACATAACCGGCGACGTCGCCACGGCATCTCGCTGAGGTAGGACTCTTAGCAAAATAATTTGGAGTCCGCACAAAAAATTGAAACTTTCAAATATGAATAAAATACCCGAATTCAGCAATGAAGAAGGAGAAGAAGATGATATATTCATAAGTTGTTATTCTAATATTCGCAAGCATATTTCGGGATACCTACAAATTCTTTAGATGAAGTACTATTTTCCTCATCAAATAATGTATGTATTTTACGTGATTGGTTTATTCTGTTATCAAATTAGTACTAACCTAAATTTGGTGATGTACTATACACGATTATTATTAAATACTAGCGAATCCAGCAGACGTTGTCCTGCACAAACGTTGTATTATTTTATAATATTATCTATCCCAGTTTCCGTTTCTGTTCCAGTCCCCGTTCCCGTTCCCGTCACAGTACTAGTTCCCCGTCCTGTCCACGTCCCCGTCCCCGTCCCCGTCCCCGTCCTTAATAAACTCACTGTTTCACGGGCCTTCCGAAAAACGGAGGATTTCGAATTACTGAAAAAAAGTTTTAGAACGGGTCACCCATCTATCACCCGGCCGCGGTTACAACTGCTTAACTTAGCAATCAACTCAAATAACGGCCACTGATAAAGCTATGACCTCCAAATCCTTATTAATACGAACAAATGTGGTTATTAAATTGCACGTTACAGCCCGTATAAATAAATACGCAATAAAGCGAATAGCTGGAGTTGGTTATTTGTTTACTTGGACGCGTTTAAATGTAACTTCTGGGAATAAACCCAAATGAGTAAAGTTGTTAATTATACAAAACATTTTACTTTGGCGTCATAATAAATGTGCTATTGCCTGGAAACTATATACACCGATATAGCCGGGAACTTCGATACCGCGTTCTAGTACAACACTTTGCGTTTAACAAGTTTGCGTTCTGCGTTCAAAGTGTTAGAGTGTATTGTCGCATGTCGTGAAATGAAAATCTCGTAATATGGTAATTGTTGCCACTACGTTAAATTCCCAGTATTCCTGAAAATAATTATCCTGCTTGCCGCGTTCCTTTTCCACCGAAATGACGCTCGAATAATACGTATTGTACAATCGCCTTCATTTTGCACTATTTTGTTTAATTTTATGCGCTGTAATATCTACTAGAGATGCCTTGTGGGCGAATTTAGGCCACAAATCTTTGCATTTTCTTACTATGTGCTTATTTAAAGCTAGATACAAAATTTCGATTGTTTTTAATATGACGTTATATTATTTGACTATTCATATTTTTATATATTATTAAAAATTATTATCTTTCGCACACTCTCCTCTATATAAATTACTAGCGGACCCAGCAGACGTAGTCCTGCCTAAATATTGATTACTTACTACTTCCTACATTCTATTATTACCGTTCCCTTTCCTATTCCCAATATTTTCGAAAACTCCCTAACAAACATACATACGCTTTTTAAGTACAAACCTTGTCCTAACAATGACGAATACAACAAAAGTTAATTATCAATTTTGGTAAAGTCGTTCAGAAGTTATGTGCATACATTTTGGAAAGTTTTAATTGTCAAAATTGCGAAGGTTGCCCTAGAAATAATTTAATACGACGGTTAAGTATTCTTACATGTTAAAATTTTCCGAGGATTTTTTTATTTTTTTCTTTTATAAAAACCATCTCTTTACAATAACTAAATAACCAATACATCAAAAATAAGAAATAACGAACACGGTCCAGCTGTTCAGGCGTGCTGCTGACTGGTGATCACTTAGAATACTTAAGGAACTCGGTACTCGAGTGTGTGTCAGTTTCGCGCACTAAGGTTCTGTTCCGTAACTTGTGACTTCGCCCGCATTAATTCAGTGATTTTATTAAATTATGAGGGATTTGTTTGTGCTGAAACTTCACTATTAACCTAAAAGAAAAGTAGCCTATGTTTTTTATTCTAAAATCAGCTGTCGACCAGTTAAAGTCCCGTCTAAATCGGTCCAGCTGTTTCGGAAATTATCTGAAACAAACAGACAGACAGAAAGACAGAGAAAAATGATTTAACTTCCGCTTTAGCAATTGGTATCGTCATATGCAGTTAATAAAAAAAAAACATCTTCGGTGTTTTTAAACTTTATTTAAATGTACATATGTATATATTACGGCCGATGCCGCGGGCAAAAGCTAGATGTTATTAAATACTGATCAATACGATGTCATTAGTACACGTAACGAGATGAATCGGATGAAGCTGAAATCCTTTCATCTCTCACAGCGGTGCGCATCACAGCGGATATAATCTGTGGCTTTGTACCAGCTTCATATGGAATGTCGCATACCTGTACTATCCATGCGTAAGGATTAGCGTCTATTATTGCAGTTTTCGAGTTTTAGCGAGACTAACGAACAACTTATCTATTTATATATAGATGGAAGATAAGGGGTCAAGAATCAGGGGGTTCATCTGAGTAATGACCGACTCAGAAGAACCACCTTCTCTCTAGTTCTTATGGATAGTTATCCACTGTATGAGAGGGAAAAGTTAGAGCACAAAAGATTAGTTTTCATATGATAGTTTTTTTAGTCTGTTTCTGTAATAAGTATATTGTCTACTATTGAATTTATTTAACAAATACCTTTATCGCGTATCGGATACGGAACCCTTCTATATAAGCGTATCCTGACACGCTCTTGGCCATTTTATATCTGCTAGTTTTAAGTTCTGACATAGTAACATAAAAATTGTCTCCTGGTCATTTTGTCTGCCTCTGGTTTTTTGTTTCATACCAAATGGAAATAAGCATGGCGTATCAGATTTTGAAAGATTTTTTTTTAAAACAAAAATGTATATATTTTACTCTGATAATTAGGGATCTGTTATGGTATTTGAAAAACCCGTCAAAAGTTGTGTGAGGTGTTTATTTTCAATTTGCAAAAAAAATATAAAAAAAAAATATTTATTTTTTCAGTAATATATGTCCTTCTCATCAGAAAAATAGATACACCTTGCAAGTTTATGTTTTGTAAACATTATCGAAAAATGTGTATATTTGGAAATATTTAAAAAAAATGAAGTGTTTCAATTTTTTTTATGAGAAGTATATTTTATCGATTAAATATATTAATCCATTGCACACGTGTGTTATTTTAATATAACTACACTGGTTGAAAGTTTAATTAGACTGTAAAGACAAAGTGGAGGTGTCTAACAAATGTCTGTCTTATGCCGGAGTCAGACATACATACGTAGCTCAAAGTGTTTGTACATTTTTGTCCTTGAAGACTACAAAGTACTACGAACCTTTGCGCAGCTACACAAGTCCCCGGTCACACTACATGGTCATTGCAATGATCATTCAAATGGAGGTATGTATGGCTTCGACATGATAAAAACCCAAATGGAACGCGTCCGCACGCGCGAGCGGAATTGGGCGAAAATAAAACAATGCACTTTTCATTTCCTCAGTGTGTACACGCACCGATCTACGCACACTAAACCGACGTACCAAAATACTCTGTGTGTTTCGTCCCATATTCTAGCTCATCTCTGTACTCTACATCAATTGCAGGCGAAATTACATCTAACGATGTAGAGAGAAAGTCGCTTTTCCCGTAAAGCTTTGGGTTTGGAAGGGCGGTAAGCTCCACGCCACGTGCAACTCCACAACTTGCCTTTAGTTCCTCACGAACAGTGTGGGAGGTTATACGCTACATGGGTATGGTGTCATGTCATGCGCTTTGAAGCTCGCGAAAAAGCTTCCCTACGCGAGTGTCCACGTGATTTTGACAGACGAAACCGAGCCGGCACTTCCATTTGTTTTGTTGTATGAGAGTGATTTTTTTGAGCTTTTAGAAAACCGGCAATGTTTTGAGTGAGTGACATCAAAGAAAAACATCAAGGGTGCCTAATTAATACGCGATATTGGTACGATGGAGTGCTTTCGGTGAGTACTCAATGTTTATATTCTAAAAGCTTTTAAGTTTGATTGTGTGTTTATAATGTAATTTACTATTATGTAAACAGTGTAAATGGATAGAAATTATACGCCTTCGTACTTGAGTAATCTTTTTGGTATGTTAAATTAATTAGAGTACATATACCGCGTGAAAAATGTAGAGTCGCTTAGGTGTATTTTTATGGGAGAAATTATTTTTATTTTTATGTGGAATAGAGTTCAAAATTGAATGTGGAATTGTGGTTTTTTTAATAGGGGTTACGAGCATAGATAAGGTATCTATGCATATATGGGTTTAATGGGCCATTTCGCCCTGTTTTGTTTATGTATAGATAGGACTCTACCGCGCATGCCCAGATATATGTCAACAAACTCAAGACAATCGTTGCCATGCTATCAATTATTACCAATGCGCTATCGGAATAAGGTGGTTCGGTTCGATTCCTTTGTGCATGTCTACATTACGTGAGTGTTTTGAAATATTAAAGACATACTTCATTATTAATAAGTTTTACTACACGAAGGTGGGCCGAGGAAAAGGTGGGGAGATTATAATGAGGCATTAACTGGAAAGACGTGGATTCAAGTAGCCTAGGATAGGAAAGAATAGTTTGAGATGGGGGAAGCCCTTGCCCAGCAGTAGGACAAATAAAATAAAACCTACACACACACACACACACACAAAAACCACGAAGCGGCCGGACAGTCTAGCAGTGATCGCCCGGCCGCTTCTAACCTATCCGTAATAGAGTTACGTTTCCCGCGGAATGTCAGATTCCCCTGACGGAATATCACTTATTGAAGTGCAAACAACGACTTCGAGAAGCAAAAAAAAATATACATGCATTTTGCAAAAGTTACCAACCTGCATAATTACAACATTTAAATTATGTAACATTGACTTTTTACATTGAAAGAAAGACAAAAACACTAATTTATTTAATTTATTTATTTATTTCAGGATAACCAACAGTAGGTACATACAAAAACTCATAAGATACTATTAAGAAAAGAGAATTATTACAAATATGTCCTACTAATTATAGGTTATCACAACATGCTTAAAAATTTACTTCAGTCACTTAATACACTAAATATATAGATTCAAATAGTTTGATTTTATAGTAAAAAAATAAAAGTCATTACACAATACAATAATAAAATGAAATTACATGTCTCAACAGTTAAATTAAATTAATTAAATTTGGAAATGGAAAATGTCATAATGTCTAATTAATCATGTATGTTTGAATTACATTTATGGATGTACTACAAAAATAATTTCGATTTGTGTCCCCTCAATTCTACAGGTGCGATACACATATTATGCATGCGAACTCCAAAACGGCTGCGTCGATTTTAATGGGACTGCTTCCGATAGATAGCTGGTGTAATAAGGCACAACAAATGCTATAACAGAAGAATCAAAGTTCAGAATTAAAATATAACAATCGCAAAATTGCACAAAATTCATTGAATTAAATGCGAAAAAAGTCGCCGATAACAGGCTAGTGTTAAATAAAAGCGAGAGACGGAAACTGTTTCTTAGAGGCACTATAATAATAAAATCTTAACTTTCTATAGGAAATAAAAGCGTTCGTTTGTCCGTGCGTACGGTATTAATCTGTCGTAATTCGGGTTGTAAATCTTAAATGTTATTGTAAGCTGGCTTAAGATCGTGACTCTACTCGCGCAGTTAAAAGACAATGTCATTTTTTTGTAAATTTAGTGGGTATATTTTCGTGTCAGGTTATTATTATTATTATGACATCGCAAACAGGATTGAATTGGCTTTTTTTTGCTGCACTGTATATATAAACATATTTTTCATCATTTCCTTCCATTTAACACAGATGGACGGACAGTCGTATTTAATTTACATGTATATAATATTTTAGCGGGAAAGGAGCGGATTGGGCCAGCTCTGGATACAGAAGAGTGAAAGAAAGGGGAGGCCTTTGCCCAGTAGTGCGACACTACAGGCTAATTAAAAAAATAACATTATTAATTTGTGAAGCGAAAAATTTGGATTCAAAGATTGCGCGGACGGAGGAGTATAAAATTTGGCACAATTATAGTTTGTATAGAAGATGTTCTGCGACTGCTAATATTTTTATAAAATATGCAACCTCACGCACACCAACGCCAAACGATTTACATACACATGTATACATTTTACAATAACATTGTGTCAAAGCGTAGTCATGGCGGCCGTAAGTATATTAATTGTCAGTTATAACAATGTCGTAGAAAAAATTAAAATTATAAAGTATATAGGCTGCAAATAAAAAGATGTGTGGCCGAATGTCGACCAGCTGGAGACCTCTAGTTGATATTAATTATGGAGCTGTATGTTGATTTAAGCAATACACAGGAAGCACACGTGCTTACAATATACGTATTTCCGGTGTATAAGTATACTGATGGGCTCTCGTGACATGAAAAAAAATC
This sequence comes from Charaxes varanes, assembly GCA_024363005.1. NCBI lineage: Eukaryota > Metazoa > Arthropoda > Insecta > Lepidoptera > Nymphalidae > Charaxes > Charaxes varanes. The sequence goes on from JANCMC010043658.1 coordinate 28,873, forward strand.
TCTGGTTATATATGGACTTTCACAGGAAGGTATCTGTCTTATACCACACTATAAATTTAAATTTAATTTAATTTTGCAATCTACACGCATTAACGGAGTTTGGTCAAGTGTCTTAACCGCGTTTTGTAAATAACGGATTGTTTTTTTTTAAGTTTAAATTTAAATTCAAAGAGGTAATTCTAATTAGAGGTAGCGCCTTTCTTGTAGCCGAATTGGGCCGGCGCGTCGGGGTACCAGTACCTCTTTCTCACATGAGATCGGCGTGAAGTGGCGGCAATAAATATTTTTTTGTTTTTTGAATTACGAAAACACATTGCCGGCTATGAAACACTAGCTGTACCCGCAACTTCGTCCGCGTACAATTAGATAAAAAAAATAGATTGCATTTTAGCGTGATGATATATTTATAGCCTTCCTCGATAAACGGACCAGTACTTCCTGAGATAAGAGCGTTCAAGCAAACAAACAATCAAACAGACAAACTCTTCGGCTTTATATATTTATATAAAAGTATGGTCTTTTCAGTTAGTATAGACTTCAGTCTGTTATGCTATTTAGAAAATGCTGGCTTGTAACATGGATTTACGATTCTTCAAGCAGGCTAGAAGATACTAGTGCGACACTAGTAAATGCTACACCATAATATGTTATTTTAAAATTTTATATGATCCAATTTTTAATTAATTATGTAATTAAAATTGAATTATACTGATATAGCCTTTGTTTCTACTAGCACTCATGAGCCATTATGGCTTAATAAAGAAATTGTTACAAAAAAAGCTGCTCTCTCTTGTAGCCCAATAATACAATTTCAAACCTTGCTCCTCGTAATAACTTCAGTGTGGATAGGCCTTAAGACATTACCCTGCCAATTCGGAAGAGACTCAGTTAATTTTATGCCGTTCAAGGCTACTCTAATTGCTAAAATAAATCAATCGTTTAATATTGAGTTTTTTTTTCATCAAAGCTCTTTAAGGAGAGTGGTAAGGTCGTTAACACGCAAATAAATCCACACATTTGCAATAGTCTATATTCGACAGTGGATACTTTATGTTCTGCTTAAAACGTACTTCTTCCATTCCAAAAACATACCTTAAAAATATTTTTATCCGTTATGGTCACAGATTATGGCCCACATTTGCAAATCTTGCTCCACTAACTCCAGTGTGGATGCATCTTAAGATATTACCCTGCCAAATTGGAAGAGACCCGGTTAACGTTACGCCGTTCAAGGCTGCTCTAATTGCTAAAATATATTAATCGCTTAATATTACATTTTGGCTGTCTGAACTCTTTAGCACGTAAATATCAGAGAGTGGTAAGGTCTTTAACGCGTAAATAAAAACTCAGTTTATTTGCAATAGTCTATAGACGACAGTGGCTTCATGTTGTGCTTAAAACATACTGCTTCCAATCCAAAAACTTTATAAATATTTTTAATACGTTTGGTCCGCAGCTGCAAACCTTGCTCCAGTAACCCCAGTGTGAATACACCTTGATTTTAACATTACCCTGCCAATTCGGAAGTGACTCAGTTAATTTTATGCCGTTCACGGCTGCTTTAATTTCTCGCTTGGCTGATAATCTTCTGGCGCCCGCAACCGTTGAGAAAATCTCAGGCAAAAGTTCATCCCTGCAATATTATTTAAATGCAGATGCTCTGTACACAGCTGGTATTAATATTTAATTATTAAAATTGCGTTTCCCTTTAATAACAAAGGATTAAAATGTAATATCTTTCTTAGTAGACTACTTTTTAGCTCCGTTTACGGCTCTATCTTTAACGCAGCGTTTTGCTGGTTTTGATTAAATGAGTCTGCGAAAATTTTACGAGTTGCTAATTCTTTACGAAAATATGATTAATCTTTTCTTTTAGTTTATTTAGGCACTTCGTTAGTGTTTTATATTTCCACTAATAGGGTTAGGATCATCTTTATATTTTGAAAATAATCCCATATTTTTATGGCTTTTATCGTCTCAGTGAATTGTATTGTGAACAGTTTCATAAATATTAATAAAACACTCTAGAACCTAATTTTATAAGTTTCTCAGCACCTGAACGGAATAAACCTGGCTTCAATAAGTGTAAAAAGTCAGCTAGAGCTTTGAGGAAATCAATTACAGACTAGTTTTATTGTTAATAGACTTTAAAACATGAAAAGGTTCTCAATTCGATTGGTATATATTTTATATATATTTACAGCGATTACGCTGAGATTTATGATCCGATTTACGTGATTCTTTTTTAGTTTTTTTTTTTATGACTTCAAGGCAGTGTTAGTTGAGAACTTATTAATTATTCCAACGGTTACTTAGATCGATTTCAAAACTGTGCAGAGACTTAATATTTACATGTTTCTATATGCGGTGTAATGATTTAGCAAATAAATATTTTCTTTCTTTCTTTCTTTCTTTCTATATTTATAAAAAAATATGTACATCTCAATACATGATCACATAAGCAATACTTTACGTAACATCTATTAATAATATGAAGCGCAAAACTTCCGGTACCCTTTTGCGGAGGAATATAAAATTTGCCTCATTAGTACGTTTATATAGGGGAAGGCTGTACGCATGCATGCATATTACAAAACATGCAATTTCGATTACTAAAATAAAACCACACGCACACCAATGCCAAGCAAAATATACACACATGTATACATTTTATTCATGAATGGGGCCAAAGTTTAGCCTTAAAATTCCATTCCCCCCCATTAAATTCCATTATTTTAAACTGTGAAAATGAATATTGACTATAACGCTCGCACGCGCGCGTGCGTGTTAGTGTGTGTCTCTGTGTGTGCAGAGCGATTTTATTCAGCTCAACAACGCACGCACTGTAAGGTAAACTAATTGCGTGATCAGTTTAGCGGAGTTTTAGTAGTTTGAAGGGGCGTGCATTTTTAGACTGTACATACTCTGCTTATAGTATCAACAAGTGTCGGCAAAAAATACTAAAACTTAATAATTCTTATCATTCAAATAAATACGACTACACATAAATTAAAAAAGCATGAAATAAATTTTTGGATAGCATTTGAATATTTAAATTTCCACATCACTTAACGAATCTGCTGGCTTGAAGCCAGGAGTGGGTCGCGTGTGATATATGGAGTGGTGTGAATAAGCCAAGGATTTATATCTAACTTTATATTTATGAAAGAAACTTCAGGGGCTACCTTGTTATACTTGTTAAGTTAAAGAAGGAACTTCACTGGTTAAAGCTAATCTTTAGTTAAGTTAAAAATATAAATAGTCTGAACTTCTATTTAAAGACCGGTAACGCATCTGTGAACCTCCTGATGTTGCAGATGTTCATGGGTGTCGGTAGTCACTTACCGCCTGCTCGTTTGCCCTTTGGAAAAAAGTACACTTAACCAAACGAACTCTTCTGCTTTATAATATTAACTTTGAAAACATATGTACAAATTATTATACTGAAATATACCCTAAAGCCGGAGCCAGACATAGCTCAAAGTGTTAATACATATTTGTCCTTGAATACTACAAAACTTTCGGCAGCTACACAAAGTTCTTTGCCATTTTACATGATCATTGAAATGATCATTCAAATGTAGCTAAATCTGGCTCCGTCATAAAATTAATATGTATGTATTTAAGTCGCTCCCGGAAGTGAATATGAGTGTGTGTGTTAATGGTTTAAAAAATCAACAAAGCTCAAAAAGCAGAACCCATTAGGAAAGTCAATAGCGTTCTTGAATTTAAAATTTCGACTCAAAATTCGGGTTTTTCGGCGCCGGATTTGGACAGGGACCAAATTAGAAACTCTTTTACGGTAACTTTTTGGATTGTTTCCACCGCACACCGAGCACTAAGCTACAGGATAACTTTAATAGAGTTGGAAAGAGTTTATTGTATACTAACTGATGCATACAACTAAGTACGCGTAGTTTCTAGTTTTTAGGATTCCGTAGTCCCACAATGAATCCTCGTAGTTTAACTCTGTTCTTTAACAGAATTGGAAAGAGTTTATCGTATACTAATTGATGCATACAACTAAGTGCGCGTAGTTTCTAGTTTTTAGAATATTATAGTCCCATAGTGAATCCTCGTAGTTTAGCTCTGTTCTTTAACAGAGTTGGAAAGAGTTTATCGTATACTAACTGATGCATACAACTAAGTATGCGTAGTTTCTAGTTTTTAGGATTCCGTAGTTCCACTATGAATCCTCGTAGTTCTGCTCTGTTCTTTAACAGAGTTGGAAAGAGTTTATCGTATACTAATTGATGCATACAACTAAGTACGCGTAGTTTCTAGTTTTTAGGATATTATAGTCCCACAGTGAATCCTCGTAGTTTAGCTCTGTTCTTTAACAGAGTTGGAAAGAGTTTATCGTATACTAATTGATGCATACAACTAAGTACGCGTAGTTTCTACCACAAGATGCGGAGGAGGTGGAATTGAACTCTGACCCAATAGACGTGCACGTGAAGCTTGGAGACTATGGTCAGTTATCTTCTCAAATTTTTTTTATGCTTTATCCTGAAAGAGTGATTCGGCTAAACACATATTATCCTGTGGGTATTTTTTTTTGACTTTTATTATTGTATACATTACTTTTGGAGCCGCCGATATACACCAAAGCAAACTAGATGGCGCTCTACGGACAGTCGGCGGACACGGTACAAACGCTGTCGCGTCACATACAATATCTAGCTCACGCTAGCGATGTTTCTACATACGATTACTATAATCGTATCCGGGTAAGACCCCATCACTCCCGATGAAGCTCTTGAGGCCAAAAGGACCAGCAGCAACAACCATACCAAAAAAAACTATCGGCAAGGCACTGCCGCCCCGGGCAACTCCACCCAGCCCGGACTAAAAATCTTCCTCTATGGGGGATGAACAAATCCACCTTCGCTCCCCCCCCTCACATCTTTCGCCGAAACCTTCCTCCTTGGTGTAGCTTTCTACACTTTCTTGTCTTCAAAATCTTCAAAATAATAATGGTATAAGTTAAGATTTGGGTAAGAGGTGATATAAGCGGGTCTTCGAAGTTATAGACGCGTTTTATTAGATGACGGTCACATTTTTACAAAATATTCATTGCAGGTATATCAAGGCTGGCTCCGCCTTCGGGGACTAAAGGTTTTGGGGGTACCGAGGGGTTCATGGCACCTGAAATAATGCGATACAACGGAGAAGAAGAGTATACGGAGAAGGTAAGGAAAAAATATGGTTTTATACGATTGACCTATATTTGCGGTAAGGCGTGTCCCGCGGGCCGAATGTGGCCTCAGACGCCTCTCTTCGTGATACAAGAGGAAGGTTTAGATGTATAATACACGCATAGCTTCATTAAACCCATGCGAAGCCGGGGCGAGCCGCTAGTCTTGAATAAGAAGACGAGTTCCACTTTGGTGTTTTGTTTTAGGTCGATTGTTTTTCGTATGGAATGTTGCTTTACGAGATCTTCACTCTGCGACAGCCCTTCGAGGGTCACGAAGCTGTCAAAGAGGCTGTTCTAGAAGGAGCCAGGCCTCCCTTATCGCCGCGAGTAAGTATACCTAAAAGTAACCCATGTCTTTCTCCAAGATTCTCTAATCTATCTCTATACCGAAATTCATCAAAGTTGCTTCAGCGGTTTAGGCGTCAAAACTTAACAGACAGAGTAACTTTCACTTTTGTAATATTAGTAAGGTGTCTGTATTATTTCTTTCATTTATGTTTATCTTTTTTTTAAACCTTCATAGTCTTAAACCGTAATGAAATATATTTCTCTGTGGTGTGTCTCCAGTAAGTTTAACTTATGAAATGGCTTACTTACGAAAAGGCTAAGAAATGGCACAACTGTGAAATGGCTAAGAAATGGCATACTTATGAAATGGTATACTTAAGAAATGGCACACTTGTGAAATGGCTACAAAATGGCACACTTATGAAATGGTACACTTAAGAAAAAGGCTAAGAAATGGCACACTTATGAAATGGTACATCTAAGAAAAGGCTAGGAAATGGCACACTTGTGAAATGCCTAAGAAATGGCACACTTATGAAATGGCATACTTACGAAAAGGCTAAGAAATGGCAAACTTATGAAATGTTACACTTAAGAAATGGCACACTTATGAAATGGTACATCTAAGAAAAGGTTAGGAAATGGCACACTTGTGAAATGGCTAAGAAATGGCACACTTGTGAAATGGCTAAGAAATGTCATTCGAAAATTGCTTCTGCGGTTTAGGCGCGAAAACGTAAGAGTTATCCATTTTTTCTGGACTTACATTAATATACTTAAAGGATTCGAGCGATACACTTTCACTTGTTAGCAATCAGAGCGCTTCTCTTTATCTGACGTGACACGAATACTGATCGCAAATCGTCTATTCTTCCGGCAATGGGAGGAATCCAATGATTTTTCAGCCATTTCCGCATATTAAATTGTTGGCAAAACATATAACAGAAGTATTTTGAATTCGAAGCAGAAGTAACGAGGAACTGCGCTTACGGGCCAATCGAGTTCTATATGTCTATTAACTGTCAGAGCGGTTTATACTACGTATTTATCGTATTCATGACGTTTATTAGAGTTTTTGAACCTAAAAATAACGGTACTATATATCTATACTAATATATAAAACTGAAATAAGGAGTTTGTTCGTTTGTTTGCTTGCTTGAACGCGTTAATCTCAGGAACTAGTGGTGCGACTTGAAAACTTCTTTCAGTGTTAGATAGCCCATTTATCGAGGAAGGCTATAGGCTATATATCATCACGTTAAAATTGAATTTATTTATTTATACCTAATTTTACGCGGACGTAGTCGCGGTTGCAGCTAGTGTTTCTTTATTTATACTATACCAACTAACTACAATTTTTGTTTGAACCAGACACGATAATTTATCACAGATATATTCATCCTTTTCAAATTTGACGTATATGAAGCACGCGGAAAGCGATAATAATGTATTTCTTAATGTATTTTTTCATTTTATTTACCCAGACCGTACTCGGAAGAGACCGGTTTACAAAAAAGGTTAAAATGTTTATTTTATACAACACGCGTTATACGAAAATCGGAATCCGTAAACACTTATACATAATGAGAAAACGACATCCGAATAAAAACTAAACAGCCGGGCAAAATCCGTAAGCTTTCACAAATGATTTATTCCTTCAAGCGTAATGAAAGAGAACAGTAACAAGCAATTTGTTATATTAGTTTCGACGAATTCGCTTCCAATTTTTTTCTACCAGAATAAATAAAATCGCCTACCAGTTTTCGTTAAACGCCTCGTGGCTAGATTTGATCCGGCATTTCCATTTCCCGCGACTTATCTCGGATTATTTATTCTAGAAGATCATGATTACGTATCAAGTTCGCACTCAAAGAGCCGACGAAGTGTCGTATTTTCGTAATATTTCAACAAATTGAAATTGATATCCTGTGTGACTGTTTTTTTTTTTTTATTGGAGATAGGCAAGCGCTTGACCGCAGTCACACTTAATAAAGTGTAGATGCGGTATACGGTGGAACGCGCTTGCCTAGAATGAACCTATTCACTCTTGCCTTAAAGATACCCATGTTGTAGTAGTCTGGCTGTAATGATTATTGAGAAATTCTAAGAATGTATTTGAAAGTACTTGACTAACTTAATATATTATACAAATAATTTCTACTTATGGTATTTAATAATGAAATCGCTAGTTTTAAAAAGCTCCACGTGACCAGAATTGTGTATTATCTCCTAATGTATCTCTATCCCTTTTACACCTATGCACTGAAATATTACTGTCACGTTCCCAATAAAACCGCGCTTAAAAATCACTTTTCTTCCGTCGACCCGTAAGTGCATTTGAATTTTCTTTCAACCCCCTCAACGTAAATGTCTATCCAATAATCGTTATCAAACGTGACCTATGTATTTTAATCCAATTAATAATTCAGGCATTTTTAATGTAGGTGCAAAATAATGTAAAGTTTAAAGTGATTAGTACTCTGATTGAAGCTGAGTAGTTATCCCTTTCAGACTAATGGCAGCACTATATCTATTTGCTTAGTTATTTTTTGTTTTTTACGTTTTTGTGTGTAGTAGATTTAAGTTTTTAGATATAGTGTTGTTATTTATTTATTTTATGTCTGAATAAAGTTTCTTTTTTCTTTATTCTAGTTAAAACAGAACTTGTAATTAGGCTATTCGAGGAGCGCTAATTGTTAAATGCTACAAATGGAACGACGTTCGCCTTAAATAATAGAGGTGACAGGTTACCGGCGGAGTTGTAAAATATAGCGCTTGACGATGCATACCGCAGTAATTGCTTTATAAATAAACCACCCTTCTGATCCACTGCTCTCACACTTAGAAGAATAAAATTTACTGAAAGGCATATAGCTCCTTTGTTGGCGGACCCTGCAGAAGTTGTTGGGTTACCTATTGACATTCTATTATTCTATAATATTATTCCCGTTAATCGGAATTGTCAGAAGCGCTAAGATTACCTACATTAGAAATAATTTAATTGGATGGTTAAGTATTCTTAAATTTCCTAATATTCCGCGCAATTTTGTTAATTTTTTTTTTCATAAGAACCTTCCCCTGACAATGAGAAACACAACAAAAGAAGAATTATCAAAATCAATACAGCCGTTCACGCGTGATGCTTTGACCGAGGGAAACGGGGATTCATTTACATGTATACTAGTCGTTACCCGCAACTTCGTCCGCATAAAATTAGGTAAAAATTTTAGCGTGAAGATACGTATAGCCTTCCTCGACAAATGGCCTATCTAATACTGAAAGAATTTTTCAAATCGGACCAGTAGTTCCTGAGATTAGCGTGATCAAGTAAGAAAACAAACAAACAAATTCTTCAGCTTTATATATAAATACAGATATACATATATAGATAGGTAGAATATGAAAGAAGCTAAAGTTTTCAAAATACGTATCTGTTGGTCCTTCAGTAAAAATATGAAAAAGACCTATGTAATATATCTACAGGTCCTGAGACGAGTCTCAAGTTGTCTAATTCTCAACATATAGATAGAATTTTTACGAGTCTCCCCTATCTCTTGCCAATTTCATCCAGCCACCTCCCGCCACTTTCCTCACATCATCTGCCCATCGTACCATTGGATAGATAAGAGTGGCAGAAGCAATAGGAGGCCCATGCTCAACAGTGGTTAACCAAGGGCAGACAATGGCAATGATAGAAGAGGAATTTAATGCAAATAGTAAAATACACTTCTCAAATTATACGTCTTTGTTCCAAAAGAACAATAGAATGGCATTACGCAGAAGTATTAAATAATAGAAAGAACAATTTAGCCCCAATCCCACTCCGAAAAATATTCCAAATATTGAATTACACATTCCGTAGAAGAAACCCTCCACGCCCGATTCAACTGGCTTTCAATTCAATCTATTTTTAAATAAAATAAACGCTCGACTTCTCCGAATACTGCGGAGTATGAAATGAAAATCCAATAAACATAGATTTAACACACGAATGAAAAGGGCTTTAGCTTGAATACTTCAATTTTCCACCAAATTCCGCGACTGTTTAATTTTGTAATATATTCTACGAAAACTTTATAAAGGTTGACTGGTGAGATACGATATTCGGGGACCTTATATTTGATGAAAATCATTGATATTAAATGTAAATTTCAATCCACTACTACGTGTTGGCAAGACTGGGTGCTTCATGATTAGCCGGCGCGTTTTTTATCTCCTTCAGGAAGTTCCGGCCAAAAAGAAGCCGGAAGTTTGACGAATGTTCAATGAAATATGAGGAATTTAATTTAAATAAATATTTTAATATTGTTTATGTTCTACTTTGAATAATAAAAGTATTTTAGTGTAACAATTGTTCTTTATGTTAAATAAAAGTATGGAAGCGACCTAGAAAAGTTTACATACATGAGATTAAGAGAAAGTTAACTAATTATGTACGAAACGCGTGGACATACAAGCGTGGACGCATGATGATGGTCCGTTTTCCCTGCATACTTTAATACTGGCTTAGGACGAGCAAAAATACCTATTTCACTCATCAATTTTTCACTTATCTGTTTAATAAGTATAGCCAAAAATTAATTTAATTATTTTATTTATTATTGATATCGCGTAAAATTCCGACTGACAGCTGTCATTCCATCTTTTTTATGACTGCCCATTTTTTTTACGCTGGGAAATGCATGTACGAACTAACTTTTTTGAATAGCAAATTAAATACCGAACGTAAGGCCACACTTTTACTAATTTTAAGGAAATTCGGTAAAAAAATTATTAGGTAAGAATAACAAGTACCGAGGACCCTCCTTAAGTATTATAAGTGTCTCACCAGTCATCCTATATATTTTCTTAATATTACGCCTATGCATATTAGAACCCGTAATAAATAAAACTATACTTTATAACCAAGTGCCATACATACGTACATATACGGCATATACATACATTTTAAAAAAAAATCATTAGATGCGTCTCATATACCGCTAAAACTAACAAAATATTCTTTAAACCGAAAGTTCAAGAATTCTAAATGTATCTCGAGCCGTCGATAAATCTTTCTGCTATAAGTCAGCTTCTCACAACTGACAGGAATACGATCTGCCCTGATTAATGCAGCAATCCTCGCCTCCAGTCACATCTGACATAACACTGTATAATGAAATTAGAAAATTTATTACTTACCAAATCTACTGGGCAAAGTTTTTCGGGTCAAACGAATCAACGAAGTTAAATTGTTTAGGGCGGAAAAATGGAAGGGCGTACGTAAACTCTGCTTATTGTTACTACAGTTTGTGAAACTGTAACAGACTTGTTTTATCCCAGCACACGTTTAAGCAGAATAATTAGAAAATATGAAGGGAATATTTTTTTGTCTACGTTCTATGATTTTAAATTTTTGTGACGAATTCTATTTTTTTTATTATTTTTGTAAGACGTGCCTCAAAAACAAAGTATATTTAATCAGCCGTTATTGCGAGAAGGCTCAACCGGTTAAAAATTTAGAAAAAATAGGACTTCAGAAAAATAAATTCCCATATAAATAGGAATTCATTTTTATATGTAATATACATATTATATAATTCTTTGTCGGACTCCACTTTGGCAAATTTGGCCAGTACTTATTCCAAACATGAGCAACACGTTTCAAACTTTTGCATAAAATATGCGGAATCTTTGACATACTAGAGAACTGCAATTAACAAACCTAACACAACATTGAAAGTACCCTCATTTCTGTCTTAATATCAAAGTTCTGTTTCAGTTTGCAGAAGTCCCAGGTATTTGGATATGACACAACTCGAACTACAGAGAATTGCAATGAAATCCCCAGACTCAAAGCCGTAACATTTAAGTTTTATTTACACTATATGTTCTCCCGTGTGTATTGGCTTAATGCTCACATAGTGAACGTATCTTTCTAAATCCATTAATGAATAAAATCGCCACAATTTACAATACGTTCCTTCGTATTTATTTCTTAATAATAAATAATAGTTTATGTATCAAATCCCTTTTATAATATTTTTTTAACTGGCTGTAAAGATTCTAGAGTAGGATCTTGGTAAATCTTTTATCTTCTGTTCTATTGTTACTCTATTCTGTTCTATCTCATATCTATGATTAAATATGAAAATTTATTAGCAATCTTTACTAATATATAAAGCTGAAGAATTTGTCTGAACACGCTAATCTCAGGAACTACTCATCCGATTTGAAAAATTATTTTTGTGTTAGATAGCCTATTGATCGAGAAGGGCTATAGGCTATATTTTATCACGCTAAAATTGAATTATTATTTTTTACGTATTTTACGCGGATGAAATGGCGGACACAGCTAGTTAATTATACAGCTCAAATGATAGATTTACTGTTAGTTATCGAAACCATCACGGTCATTATTAATTATATTAAAACCTTTGTGGAAACAGTTGCCAGCTCCGGTATTTCCGAACCTATATACCTTAAGGAAAGTAGGCGTTTAAAAAAGAGCTTACTCATTTTTCTACGAAGCAACGTGCTTGCGAGCCGTTTAAAGTAATTATCCATAATAATTAATTTTGATTTTTCGATATTTCGATGCAGCTACATGGACCGTGGTCGAGCCATTCCAGTCGCGACCACGGTCTATGTAACTGGATCGAAATATTGACAAATAAAAAATAACTGTCACGGTACGTACTCGTTATAAATAGATCATAATGTTATTAGACCACGAATACTGAAGTTTGAAATCTTCAATTATTTATATCTGTTAGTTCCTAATTCTAATTTGCCGGATCTAAAAAACATGAAGGGTCGAAGCGTCAAACAGTTATCTCGTTTCCGCAAATGTTAAAGGTAAAACTAAACTGTAAAGTGCAGTTTCCGACGTTGGATTCTAAAATAGTCCAGTCAACGTCAGGTCGACACCGCACCTGAAATTCCTTCTCTAATACCGAAATAGTAATTATTGACAATACTACCGTTCACGTACATTCAACATGTGCACATAGTATATTTGCCTTTACTGTATGAAATGTAAAATACGTAAATTTAAGCTGTTAAAAAATCACAGCAAACAACTTATTGTACTAGATAATAAAAATGGCCAAGGGCGTCTCAAGACACGTTTATATAGGAGGGTTCCGTATCCGATACGATATAAACGTTTTTGTTAAATAACTTCAAAAGTTGTCCGGTTTCGTTCGAAATAATGTCCGTAATGAGTTTTTAGCATGTTCTATCAACATAGAAAATGTCAAGACTACGTCTAATAGTTTTGTAAATTCTAGGGGGGGGACACACCATACGGATAGACAGACAGAGCACAATTATAAGGGTTCCTTGTAGTACTACTTAACCTTAAAAAGGCGTGCATACGTGCTATTTTCCTATATAGCAGTCTCAATATCGAGGACGACATCATCTCTTAATGTATGCATGCATGCATGTGTACCCTTACGACTAATATCACAAAGTGACATTAATCGGGTCCCACTGTTTTAAGTGCCTTCCGAAACGCAGAGGTGGTCGGATGTAAAATATAAACCAGTGCTAGAATGGGTCACCTATCTTATACCCGGTCGCAGCCAGAGCAACTTAACCTAGCAATCAATTCAGATGCCGACCACTGTTTAGGCCACGACCTCCTTAAAACTTATAGAAATACGCTATGATAATTAACAAAAGGAAATATTTTTAAAATTATAAACACAAGAGTAGAACAAACTAAAACGTTACACCGAAATTATTAAACTTCTCCATTTTCAAACTACTTGATACACATTTCGGTACGCTTTTCCGAGCGGGAATTCTGCAGAGTGAAAACTATTCTCAGGCGGCCGACCGTAACTAATTTAACCACGAAACAATGACCGACGTACACACAGTAATCATTCACATAAATAACAAAAGATTTCTAACAAATATGCTAAAAATAGTATACACATTGCGGTATGAAATAAAGCATTACGCAGACATAACTAAACTTGACTATTTTCAAACTAAACTTTACGAATAGCATGTAGTTACCTACTTGATATATTTTGGTACGCTTTTCCGAGCGGGAATTCTGCGAGCTGAAAATATCTTCAGGCAGGCAATTGTTACTAATTTAACCACGAAACAATACCCTCCACCTGAAAATATTCTTTTCTTACAAAAGTAGTAATAAGCTATGATACATAATAATAGAAATATATTACGTATTAATGTACAAAATTATAAACATTACGTATTAATTTAAAAATTATCACACATCAGAGCGGAATGAACTAAAAATCATTTCTAACAAATATGCTAAATATAATAAACACCAAGCGGGAGGAACTAAAGCATTACACCGACATAATTAAACTTCTCCATTTTCAAACTAAACTTTAGAAATACTCGACGTACACATTTCGGTACGCTTTTCCGAGTGGGAATTCTGCAGACTGAAAAATATTCTCAGGCGCCAGACCATTACTAATTTAGTAACGAAACAATGACTGACGCACATATGTAATCTATCATTCTCATAAATAAAAAAAGATTTCTAACAAAAATGTTAAAAAATAATAAACACAAAGCGAGACTAACTAAAGCACTACACCGACATAATTAAACTTCTCCATTTTCAAACTAAACTTTACGAATAGCTTGTACTTACTTGATACACATTTCGGTACGCTTTTCCGAGCGGGAATTCTGCAGACTCAAAACTATTCTCAAGCGGCGGACCGTTACTAATTTAACCACGAAACAATGACCACCGCACACACACACTAATCATTAGTTCGGACCCGTCCCTTTGGCCCATCCGAATGTAATATGAAACTGAGCAACTATTTTAATTAAGGGAAATCTACAATATTAATAGGGCATTAGTGATGCGCCATTCTCAATATTTATTTAATTACTGACTTACTACTTTACTCAGTCATCCCCGGAATCCCCACAATCTCACGAATACCACATGACATTAATGCAAGCCACTGTTTTACGTTCCTTCCGAAACACGAAGAGGGTCGGATATTTGAAAACCGGTGCTGTTATCCAATCCATCCAGAAACCAATCACGCAACTATCACCAGGTCGCGGTAAGGCGTGAGGGTCTATTGATTATTCTCGACAGTTTTACTTACTTTTACGTTCGAATCGAAACGTCAAATGGAGTTTCGTGCTTCCATTCTTCACGACTTATATCGCCGTAACGTCGAGGATTCGATACGTGCGAGTTCTAATTTCATTCGTGCTAGCAATATTTACCAACTAAGTTATGTAAATCGGTAGCGTTAATGTTTCATTTGACTTTCGATTTCGAACGTAAAAGTAAGTGAAACTATCGAGAATGTTCGTGCTAGTCCCTCTGCTTAACCTAGCAATTGACTCAGATATCGACCACTGATTAGGCTTCGGTGTCCTCATTATTGAATTCCTTACGGAAATCCTTAGTGATGGAACCAAGAAATTATTCCTTTGACGTCTACTTGTTAAACAGTCTGACACGCCGTTACGCCAGATATACCGTCAACATAGTCGCAAATAAAAATGAGTCGCTGAAATGTATGCACGTGCATAACTTCCGAACGATTGCACCAAATTGGATAATTTCCTTTTTGTTGCGTTCGTCATTTTTAAGTCAAGGATTATATAATAAAAAAAGAATGGCAAATAGAAAGCGAAAATGAAATGGAACGAAAACAGAACGGGAACTGGGAACAATTTTATAGGATAATAGAATGAAATTATTTAGTAATCTGTTATAGAATGTAATAAATAGTTTTGTTGCGTTCGTCATTGTTAGGTCAAGGATTGTATAGTAAAAAAAGAATGGCAAATAGAAAGCGAAAATGAAATGGAACGAAAACGGAACGGGAACTGGGAACAATTTTATAGGATAATAGAATGAAATTATTTAGTAATCTGTTATAGAATGTAACAAATAGTAAGTAACCAAACGTTTGGTCAGGACAATTTGTTTCACATTTTTGCGAGTTAACTATAAAGCAAAGCTGGAGCGACTCAACTCCAAGGACTATCTGTAATATATTTTTCGACTGTTTAATACGCCTTATGAATAAGCGTGTCTTTAAAACGTTGTTTAAATTTAACTAGAGACAGATTTAATATGACATCTGGAATTTTGTTAAAAAAACATATACTCGCGCCCACAAACGATTTCTATACCCTACCCAGACGCAGGAACGGAGTCACAAGAGAATTTAACAAAATCATCGAATTTCTCGCGGATGAAGCCACGGCAAATAGCTAGTACAGAAACGAAATTGATTAGTTTTGCTTTGACATTTTCCTTAAGTCCGTGAACAACCAGCTTTACTTTAGCTTACTCATTCAAAGATAATTCCGAAGTGTCCCAAAATAAATTGACAAACTAATTTCAGAAATGACGAATACCCGGGATATCTTTGAATCATTGCTGATAATATTAGATTTATTTCCTTCAGATAACGAAACGTTAAATACGACTTTACAAGTAAACATATATTGTATATTATACATATTTATTTCTAGTGCCGGTCCGAGGTGGACAATGGAGCGAGCTCCATTTTGAAATTTACCAACCCAATCCCAATCCAAGTTTCATATAAACATTATACATGTTGGTATTTTCCAAAGCATTCTGGCTGCTCCTTCATCTGAAGCAGCCAGAATGCTTTATAATTTTAAGTTAAATTAATCCTTCCCTTTTTCTTACTCCTGTCTTGCTAATTAGAGATAGCGTCATGCTTGTCCCCGAATTGGGCCGGCGCGTCCGGGTACCAGTACCTCTGTCTTACATAAGATCGGCGGGAAGTGGAGGCAATACACAGCCGCACGCACTTACACAGACACACACATATAAATATTAGCAAAATTAATAAACAAACCATAGTTTATGGACTGCCTCACCAGTGACCAGACAGACGCTTTATTTTATCTAGAAATACTTAGTACTCATTTCTTAAACGCCGGCAACGCATGTGCAACCTTCGTGTAGTTGTCGGTGGGCGTCAGTAGTCACTCGGGTGAACCCGCCTGCCCGTTTGCCCTTTTTATATTATAAAACCTGTACAACTAAGCGACAAGCATGTGTCTGGACTGGGTGGGGCAATACCCCAGCGGGGTCAGGGTTTGAACCCTGTACCTTGTTGATTAAGGTCTATACCTTTTACCGCTGAGCTACGAGGCTCTATTGCATAAAACTTGTTATTATGCCGCAGCCAGACATTAATTTGAACGATCATTTTAATGATCATGTAATGTGGCTGGGGACTTCGTGTAGCTGCGCAAAGTTTTGTAGTACTTTATAGTCTTCAAGGACAAAAATTAACAACCACTTTGGAGCTATGTCTGGCGCCGGCATTAATGAAACCAGCAATATTACGTATTATTTGATGTCAAAAAACCTGCGATACAGAATATTTCTGAGGAATTATTATAATGCGATTTTCGACAAAAGTGAAAGTAAGTGAACTGAAGAATGAATTATACTTTCTTTTATATTTCAACATAACCGTCTCAGCACAACTGTTGTTCCGTCAACTTTAAAAGAGAAAGACCACGAGTTCGATTACCTTTCCCACGATTTTGTTTAAATCCGTTGGACAGCAGAGGAACATTACAGACTAATAATGAATGGCCAAGTGCGTGTCAAGACACGCTTACATAGAAGGGGTTTAGTATTTTGGACGACAGTCCTGCTTGAAGAAAGTTTTGCTAAGGGTTATTGTTAGAGATTAACGTAATTTATAACAAGCAAAAATGAGCCTTTTAACTAATTGACGTGCAAACGACATTCGACCTTAATGTGGCAAACCAATTTCTTGGTCGACTATACATCTTGCTAGCTTACTATTTCGCCTCTTTAAAAATGATACCCCTTCATACATGTATGACAGTTCAGGTGCACACAAAAACCCTCAGGAGTCCCACTGCGGCCTTTAGGGTCAGTTTAAAATGTACTGTTACTCGTTGCTGGAGTAATAGTTCACCGCCAATTCTCGAAGCAAATTTACATTTAAACGTATAACATTTTTAGTAAATTGTCATTCTAAAGGCACTTTGCGGACTCTTACCTTATACTTATTTAACTCCTTTAGGTATTTACGTAATCAATTGTAATTCCAGTCACTGTAAATACTTTTTACCTTACCTAACTTCTTACGCGGGCGGTACCAGAAAAAGTGATACGCCAGTGTTTCACTGTCGAAGGTGACACTTGGAATAGTGATGTGCGGTGAAAGTGTGATAATGTGCTAGTGCACCGCTACCAATATGGGATTACATAAACGGGAAAGTGAGTATTCCATTTATATTTTCACTTATTTACAATCGTAATCGTAAATCGTAACAACCTAAAGTGTAAGTGTTGGTTAAATCAAATTGAAGTGTGTGTTTGTAAACTCAAAATTATATTATTTTACAAAGTGCAGTTTTACTGCTATTAAAGTTTAAAAAGTCAAAATCTTTTATTCCTATAGACTTTTTATAAGCTCTTATGAACGTCGTACGTATAATAAAATTTACGATTTAAAAGCTAAGTTTACAAGGGTTCCTCGCGCTCTGCACCAAGAAGAGTCCGCAGCAAACTCAGTCGGGTATTTTGTTATCACCATTTTCACAATAATTCAGATTTAGTTAGAGCAATTTATTTCCAAGCATTATCGTCATTCAAATAATCCTTTAATATTAAACCTGACGGTATCCAAGTATGACAATTCAAATATGACAGTGGCGATTTAACGCTATATACAGCTGTATAAACGAGTGAACCTCATTAGCGAGTGGTCTAACAAAGCCGTGTCTATCGCTATAACAAAAAAAACGGTGCTTTTGCAATAATTACAACAAAAGGCCAGCAATTATAAATGGCGTGGAAGAAGTGCCGAGGTCTGTTTCTATTGCCAGAGCCAGACATAGCTTCATTTGAACGATAATTTCAATAATCATGTAGTGTGACCGGGGACTTTGTGTATCTGCACAAAGTTTGTAGAACTTTGTAGACTTCAAGTACGAAAATGTACAAACACTTTGAGCTATGTCTGGCTCCGGCATAAGACTACTGTGCTTGCTTTAGCTATATTAAACGTTCTAGATCCTTCGACTTTGCTGAGTGTTCCGAGGAATTGTTCTGTCTAATGATGAGTGATGAGTTTGACCGAGAGTGAGGCCGGACTAAGTCTGTTGTGAGCTGTTCTCAATGCAGGACGAACCCTCGTATAGCTTTTAAATAATATATTTTTAGCCCCCGAAGCAAAAAGAGGCTTTTTATGAGTTTGACGTGTCTGTCTGTCTCTGTGTGTGTGTGTGTCGGTCTGTCTGTCTGTCTGTGGCTCGAGCTCGCGAACGAGTGAAGCGATTTCAATTTAGTTTTTTTTTTGTATTAAAGGTGACTTATGTGCGAGCGTTCTTAGACATGTTTGATGAAAATCGGTTGAGCCGTTTAAATGTTGTGGGTGTTGAAAGTGAGGAACTCAAATAAACGATAGGAAAGTAATATATACGAGTGTGGTATCAAATGAAAAGGTTTGATTTGTGTTATATTAAGTATTTGAAGAGGGGTAGGGGGGGGGGGGGGTTTAATGGCGTAGCGGATTAATTTACTGAATTCAACAAACATCCTCGAGGGGGGGATCGGGGTTTTTTTAAATTTTGAATTTAGCGGATTCGGTGGTGTAGCTTTCAGGTTGCAGCATTACACCGATTTTCCCTCGTATTCATTCGCGGATTAAAGCAAAATAGTTTAGTTTCTCATGCTTATCTATCTATCTATCTATTATTTTAAAAAATCTTCATTTACATATTCATTTATATATATTATCGACATAGTACTGCAAAAAAATTCAAGCACGTGAATGTGTTCACATTCACGTGCTTGAATATTTTTACTCCGCATGTCATAAATAACTCGCCATAAATGAGTACATTTTAAGGCAGGTACAGTTTTGATTGTGCTCATAAATGTCATTAGATACGATGTGGTCAGTGTTCAATGACAATATGGTTTTCTGAGTATATGTTATGTAACAAGGGCCGCTTATTGCGGGCATATACATAATATTATAGGCCATAATTGGTAATGCGAAAGTGGGCGATCTGATCGCAACTCGATTTCTTAAGATGTTATAAGAATGGAGTAGATATAGGAGTAATATACTTTGACTATTTTATAACTAAAAAGTATTAAGTTATAGAAATAAATTATCATTATGAACCCCCGACGCAAAAGGAGGGTTGTTATATGTTTGAGGTCGTTGTCTATGTGTGTCTGTTTGTGGAATCGTAGCTCCCAAAGGGATGGACCGATTTCGATGCGGTTTTTGTTTCACTTGAAAGCCAGTTTGCTTTGCTTTTCTTAGCTATCTTTGGTTAATATCGGTCCAGCAGTGTAAGGGTATCAACTCTTTTTCGAAATTTTGTAAGGTATTTTTATGTTCTTTATTATTTAATACATCTGTATAAAAATCCCGCCAAGAGCGTGTCAAGACACGCTTATATAAAAGGGCTCCATATTTGATACGTTATAAGGGTTTGTTAAATAGCTTCAACAGTTATTGTGCGATTCCCCTCAAATTAATTTTCCTAATGAGTTTTTAGCATGTCCTAGGAATCAATATGGAAAATTCTCTATATCTAATAATAGAGGGGGGCCACCTATTGGTCGGACTGACGGACGGACTGAACGAAATTATATAATGAAAATATACTAAAAATAACTATTATATATTACAACAATTATCTTAATTTATTAGACTCTTTCGAGCAGTAATATCATACCTAATTTAATATTAAATATCATTGATTGTAGGCTAACCTAGTTAGGTACTATATAATTGAGAGGTATGCACTAGAATTGATACTGTTTACACCGGTAATTGGATACGGCGTATCAAGTCCATACTGTACTAGCACAAAGTGTGCAGAAGCGAATCAGTTATTTATTCGATTGTTGATAGGTATCTTTAAGCGTTAATTAACGGATTCCATAGCATTGAGGTAATCATGAAATCATATTATTTTACAAGGCCTTTTCCACCTTTCCATCCTTTTATAGCCTTTTACTCTATGCCTTCTTTTACTCCTATCTATTTATCTAATTCGAGGTAGCGCCACGCTTGCAGTCCATTTGGTCTGCAGCCGAATTGGGCCGGCGCGTCCTGGTACCAGTACTTCTTTCTCACGTAAGATCGGCGTGATGAAGTGAATGATGAGAGATAAAGTGATGGTATTGTTGCCTCGTCTCGTTCGGTTTACGAGTTCCCGGTGGCCTAAACAGTTCTTTAAGGCCGGTAAGGCAACTGCGGTCCCCTTTCATATAAAAAAAACCCTTAACATAGCTCATCTATATAACAGACAGGATATAGGTATCTGCGTGTGTTGAATGTTTTCACTTATGCAAATTTGCGATCATTGTTTAATAAATAACAAAGTCTACCGACGCGACGATAAGTAAACAAAACCGCCAATTCTTTGCGACGTCATCTAACCTGCGCATTATTAATATTTCGTTTTCGTTCTATCAACATGGAAAATATTAAGTCTCTACTTCTCTCTTAATCGATATCTTCACTGATGAAGGTCGTACCCGTTCTGGTATGCCTCGACGGAGAGGTGAACTAGCTGCTTCTATGCCACTCGGTCTTCGGCACGTTTCAAGGCAGTTGGAATATTTAGTCCCAGGATGTTGCTAATTTGGTCAAACCAGCGTGTAGGGGAGTGACTTATTTATTCCGAATGACAACGTCATTCCATTCTTCTTATAATCATAAAAGAAGTGTATGTCACCAGCCAGTACATTACACAATGTAAGCGGGCCCTTGTACTAGACCGGGATAACGCTTAGGAGAATAAAGAGATACAGGAATCGGAATGTAAACATTTCGTGCACTAATAAAGTTTCTAATTTACTCATTTTTGCTTTCAACCTTTTCATTATTTTCTCTTATTTTAACAAAGAGCCGGCTATATCAGGGGATACCGTAAAAATGCAAAAAGCCAAAGGCGGTGTTATACTGGTTAATTTAATTAAAATTAGCCGCTGGCCCTGTTTTATGGAGATAATGAAATTGCATTTTATCTCGGCTAATAAGTGAAGCCAATCTCTGCTTTAACACAGAGAGAATAAAGTGCAAGGTCCCGTAATACAAATATACGCTCTCATCTGTTGTCGGACTGTACATTTTTATATGCAAGCGTGTGTAATGTAATAAATTACTTACAAGTCTAGCTAAGGATACATATTTTTTCAAAATTATTAACTTGGACTTCGAAATAGGAGTGACTTCTCAGTTCTTTCAAAATGTACTAAAAAAATACTCTGTTTATTTTAGTACGTTTGTTAGGCGATTACTCGGTGAATTATGAATCGATTATGATGATTCTTTTTTTGTTGAATAGATAATATGTCAAAGGTGCTCCCGTATAAATTGTATCGAAATCGGTTTAGCGATTTTTGAGATATCACTACCAAGAGACAACGAGTCGTAACCCGGGACTTCGTCTGCGTTGTAACAATGATTTTTATAAATTTAGACGGTTTTAATTTTTTAAAATCATAATATAAAGAGCTAAATTTATACAAGCCTAAGTATACAATGACCTTGTAATAGTAGCTACCTGCCAGTGAAAGCCCCATCGAAATCGAACCGGCCGTTTCGAAGATTACCCGCCTCTTTTGACCACGACGTCTCCGATGAAGTGAGCACCAGTCTATCCAATCGTTTTGAAGTTTACTCCTTAAGAATTATAAATATTTAAATATAAAAAATAAAAATAGGCTATTTATTCCTTTACCTGAAGTTAACATTTGGTAAATTATTCCGAAATGGGCCTCAACCTACAATTGGGAAATTTTTTGTTGTTTTTACAGTCTTCAAGAATAAAAAATACACGGAGCAATATTATGATGACGCATGACGTTTTAAACGGCTATAAAAACGGCAAACAAACCCAAACGAAACTCAACTCAGTTACGAATTTAAGCGTGAAGTATTTTTTTTATTTTAACACTTTTATCTGTTAAAATAAAAACAAATAACCGTCAAAACACGCAGGTCGCTACTCTTTCGGCAGTCCGCTTCTAATCTATCCGTAACTGAGTTGAGTTTTATTTGGGTTTGTTTGTCGTTTTTTAGCCATTTAAAAGGTCACGCGCCATCACAATATTGTCATTTTGTAATGTTTCTTATTCATAAAGTATAAAAAAAAAAATATTCCAATTGTAGGTGGAGCTCAACTTCCGAATAATTACCAACTATTCTTTTTATTTACAGTCAAGTCCAGAGAACAAGCAAGCCCTTCGCTTACCCGAAATCCGAGAAGACCCGGCGACTTCAACAACAAGCATAGCCATCTCGCCTGCCAGTGGCGAAGGCCTTGCACCTCCCGAACAGCGCGCACGCTCCCATTCCTCGCCCGCTGTTCACACAACCGTCACATCCACGCCCACCACTGGTCTTCAAACTGGGCTTCAGACTCCCATACCACGTTTACGAGCCCCGAGCGCTACACAGGAGAGTCGCGGAAAAGATTCGTCTGAAGATGTATTTCACCTTTACATTATTTTTAAATAAAAAGAAAACGACTTTCAATAAACGCCAAGGAATTTCAAAACCAAGCCTAGGTCTACTAAGTCGTATGAAATGCGAAAGCGATGGGCTGGCCAAAATAAGAATTAATCTCTTCGGCATAGCCTATCCAAGGCCAGAGGACTACGGTTCCTTCAAGCTGCGGGCGATCCTGGAACTACTCACTTGGATCTTTGAGCACTGCAGCTGAGAGAACAAAGGTCATGGGTTCGATTCCCACCCCGAGTCTGAGTATATTATCCATATATATATGTATTTACATTTTTCTAAAAAAAAGTATTTGTGTATAACATGGGGCTGTTACCTATAACACAGGCATTAAATTGTCTACCTTAGGAACAGACGTCCGTGTGTCATATTGTCCTGAATATATTTATTATTTTAATTAAACTTCAATATAAAAGCTATAATATAAGGAGAATTACAATTTACTTGCACCTAAATTTGTAAAAGAATTACAGAACATCTATAGGTATATACACAAAGCAAACTGAGAGACATACAAAGATGAAATTTGATGAGATTAATTGGATAGCTTATAGTTAGTAGACATCCAATAAGGTCTAAGGACTCGACTCGTAAGGTAAATTTTACGCGGTCGAATAAATATATAATAAAAATATATTAGAAAATTAAAGTTAGTTAAAATATATACTCCATATTTTTTTACACAATCCCGTACTATTAGTTCCTCTTCATGTTCAATTTATATGGAAAAATTACTTAAGGAGTTTTTACTACCATTAATATGTCATTTTACAACTCAAATGATGTTACTGAATAAAAATATTACTTTCCGTTTGTACGAGTAAAAGAGGCCTTTATTTTATATAACTGCAATATCACAAGGCTCGCAGAGGCGTTACCGGCATTTGAGAAATGAGTATTAATGCAGTTTTATTCAAGAGCATTATTTTATCCACTCAAACGTATCAAAATACCAATGTACGTACGTATTTGTCAGCTGTTGATTGAGGTTTATAAATAGACCGGCCCCTGAGTGGCGTGGACAATGGATTCCGTAGACGAGACGCGTTCCATATGGGTGGACGGAGAAAGGGCATACATGACTGCGTTTCGAATGTTTACCCTCGATAGTTTAATATCATAGAGCCCGTACGGTTAATTTATATTCAAAAACCTATGGCGACGATGCATCCTTTGTATGTGGCCTACCTCACCGAGACGCCATGGCGACGTTGCCGGCTACGTATCCAAACAATTTATATTAAAATTTACGTCACTTGGCGACGGTTTGGCTATATCATCATATTAGAAGCATAGCCACGACTACTACTGGATACTCCATTGGCAAACGTAGTTATCCGTGGCTACTTAGCTGGCGACGTCGCCATGGCGTCTTGGTGAGGTAGAGCTCAAAGAACTACCTGTGGCACTATTCTACGCCAGTTTTTCTACCCATCAGAAAATATCAACAGCTTTATATTTAGTACTATTCATCGTACACTCCAGGAAAGCTGGAAGATCGCTTTTAGAGATAAGTTTTTCTTTTGTTTACTTCCTCTCTATATTGCCTATTTTTCTATTAACTTTTAGGTACATGAATAAAATGTTTCTTTTTTTGTTTTTTAACAACTTCATCATCATATCAGCCTAGAGACATCCAATGCTGGACATAAGCACTGTCCATTAATCGCCACAAATGGCGATATCATCCACATAATCACATTAAAAAGAATACCATAAATATACACAAAAAATAACTGTTACGATAGCACGATGTTGACAAATATCATGATATTTTCGTCATAATAAAAACGAAATCGTTTAACTAATGATGGTGTCAACACTTCGGTAGTTCTATTGATGTTGGGAATCCATTTAGTCATATGACTATTAATGATACGCCAGCTGCCAAATGTTTTATGGGTGGGAACGTATCGGGGTATCAGATTTGGGTTATACTATGTTGATTTGTCATATATATTTCAAGAGAGTTAGGGGAAAGTCGTCGCGTAAAATTAGGTAAAATAATTAGATTCAATTTTAGCGTGATGATATATAGCCTTCCTCCATAAATGGGCTGTCTAATACTGAAAGAATTTTTCACATCGGACCATTAGTTCCTGAGATTATTGCCTTCAAGTAAACAAACAAACAAACTCTTCAGCTTTATATATTAGTATTGACTATAGATATGTATATGCCTAATTGGTAATATTTCCGTATAGTATGGCATTTGAGTCGATCGCTAGGTTCAGTAGTTTTTTCCACGGCCGGGTTAAAGATGGGTCACCGATCATTTAGTTTTTCGTTAATTATACGATACCAAATTACACACCCATTTTCAATAGGAAACAGCGCGCCGTAATTCTGAAGATAGCAGAAAAAATATTGGACTGGGAAACGGAACGGGAATATTATTATAGAATAATAAAATATAGTAAAAACTAACCCAAAATTTGGGCAGGTCAATGTCTGCCGGGTCCGATAGTTAATTGATAACAAGTTAGCGGTACTCACGTGTCAACTGCCAAAGCCAATCGTCCATTAACTTAACACAAATTGTTAACTGACCATAAACTATTAATACATTTTAAGTACATAGTGTATGTTGGGAATCGGTGCCGTAACAGATTTATATTGACGGGGCAATAAAACACCTACCTTTTCTTATCTTCGTAGACTATAATATTCACAAGCACAATTTTACCACGTGGATCAGGTAGCGTCGTATAATAACGTGCCGTTCCACAATTAGGCACGACCTTAAGTACTAAAAGGAGGCCGACACTAGTGTATACCGTAAACGAGTAAACGATACGTGTTTATGTGAGCGAGATAGCACTAACGTCGTCTCACTCCAGCAGGAGTAAGCTATCTCGCTCACTATGTACACTAGTGCTAGCCCCATTTACTTGTGTCGCCGACGTCCACGATCGAAGACGGCGCTATACCACTCTTCTCGTATCATCTGTCCGCAACAGTGTATAATAACCATAACTAAATGATATTTATGTACTAAATTGACTCATGTTTACAGGATGTATAACATCACTAAATCCGGCCTGAACAAAAGGACAGGATATTGATAAAACCTCGGGATAAAACATAGTTGCTAACTTAAATAATTTAATTTATAAATAACTGTCTGGCCAGACTCAAAGCGGAGTCCACTGAATAGCTAGAAAGACTTTAATGTCCGCGACACCAGTATCGATAAATGCGTTGCGATAACATTAAAAGATTTTTCAAATTTGACCAGTAGTTCTTAAGAATAGCGCATTCAAGCAAGCAAGCAAGCAAACAAACAAACAAAGTCTTCAGCTTTATATATTAATATAGATATAGATAACAGCAGTGATGTGTGTGTGTGTCATGTATATATATATATATGCCGCTATGAATAACTTATGGATACACCTATACTACGCTAACGATACACTGATCACCTTCTCTTTCAGAATGAATGATTGATTAAGCACAAACATAAAAACTCATAACTGAGCGATTTGCAAGAAATATGTAGCCTGTGCTTTCAATAGGTCATCGAGAAGAACCACAATAACACTTTGGCTACTTTTTCTTCTTCCTAGCGTTATCCTGTTCTAGTACTAGCAGGCAGACGTTGTCCTGCCCGAACGGTTAATTACAATTTACTACATTCTATTATCCGATAACACTATTTCCGTTCGTGTTTCCGTCCCCGTTCCATTAGAAATAATTTAAAGTGGTGGTTAAACATTCTTAAATTTTCCAAATTTCCGCGCAATTTTCTTAATTTTGCTTTCATAAGAACCTTCTTCTGGCGATAACAAAGACAACGAAAAAAGAATCAGCGAAATCGGTCCAACTGTTCACGTTAATGTATGATGTCTGAACGAGGGATATTGCGATTCATTTGTACATATATATATGTATATGTTTACCTAATATTTTACATAGATTTTAAACATTTATCTTTACTAGAGATCGCCGGCTGGTTGAAATTCGCTCACAAATCATTATATTTACATACTTCAATGCTTATTTGTTAACTATATACGAAAATTTAATTCTTTGAACAAAGACACTGTTTTGACTATTAATATACATAAGGTCATGATTACACTTTGACATAATCTTATAGTAGAATGCATGCAGGTGTGTGTAAATGATTTGATAATTTAATGTATTAATAATGAACAATTTAAAAAAATAATACCATTCGCACACCATTATCCATATAGACAATAACTGTGCCGAAATTCACACACCTCCGTCTGCGAAATTTTTGTAAAAGGATACTCTCAGTGACATTCATCGGAAATTAATGCTTTACGTTCCTTCCGAAACACGGAGCAGGTCGGATATTTTATAACCTGCTTGATATAAGCAATGGAGAAATTGGAAAGTTCATTTTTGTATCTGGATGGGGGTATTCGAGGGAGAGGGTACGTAGGTTTTCAAGCGTTTTGAAAATGTTTTAATTAGAGGTAGCGCTGGGCTTGTTATCCTCTTGCTCTGCAGCCGGATTGGTTTGGCGCGTCCGAATACCAGTACCTCTTTTTTTTTATCTCTCTCTCTCTTTCTCATATAAGATTGGCGTTAAGTAGCGACAATGCTGTCACGTCAAGTGGTAGTATTGTTGTCGCGTTTCGTGCGATTTAACCAATTTGAAAAATTCTTTCACCATTAGAATGCTTCATTATCTCTGATGAACACAGGCAGAAGAATAATATCAAAAAAGTTAGGGATCTGTATAAAAACTTTCATAATGTGGGAAGTCCGGGTGGGCCGCTATTTTTGTATATCGATTATTGATTATCTTCATATACATAAATCTACTGTACGTGTGTATGTCACTGGATCCGAAACGGCTGATCCGATTTGAATAAATTTCTTTATACGTTTCACAAATCAGCCCACCAGATAGTGCTGCAGTCGGTGTCTAGGCTATTATCTATACTAATACACGGAACGGGAACGGGAACTGGAATGGGTACGAGCCCGGGAACGGGAACAGGAACGGGAATGGGAATTGGTGTAATAAATAATATTATACGATAATAGGATGTCGTAAATAGTAAGTAACCCAAATTTCGGGAAGGACAACGACTGGTACAGTATATATTTATATACAGTGTTAAAAGTACTTTTGTAACCAATTTTATTCTTATTCTTAATTTTTTTAGATCAACGTTAACTCTTAACATTAATATGCGTACTTCATTGTAATATTTAATTTTTTTTATAGGGCGACTATAGAGACATACTACAGCAAGTCAGAATAGATCTAGTGTCTATAAAAGAATGCCAGAAGATCGAACAGCCCTGGTACAACCAAACGCTGACTTCTAGAATGTTCTGCGCGGGTAATACCATGGCTGATGCTTGTCAGGTATGATTGGAATCGCAATTTAATAATAATGATGAAAATATTAACACTAAGTGTAAGAATTGTGTTAGAAGTTCTTCTTCTTCTTCTTTTTCCTAGCATTATCCCGGTTAAGTAACAGGGTCCACTTAGATTGCAAAGAATGTAGCTGTGGAGCAAGTTAAGATGACCGATTGCACCGTGTCATATCCTCGGAACCCCCATGAACTCTACAACCTTACGAGTAATATCCATCAGTGACATTAATCGGGTCCCACTGTTTTAAGTGCCTTCCGAAATTTGGAGGAGGTTGGTTATCATATATAAACCAGTGTTAGAATGGGTCACCCAGATGCAGCAAGAGATACTTACTTACTTACTCACCTAAATTAGTTTAGCGATCAGCTCAAATGCCGACCACTGATTAGGCCACGACCTTCTCACGTATTAGGAGTTGAATAAGTTTAATTATAGTCACGCTACTGGACCCAGCAGACGCTGTCTTGCTCGATTTATGGCCAGACGAAAGGTTCACTACTAACGCCATCTATTGGAAATATTCCCAAGATGCCACAATGGTTATTCGTAAAGTCATTTTAGAGTCGTAAATACTCTATTTCCTGATGATGCTTCGGTGCCGAAGCGAAACGTGCGTTGAGGCACATCGGGAAGTCAATAGGGCTGTGCTTTGGTAGCGGATTCGGTGGTGTAGATTTCGGGTTGCAGCATTGCACCACCGATTTTCCTTCATATTCATTTACGGATTTAAGCAAAGTAGTTTAGTATTTCATGCATGTCATGGATTTCCGCAAAGTAACGCCTGATTCTATCTATTACACTGTTATTAGTTCATAACGGTTGGAAAACACCAGAACTAGCAACTAGTCAAACAGAGATGTTGCGTGAGGAAGGAAATTCCTTGCAAAACGCACGAAACATATTTTCATTTTCATTGGCCTAAATCGACTCTTCAATCGGCAATACTATGACAAATGTATCTAAATCTGAGCCTTGCGCCCAGCTATGAAAACACATTAAATTTGGCTGCCAAAATCAACGCCCCAGCCTCAAACCCACTTAGTTGTGCCGTCGACGTCCGCGGTCAAAGACGTCGCTATGCCACTTTCCTTGTATCATCTGTCCGCAACACCTTATATTCTAATCTCGATAGCGTGAAGGCTTCACTTGACGTTCGGATTCGAACGTGAAAGAAAATGAACTGTCAAGAAATGTTTGTGCTAGGTCCACTGAGAATTTGTATTGATATATTTTTTTTCTATTTGATGATACTTTGTATACAGGTACAGCGTGGGGGCACCCGCACCGGCCGACGGCATCGACAAAGACTTCGTGTTCAAGCTACATTTCAAAAACCACGTGTATTACTTCCGAGCGGACAGCCATTTCACCTACAATAGGTAACTCGTGTGACATGTTTTTAGTTATTTTACTTTTGGTAGTAACCCTTCATGTGTGTCTTTGCCTTTTTATCCTGTATGTAAAAGACATCGTAATGCAAACTTTGTGATAAGGCTAAATCTAATGTCCTAAATAAAATCATAAATATCATTCATCTCGAAAATGCACACATACATATTTGTAAACTCGTTCCATTCTTGAGCGCGCAATGTATCGCGTACATTGGGAACAAAATGTTGACAGGTAAAACAACGTTACGTACTTTTAAGTTTTATCTACATTGCGGATTGATGAAAAAACTTATTGGGACAGATAGTAATTATGATATTATACAGTATTCAGTTTAAAAAATGGTGAAAAAAAATTGTACATTTCAAGAAAAAGCCGACGCAAATCTTTACTTCTAGAATCATGTACTGAACCCATGGGATGCGTATCCGGTACGATGTCTTTTACACCCTGTATAGATTTTTAGATTTGAAAATAATCAATATTTAAATTTAAATGTCTGTTCGCCTGACTGTCTGATTGTCCGGGTTTGTTAGAATTTCAATAAAAAGAAAACCTAGTTACACAATTGGTATTTTTTATCTTGGTAATTATTAAGGGTTTCTGTATATAATATAATTAAAGCCTTTCGTCTGTAAGAACCGTGTGAAATTTGGCTACAATCAAAGTCACGAAATATTGTATATAGTGATTTTTTTTTTTTGAATTTTGTTTTTTTCTCATCAGGTGGATAGAAGTGCTCCAAACACCGATAGTGTCACACCAAGAAGATTAACGCTGCATTACAATTATATAAATAAAAAATAAACGCGTTCTGCGTAACAAATATTTATATACGGTGCCATATCGTCATTTATAAAAGACATACTAAATAATATTAAGACGTTCTAAATAAACTTACGATCTTGCCTATATTTATTGTCCGCGAAAAATTATTGTAAAGGCCTATACCACATTTTATTTAACGACCACTTCACTCTATTGATATTTGAGGATTTTATGCACTGCTCGGTTGTGAATTTTAAGTTCAGGACCAGATACGTTTATTCTTGTCGACAAGGAAAAGTGTAATAATAACTTACTTGTAAAGTAAGAATAATTTTGAACTACGAATTAAAAGTACATTCGTAATATATGTAATTGTTAAGGAATTTGTTAGTATACAATTGGTATTATTTGAAGGTATATAAGTTTTGGAGTAAGTGAGATAGTGCGTTGTGTTGGTAATGTTGATTAGGTGTGTTTTCGGATATGCACTGCGAGCATAGTAAGCTGTGACGTCAATTTTGTATACTGTAAAGTCGTTTGCTATACTGGTTACAGTTTAAGACGAAACGCGGTCCAGTATACTGACATCCCCATTCAATTTTTCAATTTTATCAACCACAATTTCTCTTCACCCAAAATTTTTAATAATATGATAGTGCTAAATTTGTTAAATTTAACTGTTAATTTTTTTAACAAGAACCGCTCTGTTTTTGATTGATCACGCGATCAAAGTACTGAGAGCACTGTAGCGAATGCGCCAGTGCTCACAGTGCACAAATGGCGACTATTTATGACGTCACATATTTCCATAGGGTACTGCGGCAGTATACTGGCACTGTTTAACTGAACTATTTTATCACCAGTGCTCGCAGTGTATATTGGATGGTAATTAAATAATAAAGATCATTTCCAGGTTACAAACCAATTCAACATTTTAGGAAAAATGTGGCCCGCCAACATCTAATTTGTTAAAAATGTGGCCCGCCAACATCTAATTTGTTAAAAATGTGGCCCGCCAACATCTAATTTGTTAAAAATGTGGCCCGCTTGCATCTAATTTTTTAACGATGTGGTCTTTGTCTGCAAAAAGATTGCCAACCTCTGTTTTACAGGATATAGAGGAAAACATAACTTAAGGGAAACGTAATTTTTTGCGTCTCAGTTATTGCTACTTGCTTAATTGTGACTACACAGACACTTGTTCCATTTAGAACCAAAGCCAAATAACAGATGAAAGGTGTAAAACATTAATTCCCTTCCAGTAGCCCAATATACAATATGCATAAAAGACATATAAAATATATTATTACAAAAGAATGTTGCTTATAGTATAAACAGCATACTGTAAATCATAATTAGTCATATTGAAAGGTTTACGTTTTTAAATACACATTTCTAAATATAAATAGTAACAAGATTCTAAGAATCGTAAAAACTCTTTCATATAAAATTTAATATAAACATTTTAGTTAACTAGTTATTATTAAAAAACATCTTCATGTATAAAAACAAATAGTTTCTTTCACAGTTTTAACAAGTGCAGAGTGACAAAAATGTCCATAAAAAACATTGCCGTAAAAATTTAGCCGTAAGGCCGAGGAGCCTTGCTAAGTACAAAATTAAATGCAAAATGAAAATTACTTACCGTAAGCGACATTACTAACTGGTGGTCAAATTGAAATTTTTCACATTCAGGGCCTTTAAAAGGTCACGATCGTTTAAAAACTGTTTAAAGGCATCCAATTTTTTGAAACAGATGGTGACACAACATGACTTTTCGTGAGAGCTATGAGTAGAATCGGCGCCCGAACAACCTTTATTTGAATTACATCCCGTTGCACTGTTGTTATCGCTTTTGCATGAACATCTCATACTGTCAATGATTCCTGGAAACGTATCATCACATTCATGGGTATAGACGCCGAAATCTTCGAGGTTAGAATTGTTGTGTCTTTTGTGATAGTGCAAGAATGTGTTGTGGTTAGTGTCCGTTGCTCTACCACAACCCACGGCGCACTTCATCTGGGCGTGGTCGCATTTACAGTCGACGCAGGAGCATTTGTCATCTCCACAATTACCAGGTTCCCGCTGGTCGTCGTTTTGGGAACCTCTACATTCCCCGTGTTCCGGCCCGCATTTGCAATCGTCACAAGAACAGATGCCAGCGTCCGCTGCCAACTGTTCCAGACAATTTTTGGCCTTCTTTCCGAATATATTCTCAGTTCTCACAACGTACATGTCCGATGGAGGTTCATTATCGAATAGTAAAGTGTCTTCGAGAGCCAAATCTGTGTTAAACAGAACAGAATTAGCCGGATTAATTTCTATATTCTGCTGAACTGTAGACGGAGAAGGAGTGTTTAATGTCCTCTCGTCTACAATTTCACTGGGATTTTTAATAAAGTCTATTGGCGTGTCGTATTTATTTGTATCTATATTTGTTACAAGTTCGCTGTCATTGAAAACTTTGTCTGTTACATCGATTATGTTCGGTGTATCCAAGCCAAAGGAACTGTGGGTCATAATGTTGGCGGTCGGCATAATTTCGGAACTGAGATCTATGTAACTTTGCATATGAGTTGGGACAAAAGTCGCAAGAGTAAATATGCTTTCTTGGACGTTTTCCCTAATGCTAACTGGTGTTTCTTGTATGGAAGAAGCTAGAGCGGTGACATCTATCCAAGGCGCTTGTACTTCGATTTCGTTGGCCAAAGCTAGTTGCATCGCTTTACTCTTAACTTCCAGTTTGCCGTTAGGTGTACTCGATGTGGTGGGTTGTAAGTTACTGACGTCAACCCAAGTGTCATCGTTGGAATCCTTTTTGAGAATTTTATCGGCATTAAATGGAGAGAGTACTTCTAGGTTATTCAAATCGTAATCTATAGCAATGTTGTCAGTGTTATCGAATTTAGTGTTGTTAGTGGCGTTATCGAAAAGCAGTTCTGTTATATCCATGTTATTGTTAGAGAGGGGATTCACACTGGTGATATCTTCGAGGCTGCCGTCTGTGGAGTTTGACTCAGTTGTGAATCTACCAAAGGATTCGAGGAGGCTGTCCCAGTTCATGACGTCAGTGTCGGGTTTCGTTGGATCATGTTCAATGACCTCTGCAGTCGTTGTCTCGGCTTCGATCTGCAAAGCATCATTGATATTTGTACACGTGTTCGTGTATTGTTAATGAAAATGTTTTCAAACAAAGTTAGTTACAATTTTGCCTCATGATAAAGAATTTTCAGAACTAATTGTAACCAGTTAGCGATAGATCATATTTATTCTCGTGATATTTTGTATAATATGTTATTAATATACTTTGCAATTTAATTCTATATAAATTATCATTTATAAAATTATTAAATACCTCCGACGGCTAAAGTCAAATATTTTGTGCTCTGATCTGGGTGAAATTTGAAATATCATCATAATTAGTGTTGATGTTTAAATCTGGTCTTAAGAAAAAAAGCATCGCTGCGCGAAATAAAAGCGTTGCGGTCACGAAAATTTTGCTTGATCGTTATTGCGACTGTGTATTTATAGAAAAAAAAGGAAAGTAGCAGAGCAAAAAAACTGACAAGTAACATACGCACTCGAGAAGCATTTTGCAAAATTCTTCTTACAATTAGTACAAGCCTAAACACCCCAATACTAGAATTAAAATTCAAAATGTTCTTTTAACCAATACCACGGCCCTTTCACACAGATCGTATGAGTGTACTATAGAAAAAAAATCTTGAACAAATGACCTTTAATGAGAATTCTTTGCATATTAATTATAATTATTTACACTTATAAAGTAAGTCGTCAAACGAATTATACGATTTTTAATCCCTTGATGTGACATCACATATTTATTTAAGCATTTTTAAGAAATAATTTAAAGGAAACAGCAGATTATTTTTTTTAATATTATTAATTTTGAGATGTGAAGTCATAAAAGTTTGTGACACCTGCCCGTTGTCACAAAATGTTACATTTTTGTGATACCCTAGATGACGTAATTTATGTATGACTATTATACAGGGTGCATCTTTAATGGTGGCCATTTTTTTATGAAAGCCTTTAATGTCCCACAGCTGGGCAAAGGTCTCCCCACTCTTAGACCACACTCCTCTATCCAGAGCTAAACCAATCCACTCCTTTTCCGCAAAGGCGTCTAAGTCGTCGCGCCACCTCTTCCTCGGCCTACCTGGTCTATTATAATTTAAAAAAAAAACTTATTTCCACATCAAACCAACCTGATGTTTCCTGGCGTGCGCGCGCAGACTGGTTGCCGTGGAGAACAGTTTCCCGCAACCTGGTGCGAGGCAAGAGTGCGGCCGCGACCCGGAGTGCGTGCGCGCGTGCGCTTTGAGATGGTGTGAGGCAGTGAAAGATTTACCACAGCCATCGATTATACATCTGATAAAAAAATTAAAACAACTTTAACTACAGCTTCCTTTCAAATTAGAAAAAAATATATTGTGACTTTAAATTATGCAAACCTTTTTTTTTATTAAAAAATTAATAAAGAGCGCTTGGACATCAAAACTTAGCATTAATGGCATCAATAGAAAGTCAATTTTAATATAAAATTTTGATTTATCACAACATGCAATACTGTTACAAAATCAGAAATTAAGGCGTAAAGAAAAATGTAGTAAGATTTGCTTTCAAAATACAAACTTTCTTTACATACACGAATTATTTCTTTGTAAGGTATTTCCGCAAAGTAAAAGCTTGAATATAAAACACAATATTGACATATTTAATGACTGCGTGAGAATATTGAGGAAGAAATTAAGCAAGACATTTTTCGGTGATATTACATCGTAATTAAATTATTATTGTCACAGATAAAAGTCAAACATTGTATTAAGTGTTATTTTGACATGTCTCAACAAGGCTTATATTATTACTACATGAGGAGACATATTGGATTATAATTTCTTTATTGGTATTTTTTATTATAAGTTAAATTAATATACAATATCTTCAATAAAATAAAATAAATAAATAAAAATCTATCCACGTTTCATGCTATAATTAATCTATAAACGAGAACAATTTGGAAATACTGTAACATCCGCTATAGCACGTTGCTCATATAACTCACTAATATTGATATATATATACAATATTATATTCTGCACATTCCGGTTCGTGCAAGCGCGTTGTACGAGAATAATCCTACAACGCGTTTTCCTATAATGTGGAATAAACCTACCGTGTTATAGGGAGGATTATAGTTAACTTTAAAACTTACTTATAAGGCCTCTCCTGTGTATGTGTACGAATGTGTTTCTTTAGGTCGCTAAGTGTTGTAAAGTATTTAGAGCACCCGTCCGCTTTACAGTTAAACGTGTCACCGCTGTGCAACCTTTGGTGGGCCCTTAATCTGAAACATATAAATATTATTATTATTATTTTAAAAAAGAATATTAGGAATACTTTTTAGGTATGTCTAATATTCCTCTTTGTCCCCTCTTACTAAGGTTAAATTAAAAGCTTGTATTAGGAGTGGGTGCGACAATACCCCAACGGCGGTGGGTTTGAGCCGGGTACCTTGCGGATTACAGTCTATACCTTATACCGTTGAGCACTTGAGGCTATGACTACTATTTTACAAACTCAATACAACGGAAAAATAATTCATATTTAACTTTTTGATCATTGATTTCAACATTATTTAAAGAGTATATAAAATTAAAACACTCCACCTGTACTGATGGTGACTGGTGAGGCACTTACGATACTCGAGGACCTGATATATGACGATCATATATGACGAAAAAAATTAACATTAAATGTAAATATCAATTAACTACTACGCGAGATTAAGAGAATGTTGTCTGATTATGTATGCAACGCATGGACATACTAGCGTGGACGCACGATGGTGACCCGTTTTCCCTTTATACTTTAGTCCTAGCCTGTCTTAAAAAGACAAAAAATACCCAGGCACCTATTTCACTCATTCGAATCACTAATTTGTTCAATAAGTACAGCCAAATATAAATCAAAAGGAACTGAATTATAATTTTATTTACTATTTATATTAATTTCTACTGACAAAATGACATCCGCAAAGTGACACTCAGTTAGTTCTGTCCCTAATTAATATGAATACTCTTAGCCGACACAAAACGCATGTCAAGTTCACGTCAAACGTCTTAATAAAAATGAAAAGCGAATCAATTTTAAGAATATTAATAAACTGTCTTTTCCAAATTGTGTCTGTCCATCACTCATGTGACAAGCGACAACAGACGTACGCACTAAATCATGTTGTCCGACAAAACATAAATAAACGTCAAGTACAATTTATTTTGAGACAGATACAATCCTAACTAATATTTAAAATAGGAAAGTAAATCTATCCGTTACGTTTTCATGTCTAAACCAATTATGATGTATTGCGGCATAGAAAGACTTTGGACCTTGGAGAAGGACATAGGCTACTTTTTGTCTCGAAAATGAAATAGAGGTTGAAAGTTTTGTTAAGAAAGTTGATGAAATCTCCGCAGAAGAAGTTGAAGGTTATAATCGATAAACATGAAACGTAACAATGTCCGTGAATATATTACTGAATCAATTAAAAACAAACCTTTACACTTTTACCATAAAGCGCATTTTTCGTTGAGCTATAAAGGGCTCAAGGGCCCAACCCTTAAATACATTACAGTAGGCCAGACGTCGGCAACCTATGGCAGGCAAGGGTTCACAAATTAGATGCAAGTGGGCCACATCATTAAGAAATTAGATGTTGGCGGGCCGTACTGGTAAAATAATTATTTGGAAATAAGTGTATAGTTATCTTTTTAAGTAGTGCAAAATTTCAATACATCACAACAAAACTTTGCGCTCGTGTAAGGCGATTATTATCTATTTAGAAGAATCGGATTGCCATTATTTACAAAACAGTCACGGGCCACAAAGAAAGGGGAAGCGGGCCACGAGCGGCCCGCGAGCCACACGTTACCGAATTCTGCAGTAAACCATAGACTATTAATATTAGAAAAGAGCTCTTATAAACCAATTTAAATGACGAACACTTTCTATTAGAAGCTCTTGTTAATTAAAATTGGATACTGTACCAAAATAGATTGTCTTAAAAAATACATTCAAATATTCCAAATACCAATTTACAATGTGTGCAATAAATCTCTATCGCGATGCGAAATATATCTAAATATATCATGTCATCTTTTTTATAGGAATATAATACATATATCGCTGATGTAGAGATTAAAATCGAATGTACGATGTGGCAGTTATAAAGATAATAGCACATAGTCTACTGTCGAAAACATGGGTTGGCCCCCCATGTTAATCAAGAATAATGTAGGCTTCTAATTGTGAAATATTTTTTCTAATCGGTCCAGTAGTTTCTGAGCCTATTCAGTGCAATCACACACTCAATACAAATACTTTGAGCTATGTCTGGCCCCGGTCTTACTTTATCGTTGTGTCATTGCATAAACGTGACGACGCGAAGGCTCCCTTGTCAAAAAACTCAGTCAGAGTCGTATGCACCGACTAGCACAAAATATGATGGCATCAGCGAAATCCAATTACGTGGAACATTCAAACACAAAACCTCGTCGTAAATTTGGGGGTCACCTCCGCCGCATGTAAATCACCTGAGGGGATAAAATTGGCAAATCGGACTCACCTGTCCATATATTTACAAAGCCTATGATACGACAATTTTTATGAATGAAATTGTTGAATTTATTTAAATTATGCATACGTTATTGTACATGTTTAAACAAGTAATTTTTCATAACGCTTAACATGAATATTATGTATGAGGCTCCGTATGAACCATTAATTCCCCGCACGTCTATCCGTCCGTGAAGTAATTTGATTAAACTCCATATTTAATAACGATTATGGACTGTACATGGAGATTCCCGGGACTTTGTCCGGTGTCACTAAAGTTTAATAATTTTTACTACTGGTCCGCGACCTGTCACACAATTTGGAGTAGGTATTTTGAGTCCAGATGAAGCACAGGCACAACGATTTTTGACGTGTCTTTCCAATAAATTTGAGGCAATCTGAAAGTTTTATGACGGAAGACTGAATATTTAAAGAGCACGAAAAGAAATATATTTTCACATTCCTTTTAA
The DNA here is from genome assembly GCA_024363005.1 of Charaxes varanes. Taxonomy (NCBI): domain Eukaryota; kingdom Metazoa; phylum Arthropoda; class Insecta; order Lepidoptera; family Nymphalidae; genus Charaxes; species Charaxes varanes. The sequence continues at coordinate 67,531 of JANCMC010043658.1, forward strand.
TATAGCAATTACTCCCTCAACAACGTAATATATGACTTGTCAACAATTACTTTATTATGTTCTCTAATATACTGAGATCTAAAGCCGCTGTAATAGGATCTTTCATTTTAATGATAAAATATTATTATGAAAAGCTTTAGCAAAAGCGTAATATAAATACTAATTAGTAAATATTTAATGGTGCTGCCTTCACCGCACGTCTGTCGGTACGTGAACCGTAATCAGATTAAATACGGCGTACAATAACCAACTTTAAACCTCATCCTGAATTCAGTACTCATTTTTACCGGAAGGTTGGTACTGAAATTCATTTTAATATAAAAAATTCAATTACTCTGCAAATCTGTGCAACTATGTAGCCCAAATGTTGTACTACCACTAACTTCCACCAAAGCAATTCTCTGATTTCAAAACTCCGATTTCCCGTTGTGCCTGGTTTCAATACCGGGGAATACATCAGGATTAAAATAAATGTGTAAATTAATAGTTATTGTGATTTGTCTCCTTTATGCACAATCAACAATCGGGGTCTGTACACAAGCAAACAATACCCAAGACGCAATATATGGTCAGGGGCGTATCCTTGGTCGACCACAAACGCAATCAAATCTACGAATGGAATTCAGGTCTCGGTGACGCATACAATATGTATATTTGTATTAAATACTAGCTGCTTCACGCGTTGCAGGGTGGCGTCTTTTTACTGGATTCTGCTAAGTATGAACATAGTAAATTCTTAGCTAGAGCATTTTTTTAATGCAGTTTAAACTCTTTATAACGAATGTAAAGGGACCGAACTATTTTAAGCGTTATAAAAAGTTTTTGTTCTACAGAGACCACCCTCAGGAACGAAGTTCCTTATCGGACCTTCTACTTTTTGAATACCAACAACGGATTTTCTTGAATACTTTACCCTTGGGAAGGGACATAGAGAGAGAGAGTTGCACATCCGGCATTCACTTGCACGCATATACACATGTATACGGTATTTCGTTACGTGACGATTTCTGCGAAATTGTATTATCCGTAATTTTATAAGTCGCGTTGAGGAACTTACTTTCCAAAATAAATATCTATCACAAATTACAATAATTTTTATTTATTAAGCTTAAAATATAATTATACCATTCGGAACACATAATCTGTTAATTTGTAAGTTTTTGCTTTGCCAATATTTGTTCTGTATTTTCTTAAATATTTTATGCAATTATTGGGATGTGATGGAATCATCTTCATGAAACAATAAGATTTTCTTTTTTGAGAATTTCGGCGCATCAAAGATTTAGTCAGCCCTTTTGTAAGCTTATTATAAACACAAGTACACTATTAAATACCTTTGTAAATTTGCTGCTTTAAATCAAATTTTATTTTGATTTTTTATTGTAACGTCCTTTCTCGCCTCCCCCTCTACCATTATATCCTTGGTCTTCATCCTTTTCCCCTACTCCTGTCTTTCTAATTAGAGGTAACGCCACTTGCAGTCCTTTTTTTTGCAGTCAAGTCAGGCCGGCGCGTCCGAATACCAGTACCTCATTCTCACATTAGTTGGGCGTGAAGTGACGGCAATGCTGTTACGTCAAATGAGAGCATTATTGTCGCGTTTCTTTCAGTTTGTCAGCGTTTCAGGTGGCCTAAACCCCTCTTTAAAGGCCGGCAACGCTTCTGCGAGCCTTCTGGTGGTACAGACGTCCATGAATGTCGGTAGTCACTTAGGAGATGAACCGCCTGCTCGTTTGCCCCTTGTAATGTAATAATGCATCACGAATTAAGACCAAAGGAAAGAATGACTGAAGGAGATCCAATAATGATTGTATTTCTAAATTAACTTATAAACTTAGCACTTTCTCATGTTTCGATTGCATTACGTTATAAACTTCTATTCAATGACAAAATAGTTAGGAAACCGGCAACTGTCAATAGAAATTCTGAGGCATTTATGTACCGTGACCTGTGAGCATATTAGCATAGATGGAGCCGCGGGTCATATATTTCACCGACTTTCAAATATGAAGATGCGCTCAGTACTCAATGTTTTAGTTCTTTTTTATTTAAAGTATGTCGTTAAGATAATTTTTATAATGTAGCTATCCATAACTGTCAGTGGTATAAGCACGCAAGCAGAATGCGTTTGTAGACGATAATGGCAGCTTACCATAATGTGGCCACAGTGATACCGCATCTTCATAAATATTTTAAAGAGTTTCTTCTATAAAAAAAGGATTGTCCACTATTTAAAACTATGTTTCGCAATAGATCCTAGGCTAGTCAGCTTCATATATACAGACTCTTTGGTATTGTCAATCTTGCTTCACAGTTTAGCAATTGTTTAGCAAGACCTCAGAATGTGTGAGCAGAAATATTGTGTATGAAAAGGTTAGGAAACAATTAGAATCCAAGCTAACGTTAATGCTACATCAGTTCCAATTGAAGAGATGATTACAATGGACAAAAGACATCGATTTGTAATATCTTTATTACAAGATATTCATCAGCTTGTCTTGTTAATGCGAGTCAAATCATGCAACTGAACTCAAAACCAGTTATAGCTATGGATTTAGCTGCTATTTTGATAGACTATTTAAATATACCAGATTTTAAATTCCATTTAATAATAATAAAACACAGTTAAGGTTTCTTCCAGCTATAATATAATAAATAAATATATACAGGACTATATGACACACGGACGTCTGTTCCTAAGGTAGACAACCTATGTTATAGGTAACAGCCGCCTGTTATACACAAATATATATTTTTTAGAAATATATAAATACATACGTATATATAATCGAGGTGGGAATCGAACCCACGACCCCCGGAGCAGAAGGCAGGGTTCCTGCCCACTGCGCCAACGGGCCAGCAAGCTATAATGTTTACTAAGTACGACGTTTTTTCATCTGCCAAACTACAGTATATTAACAGCATTGGTTACTCTTAGAGATAGTGTAAATTATTAAGTATAATTCAAAAATAATATTGGAAAGATTGTACGGTATTTTTTATACCCTTTTATTTTTACGGTTTATAGATATAACTAACTTAATTAGAGATGGCGCCACGCTTGCAACCTTTTTTGTTTTCATCCGATTGGGGCCGTCGCGTCCGGGTACCAGTGCCTCTTTCTCGCATAAGATCGGCGTGAAGTGGCAGCAATGCTGTCACGTGAAGTGATGGTATTGTTATTGCGTTTCGTTCGGTTTGTGAGACTTCCCGGTAGCCTAAACTCGCTATTAAAGGCCGGCAACGCATCCGCTTGCCTCCTGGTTGTGCAGATGTCCATGTGCGTCAGTACGCACTTAGCTACCTGCTGCCTGCTCGTTTGCCTCTTGTAAAAAAAAAAAAAAAAAAAAAAAAAAAAACAAACAAGAGAAAAAACCCCCCCCGCACACAAAAGGGGAGACGGAAACACTGCGGATGGTAATCGGTCATCTTAACTTGCCCCACCGCCACACTCTCTTCAATCTAAGCGGACCCTGGTTCTTAACCGGGATAACGCTAGGTTGAAGACAAGGCGAAACATAAGAGTCAAACATACACCAACCACTTTAGGGTGAACCATAAACCGTCTAATGTGTTAAAAGACTGGGATGATATCACTGAAATTAGATATTGTGTGACAAAGGGCAGGGGGTTGGCTGTCAAAAGCTGTGTGTCACATGTCATTTTTTTTTGTTTTTGTGTTTTATTACCATACTCCAAAAAATAATTAAAAGAAACTGATGTTATCTTTATTATGTGACACCAATTTCACTGATTTCCACGTAATAACAACTTTAAGTAATACGTTTTTTTTTTTAAAAACTCAAAAAGTTGTCTCTCTCCAAATCTGAATATGAGTAGTGCACTTTTGAATTCTACAAACAATTTACACTTAACATCATGTGTGACCGGTTTTTTTATTGAACCTACGAGATATACCCCCAAAAGCCATTGCTTCAAAACTTAGACATTATCACATACTTAAAATTTACTAACGTGCAAATCGGCTAAAGAAAAATCTACACGCGTCAGTCTTATACCGGTACAAAAATAGTGCAAGACAATCATCAGACCGTACAACATAATCGTAAAAATTGAGGCCTCTTCAGCGTTAACCGGTTTTTGGTTCGGCAAAACAATAATAATCGGTTAAACATCTTAGGGCCTCTTTCACAAACGGCTATTGAAGTTACGGTCAATTACGCACCAAGGAATGACAGTTAAATGTTGAAGAACTTTGCCAGACTAACTTATTTTCGTTCTCAACCTATTGCTGAGAATTTTTATCTCATTTCTACTAACGTCCCAAAGTTACATTATCATCTCAGTAACTGATTGATCTATAAAATCCCCAAAATACCTGTCGAAGACATTAATAATAATTCTAAGTCTGAAAACGACACGTCCAAGACAAGGAAAAGTGACTCATATTGATAGAAATCTAAAAGGACATCTTCATTATAGCGGCACAGCTTAAAATTGCAGAGCATGTGGCTGTTGGGCAAGAAGGCAAGGACCGACTGCCGTCTGACGTCATCCCCGGATCCCCAAAATCTGTACAAACTCATGACTAATATCACTCAGTGACATTAATCAAGACCCACTGTTTTACGTGCCTTCCGAAACAAGGAAGAGATCAGTGGTTTTGAAAAACAGTGTTAGAATGGATCACTCATCTATTACCCCGTCGCGGTAACACCGGAGCCAGACATAGCAACATTTGTATGATCATTTCAATGATCATATAGTGTGTCCGGGGACTTTGTGTAGCTGCGCAGTTTTGTAGTACTTTTTAGTCTTTAAGGACAAAAATGTACAAGCACTTTGAGCTATGTCTGGCTCCGGCATAAATACTGTTTGTGAGTTTGCAAATAAGTATTTTCAAAATCGGTTCATCAAAATGACGGAATGTGTTGTGTAATGAGGTGAACATGTATTTAAAAGAACATACACTTCGAACATATAACCTCATTTATTTTGAAGTTGATTAATAAAATAAACAAAGATCCAAGCGTGAATTACTATGGATTGATGATAATTGCGGATTTTTCTTTTGTTTTTTAGTATCTAGCTTTGACTAATAAGGCTAATTTAGCACTAGTGTGAAGTCTAGACATACAAGTGATGTTATTAAAGTCTCTTTTGTATGGCACCTTACGTATTATATACCACGTTTTACAATAAAACCTCGAGCTTAGTATGACGTAAACATGTTTACAGCGATTAGAGGCGGCAAGATATTTGAAAGATATGTTTTTTTTCTAGGTTTTAATTTTTTAAAAGCTTGGGCCAGGAGTGTCTATTACGATACCCCAGTGTTTCCCAAACATTTTATCCATGGCCCGGCTATTTTTACACCTTTTCCGCGTGACTCACAAAATGTTTATGTATTCTTATTATTAGAAGTATATTTGGGAAACACTTGTGTAACGGACACGTTGGTGTCTTTTCCGGGAGTTATTGATGGGGATCAATAAAACACCAACTGTTCAATATTCACAAAGTCTCCGCAATTTCTTTTTATGTGTATCTACAAATTTGCGGTTATCGGGTTTTAACTTCTGCTTGTACTTCAAGGTATAGCTTCTTGCCAAGTTTCATGATTCTAGGTCAACGGGAAGCACCGTATTGTTTTTAGCTGCCTTTGCAAATGTATGGGAAATGACGTGAAGGGTCATATCTTTTGATTGCGTTATCTTAGAGGGTTGATTCTTTCACATCTTCAAGTGGCCTTAAACCTAATTATTTGCTATTAATTTCAACTTTATACGTCTACACGTTCCTGAGAAAAAGGGAATGACTGACCCTTATTCTCAGACAGACAGACGACAGACAACAAAGTGATCCTTTAAGGGTGCTTTTTTTCCTTTAGGATACAAAACCCTAAAAACTTCTCCCTAGTCGCAATTCAGATTTACAATGATTACTTGTCTTTTACAAACTTTGGCTAAAGAAAATCATATTTTAAAGAAAAAATTTCGGTTCACGAAAACTACACCCAGGTGCAATGAAATTGCACACGCAATTGCACAACATTCTTTTGTAAAACATTTTTATTTTCTTTTACTTAAAAAAATACTTTTTTTTTAAATATGGGTCATTTCAATGCTTATCCGGTGAATGATCTTTAATCTCATATTTTTAAAAAATGTATTTTTTGAAATAGAAAAAAAAGAACATTCTACAAAATACAAAATTCTCTCATATGAGATTTCACTACACCCTAGTGTACAGTGATCAAAAGAATTTTATATTAAGCTGTAATGAAGAAAAGCAAATTACACGCGTTACATTATACGAATCCATACTAGGCAGACAGTATATGGCAACTATTGTTTATAAAAACTTAGAGATTGTATATGCCGTGTGAACGTTATGTAAGGTGCCAGTGGTTGATGTTGGAAGAAATTTTGTATGAACAGCCCTAATGATGTTCTGAGCCCGAGTTCCGATCATTAGAGCGATAATCGATAGAAAACGTAACTTAACGATCACTTATAAAGTCGTTTTTGTAGTGATTTTGGTTCCAGCGACAGTAATAACCGTTATTTGATATATTAAAAAAATAATCTTATTGCCTTATGTGATCACAGCGATATGATTATACTTCCATACATTAAAGATGCGATGATTCTTTCCTTTCACCGTAGGAACTGCATATTTGTCTGCCAATACTCGTTTCGCTGTCAGTTCAAATCTGCTGCCAGATGAAATTCTACATCTAGCTTTTTATTCAATATAATGAAACAGACATATGTGGTGACAGTCTTAACAAATATCAGACAAAGATATTCACTACTTTGCCATTATACACAAAATATAATCTTAAGATACATTGGTACGAGTTTGCGCCTAGTGCAGGGGCTCTTGCAACAACATGTACTGAAGTAAATTTAAATTAAATTTGAAATAAAAATTTAGTTAACATTAAGATAACTTTTTTTGCATGCTATATGACATATACTAAGTATTTTTTTTTTACTTAAAATATACTTACATTCTTTAATACGGGAGTAAAAGTCATTTCAATACCTATCCTGGATTATTTTTTTTATATAATAAGGGGCAACAGAACAGGCGGTTCACCTAAGTGTCTACCGACGCCCATGGTGGACAACTGCAATACCAGGGGGATCGCAGATGCGTTGCCGGCCTTTGAGAAATTAGTATGCTCTTTTCTTGAAGGTCCCTAAGACGTATCCGTTCGGAAATACAGACGCTGGTAATTGATTCCACAGAAGAAATGTGCGAGGATCTTTAATCAGATATAATATAAAAAAACGTATTATTATAAAAAAAAAATTACAAAAAATGCTCTCATGTGCGATTTCATTGCACCTGAGTGTAGTTGTCAAAATTTTTGAACTCATTTCACACAATTAATATCACATTGTGCCTATATTTAATTCTAAGTTTTAGTATGTATTTGCAGAAATCAGTTTCTTGTTGGTGAAGTAAATACAAAACCTTTGCCAAATTTAGTTTTTTTTTTTTAGGAAATAACCAATTATGTCCTACAAGAAGCTATGCAGGTTTATGGGAAATGGTGATCAATCCCCTATTAAAAAAAATAAACAAAAAAATAAACTTCAAATTGTCAGTATTGGACAAAGGGGAGCACCAATAAAAAAAGAATTCCAGGCTAAATGAATGTGCTTATAAAACATGCATGATTAATATGTTAAATGATGAAAATAAATCCACACGCACACCAACGCAAAACGATTTACACACACATGTATACATTTTACTATAAGATCAAAGTATAGATAAATATAATATATAATATAAATAAGTCAAATATAACAATGTATATAATTGTATATAATTTTAAATAAGCATAAGGTACGCAAATATGAAGATTTGTAGACGAATTTTGGCCACCGGTGGATCTGTAGTTTAATTAGGCTGGCCCGTCGGCGCGGTGGGCAGTGACTCTGCCTTCTGCTCCGGGGGTCGTGGGTTTGGTTTTCACCTCGAGTCTGGGTGTATTATATATTTCTAAAAAAATTGTGTATAACAGGCGACTGTTACCTATAGCACAGGCATTAAGTTGTCTACCCTAGGAACAGACGTCCGTGTGTCATATAGTCCTGTATATTTTTATATTTATTAAATTATAAACCCTTTTGAAATATATTTCAGGTACACAGAGGAATTAGAGTTGGATGATGCAGTTCACACGGCGATCCTTACCCTGAAGGAGGGTTTCGAAGGCGCCATGACGGCTGACAACATTGAAGTGGGCATTTGCGACTCTAACGGGTTCCGCAGACTGGAGCCCGCGCACGTCAAAGACTATCTAGCCAATATACCATAATAGCGTTGAATAAATGATCTTTTCTGTTTGTACCCTGTGTTTTATTGTGGCGGTCTTTATTCCAAGGACACTAAAGCGAGTATGGTGCGTACAGTCTAAAAATGCGCGCCATTCCAAACCACTAAAACTTCGTGTTTAGTTGACTTTGCTGTGCGCGGTTGAATTTGAGTCCATAATAAAAACGCTGCACACACAAGCAAGCGTTGCAATTTAAATTTACTTTGACACTTTTTAGACTGTACGCACTATTGTTCTTGTAGAGCTTACAGTTTAGTGGGGGACCAACATCCCTAAAGGCTATCTGATAAAAGCGAACAAGTACTTTGACCTAACCAATGAGATCACCAAAAACGGTTACAACACCAGCTTACACGTGATAGAGGTGGGAGAAAGGGGTATACCAGCAAAAACCATATACAATCAACGAAATGTATTTTTTTATATAAGAGCAAACGAGTAGACGTAACTACCGACGCCCATGGACAACTGCAACACCAGAGGGCTCGCAGATGCGTTGCCGGTCTTTGAGGAATGAGTATGCTCTTTTCTTGAACGTCCCTAAGTCGTATCCGTTCGGAAATACAGACGCTGTTAATTGATTTCACAGAGGAATTGTGCGAGGTTAGAAATTACTAGAATTATGGCGCAGTTGTGGACTTTAGGACATCGACATGATGGGGGTAGAATTTCAAATTCTGAAGATGTCCTGTGGTGAAATATAGCTGCCGGTAGTAGTAAGCTGGCTTTTCAATAACTTCTTTATTAAAAAAGACATCTAAAGCCGCACTAGTAGAATCATACCAGATTTGGTTATACAAGGGAGGGGGACGGTGTGACGTCATTTACAGAAGACTATTGCACGCCCCACGGCGTGTGCTCTACTCTCATTAAATTAAAATAGAGCCATTTCGTGAACTAAAAATCACTCTATTTCTTTCTGTGGCACCTATTCATAAAGGTAAATACACATCGCTTAAGATTAAAGTCGTGTTTTAACACTTTTGATACTTTGGAAGTATTATAGTTTTTGTATATAACAACGTTTCAGTACAAGAATATTTCCTGGGACGTCCGGATTTCTGTATGCGTGGATCTGACAGGATGGCGTTCGAAACGATCAACTTATCACGTTAAAGTTTTTTTATTGGCTTCAGAATTACGGCGCGCTGTTTTCTATTGAAAATGTGTGTGTAATTCGGTATCGCTTAATTATAATTAACGAAAATCTAAATTTCAGCTGAATACCCTAGCGGAATATTACTGTACTACAATAGGAGTTGTATTCAGCGTCTTCTAAGCGATGTATGCTATAACTTGCTCATGCGCAGTTGACATATCCGTTACTGCGCAGGCGCGACCGGAAGCTACTCTAACAATATAGAAAATTTAATGCTAGTGAAACATACTTTTTACATTCCACCTTCAAGTGAGCGACTCAACAAATCTATCAGAAGTATAAGCGCCGACAAATCAGAAAGGAAAATTAGAAAGTCCCATAGGGGCAAAAAATATTTTGCCCCTTGCCTATTAAATTTTTTCGAACAGTGTGATGAAAAAAATATTGGCTGTAAAGTCGGTTAACGGACGATAATTTTACGTGATAGAGCCGAGTGCGCCCGTTTGCTTGTTCCGCGCTCTCGCTTACACGTTCGGCTCAGGTGGAAAGTGACAATTAGTCATGCTTTTTCTTGCGTGCGGCCAATGTTCACCGATTTATAAAATGTTGCCAGGTGACAAAAATTTTTTGAACAATCAATATTTTGATTTTTGACACACAAAAATAACAATATCTATTTTTCAAAAAAAAAAATTACACATAAGTGACGTATGAAAGAATTGCTCTAGAGCGTATTATTACTGCGGTGTAAACACAAATATAAATGATTTCTCTTGCTCACAGTAGACGCCTAATAGAAGTACGCTAAATGTGAATGTAGCCTTATGCTCGTTTCGTTGGTCGTACGTAGGCCAAATTCCTCAATCATTAGTCGCCGCGTTGTTATCTTTAGGATCGTGGTGACGTGCAGTGACGTCACCGTTTTATCTTCGCGTGTCATGTGGAAGCATTATTTTAGGGCAAGACAAATTTTATTATCACGCAACTAGTGTCACGAGCTATGACTATTTTTAGTCAATTTTTCCTGCTCCTGATGCGATCCCGGCTTTTGATAAATGGATTTAATTATTTCTCGAATGTTCCTAGGTCGCATCGAAAGTCACTAGAATTATCTTGGGCGCGAGAAGAACGGACAGTATGTATGTAAAAAAAATATTCATCATTACACCATGATATTAACTGTGCACTATCTATCAGGTCCAGAAATGTCTTAGTTTTTAAGTTGGAATCAACGATTTTTCCCAAATTTTTAGTATAGAGAATTTGAGATTTATTTTTGAATCGATTTTTAAGGTCCCTGTTTTAACAATTATTTTATTCTATCCGTTTGTCTGCTCTAATTTCCTGCATTTTTGTTGTGTTCTGATGTGATGTGAATGTCGTTGTTTACTGTAATTACTTGTCTTATTTCTTATGTGTAAAAATGTGTATGTTTTAGTGATGATTCTATTGGAAAACTAATAAATAAAATAAAAAATTCAAATGTACAAAAACAGTGTTAGGACTTAATTAAAAGGATTATGTTAGTTTATGTTGAAATAGTAATATATTAAATTCTAAAGAAAAATCTAAGCAAATTCCTTTAGAAGTATCGATAACCAAAAAAGGCAAAACCTCTGCAGGCGTTCCGACGTCACTGGCCGGCGCACGCGGCGCGCGGCGTACGTGAAATTATTTTGGGCTCGTAAAAGCCAGAATTAGTTCGCCCGAACTACATACATTATCTTAAAAAGTAAACAAGCAGTTTAAATTAAGAACAGTTGAGCAGTTACGCATGCGCGTGGGATCCCGTGGCAGATTGATGCTCGCCATGTTTATTTGCACATTGGCGGGAATTCGGACATGTTTGTTTTCGGACGTTCGATTTAGTGAAAATTCACTAGGGGCGCTGACAGACTTGTTATTTTCAACTCGAATAGAGTGCATTCATTCGTGCTTAATACAGTTTTATTTGGGCTGTTTTGGTAATTGTGCTTTTTATTGCTGTTCGCGTTTGTTATGGTTGAATTAAAATTGGAAAAACAACCAAAACCCTGCTTTCTACCACATTCGTTACTATCTTTCTCTTACTTGTATTTCTTAAGTTGGCATTTCGCAGCGTGGTTTATAAACTATCCACCTTATATTCTATTCATTTTTGTATTGTAAGAGAATGACAATAAAAAAATAATGTAAGAATATAACGACAAAAGATACTCTTGTGACTCATTGGGGTTCCCCATAGACAAATTATAACAACGCGCTGCATATATTTTCTGGACACAATAATATTTCTTTAAATAGTCGGGAATTATTTGTGTGTTGAATTATTTTTTAATCTAAATTGATTAGAATATTTATATAAATGAAATGTCAACGATTGTTTGTTATAGTCTTTTTTATGTATATCTCCATAGAAGCATTATGGCTGTGATTTAATTAAGATTGTTGTTAGAAAAATAAATATTTCAAAAAGTTTATGAAGTTTTTCATTTAATTATTATATATGTCCATTACTTTTTACCAGAAAGAAGAACCATTCGTGGCGTTTTAATTTATTGTGTTTTTGTTATTGTGATCGACGGTAAACGATGCTTTTTACGTTATGGAGCGTAAAACTTTCTAAAAGGTTACAAGTTCGATTCCTGAATCAGTGGAGTAACTATCTAGCACTAAGTTCATCATCGTCATCATTTTCAGCCTTTGATAACCCAATGCTGGGTGTAGGCCTCCCTTTGTTTCTGCCACTCTCCCCTATCCCTTCCCAATCTCATCCAACCTCCTCCTGCCACTCTCCATGCATCATCCGCCCATCGTACCATAGGATGATAAACTACTAAGTTCTTACCACTCGATGCACACACACTTGCGCAATGTTTGTAGCCGAATTGACGTACCTCTTCGAAGTGCCTCTTTCTTATATAAGATCGGCGTGAAGTGGCGGCAATGCTGTCACGTCAAGTGATGCTAGTGTTGTCGCGTTTCGTACGGTTTGTGAGACTTCTGGATGGCCTTATCTCGCCATTAAAGGCCGGCAACACATCTGCTAGCCTTCTAGTGGCACAGATGGCCATGAGCGTCGGCAGTCCCTTGTATGAACCGCCTGCTCGTTTGCTCTTTTTTATATGTATGTGAAATAAGGGGAGGGGGGGATCCTTACGATGAAAAATAAAACAATATTACAAAATCCATAAATTATTTTATTATTACTATGTGACAATATTTTAACAAGTTACAATATGTACAAAATCTGTTATTACATTTATGTCGCTAGTTCTCTTATTCGTACGGATTAAAAAAAAACATTGGCCATTGACCAGTCCAACATAAAGAATATTGTAACAAATATCGACAATTTGCATTCATTTTATTTTTATTAATCGCGATAAATTAAACTACGTACTTTTTTTATTAATTTTGAATGTGTAATAAATAATTTTAGAATTGGCTTTAAAAAAAAAACAAAGAATAAGACGTTTTTATTTTGACATTGAAATTAGCACGATGCATCTTTTATAAAATGCAATTGATCGTCTCATAATATAAGTTTCGAAGTTACTTCGAACGAACTAAGAAAAAAAAAACAGATTTAAAATTAGTTAAATTTAAGAGAAAAATTTTAAGGACTTTTAAGCGATCATCCAAATCAAAAGACATAAAAATACCTTCAATGGCATAAATCAATGTTTTATTTTAATTCACATATTTTGCCTTATAATCTAAAATGGTCGGTTTGAAAAAACCGACACGGATGTACAAACATAAGTAACTTTTTTGACTTGTAACTATCAAAAAAAAATGCCTCATCGGTTGTCTTCAGCAACCTCATTGTTAAAATATAATTTAAAATTACTTATGCCTTAAATCCAGTTCTTATGTACATTAGAATAATTTATATTAAATGTTTAGTCTCACAAAAACGTTCAAAATGAACTTTTAAAATTAAATTAGTCTAAAAACAATCAAACTAGCACTCGTATTTTCGTTTCCCTGTCAGTTGCTCATTAGAAAAATTAATTTTATTAATTTCTAAGAAAAAGCTTCCAATTGAACGCTGACAGAGGTTCAACACATTTTAAATAGAATTTGGGGCTAAAGTGGATGACACTAGAATAGTTGACTCAGGCGCGGATTTAGCCTTCAAAAAAGTGGTGGGCACAGCCACTTAAGTTTCAGCCGATTTTCGGCTAAATGCGAGTCGGCGTATGAACGTACTCCTATCATATATCCTATCATATCCCGAAAAGGATAGATAGATATGTCTATAAAATATACAATTTTGAAACATTGTTTTCGATTTCAGTAGACCGTGAAACACCGTGAAAGTGTGACGATTTCTGTTAATTCAGTTTTAGAAACTTGTGACATGTTTCTGACATGACATTTAAAAATGAGTTAAAACCAAGATCAACATTTTTACGTATTGTTTAACTGTTAATTTTCTAAGCTCTTAAGTTACGACTGATTAATTTAAATTCGAAATAATATTCGATATTAAGTATGCAGAAGTTAGAGCTTATATAAAACTTCCATAAGTATATTCTTAATACTCGGGGTAAAATGAAAAATCTCGTACAAAATATAGGTTCAAAGACATTTTGTGCAGCATATTTTTAAATACTTCGTGAAATTTTGTAATTTTTCACATGACATCTTATATTACTAAAAATTTATTATTCTTTACAATTATTAGGCCATAGATCTTATATAATAACCTAATAATGTACAAAATAATTAATTTCATTATAATCTTTATTCAAATATCAATTTTTATTTAATTTAGCCCATTTATAAAAATATATTAATATACAGTAAAGTTAATTCAAAAACAAACTTTTAATTATTTAAATAATGTAGTAAATTATATTTTGTATTCCCACATAATAAAAATAGCTGATTGTTCATATTACAACATGTGTTTCAGAAAAAAAATAGCTATAAATTTCCTTTTAAAATCCTTCCTCGTGATTCTTTCTTAATATAACATGTATCATAAGATAAAATATATTGGATTAAAATTACAAGAATAAAATTATATACATCAAAACTAAATTGGTGAGAAAAAGGTGTCTTTTGTACTAAATATGATAATAATAATAAGACCGCATCTCACGACGCCGCAAAGATATGACAATTGTACAGTTGAGGACAGATTGTTATCCTTTTTAATCTGCAAAAAATTCAAAAAATGTATTATAATTGTCTTTTATAATTATAACCACTTGTCTCCTCACCAACGCTTACCAGATTTTTAATTGTTGAGCCAATCCCAGGAATCGTCATCTATTTTCTTCTTAATAGTTATATTCTTGATGTCTGGAGGAGGACTCGATACTCCAACCTGAGATAAATCTCGCGTATCTAGATTGTTTCGCGTCGCAACAGACTGCACAATGCCAGGTTGAGTTTGTTCATTCCTGTGAGTAATAAATATTTGGTATGGAAAGAGAATATATGTAGTCATAAAACGAGAACAATACAAATTTGAACGAAGTAGGTAAGCATTGCATAATTTAGTCGAGTTAAACTCTTTGACGAAGCAGATAGGATGTAGTTCCAGTGGAAAAAGTACCTCTACATGGCTACACAAAAAAAAGTGAGGTAGGGCAAAGAAAACGTGATTCGACGAATGTTAGCAGACTTAAAAGATTTGGGCCTATCAGATGATGGTACGACCAGTGGAAAAAAATGGCGACTTATGATAAGTATAGCCGACCTCCTGTAACGGGAAAAAGCGACGACAAAGATTTCAGTTCAACTTTTAAGCTTACCACTTTGAATATGGTTCAGATGTGGAATTCTTCATTGCTCCATAGCCAGCAGATTGGAAGTTGCTGCTGGAGTTGCTCGCACGACGTAGTTCACTGCCACCCAAAGAGCTCCAACCACCACGATTATTTACCTAAAGAACATTACATTATAAGCTAAAACAAAAGATCTTATTGTTCCATTATTTCATTATTTCTTCTCCTCTTTTACATAACACGATATCGCTATGATGCACCCTGACATTGCACGGGTGGATTGTCCATATACATATAAACCTTTCTCTAGAATTCTAGGATCATTCTGTTAATTGATCATTAAAATCCTTTGCTAAAATTAAAAGATCTAAGCATACAGGAGCATGAATTAACTTTGTTTTTTACTATGTGAAGATGCACCCTTTTTTTACTCAATTATACTTCAAAAAGTTTCATTATAATAATAATATTTGCAATGATATTAATGACTTACTTTATCAGAAACATTGGAGGCCATCTCGGAAACTTTTTGTGTAGCAATCCCTCCATATCGCACTGCGTTTTCAGTTGCTGTCCGTGCTGCTTTTGTCACTGATGACGTGAATATTGACCAACCCTAGCAACGAGTTTATTTTATTTTTTCACAAAGTGAAGTCAAAAAATATTTCAAATGCGTCCGTGACAGTAGTATCCGCATCCTTTCTCTCCTCCCCATCTACCTTTATATCCTTTTACTCCATCCCTTTCCTTAATCCTATCTTTCTAATTAAAGGTAGAGCTATGCTTGTAGCCGAATTGCACCGGCGCGTCCAGTTATCAGAACATCTTTCTTGCATAAGTTCGGCGTGAAGTGGCGGTAATACTATAACGTCAAGTGATGGTATTGTTGTCGCGTTTCATTCGGTTTGTGAGACTTTCCGGAGACCTAAACACTTCATTAAGGCCGGCAACGCATCTACTTGCGTCCTGGTCGTGCACATCTCCATGGGCGTTAGTAGGCACTTAGTTCTCTGCTCGTTTGCCTTCCCTTGTAACATAAAAATGTAGTAATCCTTGAAATATGCCTTGAGACTTATTCAGATAAATTGGTTATTAGTAAATTGGTTAAAAATATTGGTTTAATTTTTTGTAAGAAAAATATATACTTATCCACATATAAGTAGCGTTTTCTTCATCATGAGATTGTGGAGATATGGGGGTTCCGGGGATGAAGTCAGATGGCAGTCAGTCATCTTATCTTGCCCCACATACATGTCCTCTGCAATTTAAGCGGACCCTAGGATTAGACCTGGATAATGCCGGAGCCAGACATAGCTGCATTGAATGATCATTACAATGATCATGTGTAGTGAGGCCGGGGACTTTGTGTAACTTCACAAAGTTTTGTAGAACTATGTAGACTTCGAGGTCAGAAATGTACAAACATTTTCAGCTTTTTGACTGGCTACGGTATAACGCTAGGTTGAAGAAAAAAACATATCGAAAAAAGAAGTCAAGCACTGGCAGAAAAGACGGTCTCGACTGTTTTTGACGAGTTTTTTTTTATAATTTAATAGATAAAAATAGTTTATCGTATTTTTACGATTGTCTTAGTTTATGTTTTTTTTTTCACGCACGTGTGGAATCCATATTGACATGTGCAATGCTTGCAAGACAGCCGACGTTTTAAAACAGTCTGTAAAAAACGATGATTTGACGAACGAAACAAAATTAAGAAACATTTCGTTGCTACAATTTATCATCGATCTATAAGGTGAATTTTTTTCTTAGATATTGTAGAATTTACGTAACTTGGCAATTTTTGTTGTCAACAATTGATACTAATTTATACTATCAATACATAGCATAAAATTAAGTCGCTTCCCAGCGTTGTACACGCAGATCTTTCAAACTACGCTACGCTAAATGCGGGTTTCACCAATAAACAGAACGATTCAAGAAGAAAGTTTATATCTATAATACCTTTTAATAATACAAGATAAAAGACGAAAATTTCGATGATTTGTAGCGAGATGTTGTAAAAAAAATATTTTTGCGGGCTTACGTCGCGTGCGCTGGGTAAACCTTACGAGATAGAATAAAATATTGTACCACGGAATTGTACATCTTAAAAAGATCTTTAATAAAATCTGCAATGGCATATATCTATCTCCTAAGTATAACCCACAAGAACCATTTTTATGTTTTACCTCTTACAAAAAAATTATTAACTATTTACGAAGCTATTTTGAAGAATGTCATATTAATTCTTACCCATTTAAATATGCCAGATAGTTTGTACATTTTGTGCAGATCAAAATTGCCCTTCACAGAATATCATTAAAATTAATATGTTAGAAGATATCTCATATCTTCTAACATATTAATTTAAAATTCAATGGCAAACGGCGCGGCGACGACGCTCGATGGCGTAAGCGACCAATAGATGGCGTTATAATTTGATATAAAAAATAAGCCAATGTTTGGACAGTACAAAGTCTGTCGGGTCCGCTAGTCAATTATAATCCACAGCTTTGAACATTAATCATTCAATAATAGTTAAAAATTTACATTCCTTACTGCTTGGAAAACTTGATATGTGACTTCTATGGCACTGGTTTTGTTTGTTTTAAATCTATAAGTGAAAAGTAAATAAAGGTAGCGCCATGCTTGTAGCCGAATTGGGCCGGCGCGTCCGGGTACCAGTACCTCTTTCTCACATGAGATCGGCGTTCAATTATACTTGAAAAGCTGCTGGCCAATAAAAGATCTGGAACCCGATCACACCGCCACTCGGGTTTTCCGCCATTTTATTTTTAAAACAGTGTTTAGAACATTCCTGTAAGTTAGGGCCATATAATGACACGATTTCAAAAATGTATAGTGTATATACTTATAGCAAATATGTATCCTAGTTGGTAAGTCTTAAATAAATAAATATTTAGATGAACTTCGATAATTTATTATCAGGTTTTCAATTCCTAAGCCTTCTACCGCACGAGAGTTTTTTAACGAGCGTTAAAAAAGCGTTTAAATAGAACATAAGGATTCCCAAGTTTATGGTTACACTTCGGCGATTTTAAAAACGCGACGGTTTTTGATCTAAAGTTTTATTTTCGTTGGAACTGTCCTAGCACCATGAAAAAAAAAATATATGTATATAGACATATGAGCTATATTTTCATGGCGCTAAGAAATTTCCAACGCCGAGATTTAACGCATCGCTTTTTAAACTCTCATGCAAAGGATGCTAAGTGCTTCAAATTTAAGATTAAGGCAGTTTACAAGAGTTTTGCATCCTTAAATAAATTGTGAGCAAAATTAAAAAAAAACTCAATACCTAATTTAAATAAAAACGCACCTGATGTTTTTTTTTTGATAACTGTACCTACTACCTACTAAAAAAAAACCTTCATATGGTTATAGAGTATGTAATGATTAATTTTCTATTTTTATTGTTCTACATTTACCTTTTGTGATGTATATGAGTTTTATATGCCTTGTTAAAAAAAATATAAAAAATAAACATAATCACAGTCATCACTTACCATTTATTTTAGATCGCTCGTACTCATATTCATCAGCTTCCTTCCGATTTTGACCGCGAAAAGACTTGTAAAATCCCTTAGAAGGCTGTTGGTATGGACTTTTGAAATTTTCATTGTAACCCCAATTGGGATTAACGTTCTTATATCCTCTGCTTATATCCGCAAACACCAACGACGGAGGCGACCACTGAACAAACCACTGCTGGGACACGGCCATTGTAAAGAACTACCACTGCCATGTGCTAAATAATTAAAAAAATATATATTATAATTTCGTATAATAAATACTTATTTGTAACACCGTCATATTAAAAAAAAAGAACAATTTAAAAAGCCCGCGCGAATTTAACTGTTACAGCACTCTCTGTGAACGTAACCGCGGTGTTAACTCTAAACTAAGTCTGCTAGTAGAGTCGCATACGTCCCTTTCATAAGCACTTCGCGATTCTCCTCGAGCGCTTGAATATATTGCCTTTGGCAGATGGTATAACTACACATAGTATAGCCTTCGTAGCGTGGGATACCCACGAAACAACAACAATCACTAATTAAGAAATGTATTGGATTTAAAATTTTAATAATCAAAAATTAAAAAATATCTGTATTTTTTTATGAAATGGGATTTTATCTAGACACTAAGAAAGGAACGAACGACTTAAACCAAATTAATATTCACGATATGACAGTTAAAATATATTTTTTAATATTCTTTGAAGGCCAAGGAAGGTACAAGGAATAAACAAGCACATATTTTTTTTTTTTTTCAAGTGTACCGACGTTAAATTTTGGTACATGATTAACCGTAGATGAAATCATAAATGATTAATAATAGCTGTATTACTCAAAAGTAATTAATTACGTAATACGATAAGCGTTGAACGTCGCTTCCTATGTTACAGTTATTCATCAACGCAATCATAATATCAAAGAGCATAATTTCAACTTGGCAACGATCAGTTATGTAGTATTTTTTAAAGAATATTAGGAATACTTTTTAGGTATGTATAATATTCCCTTTTCCCGTCCTACTAAGCTAAAATTAAAAGCTTGTATTAGGAGTGGGTGCGACAATACCCCAACGGCGGTGGGGTTTGAACCTGGTACCTTGCGGAATTCAGTCCATACCTTATACCGATGGGCTATTGACGCTCTACTGAGGTTGTTTAGAGACTTCCGCTAACGATGGGTCTTTCGACACGGAAATGTTAAAGAGGTCAAAGGTTTCTAGCAGTTTTACGCGAACGAAGGCAGTGACCCTGCCTACTGCTCCGGGGGTCGTGGGTTCGATTCCCACCTCGAGTCTGGGTGTATTATCCGTATGTATATATTTATATATTTCTACAAAAAATATTTATGTATAACAGGCGTCTGTTACCTATAACACAGGCATTAAGTTATCTACCTTAGGAACAGACGTTCGTGTGTCATATAGTCCTGTATATATTTATTTATATATACATACATAGCGTTGAAAATAGAAGATTGTTCGATACAAAAGCGTCGCGTTATAAAGGCGCTATATTGTGAACATAATCTTGGGTATCCATATGTTCTATTTGAACGCTTTTTTAACGCTCGTCAAAAAAGCTCTCGTGTGAATGGGGGCTTAAAGAAATCAAATTGTAAAAGAAAATTAAAATTGTAAATAATTGTTCTTTGCAATTTGAGTTCATAAATATAATTATTAATTGATAGAATCAGGCGTTACTTTGCGGAAATCCATGACATGCATGAGAAACTAAACTACTTTGCTTTAATTCATTCACTTTAATTCATTTCATTCGCGGATTAAAGCAAAGTAAATATAATTATTTATATATTTTAATGTATTACACATCTTATTTATCAAATTTCATATTTTATTTATAGAATTTCAAGAATTGCGTTGAATAAAGCTCTCACGTTTTCGCTCTGCTTCCGCGTCGTATTCATACGGATCTGTAAATACTCTCTGCAGGAGACCATATAAATAATCCCGTTGAGTTTGCCGTCTCTCTTACAGGTTTAAATTAAATAACATTAGATTCCTCTCCCCGTGGAGCGAGGCGGGAATATACTGTACACGACAAAGTTAATTTTTTTCATGCAATCAAGTTTTCTGTGTCTGAGTAATGGAAAACCTT
Source organism: Charaxes varanes (assembly GCA_024363005.1). Taxonomy (NCBI): domain Eukaryota; kingdom Metazoa; phylum Arthropoda; class Insecta; order Lepidoptera; family Nymphalidae; genus Charaxes; species Charaxes varanes. Next base: position 88,320 of record JANCMC010043658.1, read on the forward strand.
ATAAATACTGCCTTTGGTGTGGTTTTTTTCTATATTTTACTTGCGGATCCAGCAGACGTCTTGCTGTTAAATTTAGGTTCGTCTGCCAAATATCCAATTAGCCAATCTCCTTTACGTCTTTTCCAAAAAACAACTATTTTTTTATGTAATAAAGGGCAAACGAGCAGGCAGCTAAGTGTCTATTTACACCCATGGACGTTTGCACGACTAGGAGCCAAGCATATGCGTTGCCGCCCTTTAATGACTAGTTTAGGCCACCGGCAAGTCTCACAAACCGAACGAAACGCGACAACAATACCATCACTAGACGTGACAGCATTGCCGCCACTTCACGCCGATCTTATGTAAGAAAGAGGTACTGGTACTCGGACGCGACGGCCCAATTCGGCTACAAGCATGGCGCTACCTCTAATTAGAAACACAGGAGTAAGAGAAAGGGATGGAGTAAAAAGATATGAAAGTAGATGTGGAGGAGAGAATGAATGTGGATTCCAGTGTCAAAGACGGTATAGGAGGAGTAACAATAGCAGCTAGGGTGCTCTATGGTCGGGTACCTGTAATAGATATGATCAGTTATCGGACAGATAAAGGAAGATCCACCCCCTGGCAGTAGAAGATTACTAATTCTAACTAAAAATATAAACGCAAAAAGCAATTTATGTCTTACTTTAAGCCTTTTAAGCTTTTAACCCTTATCTAGTCAGAGTATCAGTAAAGCCGCGAGCAAAAGCGTAGTCTATGGATACAAATAAAATGTATGTATCTGTTTGTAAAGTCAAAATTTTTTTTTTTTTACTTACTACATATAACTCTATATACGCTACTTACTACAAAAACTGAAGGATCAAAAATTTTTGTGCGTCTGTTTGTCTGTCTGTATGTTTATTCCGGGTAATCTCAGAAACGGCTGGACATATTTCGACGGGACTTTCACAGGCAGAGACCTAATATTGTGTGTAACATAAGCAACGTTAATATTATAAAAATATTTAGGGTCCCGCACAGAAAAATAAAAACCCTTAAAATTTAACAACATCACTGAATTCAAGCGGACAAAGTCGCCGGGTAGAGCCAGTTTATAAATAAAAGAGCTTGCATGTCTGGAGCCGGCGCAAAAGTGTCGGAATAGCGGGCGCGGTAAAAGGGTGGAATGGAAAATGCTGTTAATAACAATTCCTTATAAAAATATAATATTGTGGTTATATCCCATGCGTTGTTTCCAATTACTGTTATATCCATAAGGGTAGGTTATTCCTTCATGACCACCTACATTTTCTATCAGATCCGGCAACGCATTGTCGTGCCTGATTGATTTAGAATGGGTTTTGATTGAGGTCGATATTAAAGAAAAAACATATACTACCTCTCAAGTTGGAACAAATTACACACAAGGACTGTTCCATTGGCGCAGTTGGCAGTGACCTTGCTTTCGGCTCCGTGGGTTGAGAGTTCGATTGCCACATTGAGTCTAGTTGTGCTATGTATATGTATATATTTATATATTAAAAAATATTTGTGTACAACAGGCGGCTATTACCTATAACACAGACAGTTGTCTATCTTAGGAACAGACGTCCGCGTGTCAAATAATTCTGTACATTTATGCTATGTTTCAACAATATCTGTTGACTGGGAACAAATATAGTCACACTGAATTTTTATATTAAGATCTTTCAACTAACCTTATTTGGTGGCATGTCTTGCAATACAATTTTTAAAAATTTCCAGCTTTATAATTATTGTAAATAAACAACAAGTTATTTCCAACAGCATATTATTCTTCTTCTTCAAGTGCCGTCTCCTTTGCGGCATTTTTATATGTAGAAAAGATATATTTATTTTTATTTTACAAGGGGCAAACGAACGAACAGTTCACATAAGTGACTGTACCGGCGCGACGCGCATGGACATTTGTATCACTAGAAGGCTAACAGAGATGCGTTGCCAGCCCATAATGACGTTATTAGCCCATTAGGAAGTCTCACAAACTGTACGAAACGTGACAACAATACCATCATTTGGTGTGACAGCATTGCCGTTACTACACGCTCATGTTATGTGAGAAAGCGGTACTGGTACCCGAACGCGCCGGCCCTATTCGACCAAAAGGACTGCAAGCATGGCGCTACCTCTAATTGCAAAAATAAAGGCTTTGTAAAGTTTGTAAGACATATTATAAAACCTTTGTTTTAAATGTATCAGTGGAGATTTTACTTACCAAGACAAAGCGCTAGTTCAAAGTTCTTGACCAACTTCAAACGCCGCAGTTACGTATAGGACAATCGCTAAAATTACCTTTTTTTCTTTTTATTTTTTTTTATTGGAGATAGGCAAGCGCTTGACCGCAGTCACACTTGATAAAGTGTAGATGCGGTCTACGGTGGAGCGCGCTTGCCTAGAATGAACCTATTCACTCTTGCCTTAAAGATACCCATGTTGTAGTGGTCTGGGAACACAGACCTCGTTATGGAATATGGAGCCAAACATAAACCTGTAACTAAATTAGAAAGAAAACTTCGTATAGTTCAATTAAAATGCGCTCAAGAGTCCATGTTTCCAACTTGATAAAGTGAACCTCCAATTAATAGGCAAGGCTTCGTTCCAAGCTGTCTTCTGTAGTCGGAGTTCAATTTATGAACTTGATTTCCAAACTTATTCGTTAAATTACTGATACCGACCTGACATGAGGTAGAAATGTTCAAGAAAAAAAAGCGTCTGCAAATCTTCCGGTTCAGTAGGTGTCCCTATGCGTTGGCTGCTTAACTGAAAATGTAGGCAAATATAGCGTCATTCTGGATTCCCTTCAATGGCCGCCGACGATCTAGCAAGCCAAGGAAGAGGTGGCGTGACGATTTGGATACTTTTGCGGAGTAGTTGTGGATGAGATTGGCTGAGGAAAGAGGAAGGTGAATCGAGAAGGGGGAGGCCTCTACCCAGCATTGGGACACAATCGGTTAATTTAAAAAAAAAAACGAACTGGGCGATTGCTAAACGGCGATTTTTATCTGAATCTCTTATTTATAATTATAAAATCAAAAAATAAGTTTTTCTTATTATTTATCATTATAATATGAACAAAGTCTTATAATTAAATTAAGCAGAAAAAAACTACTTTATTTTTATTTTCATAACAATTGTACAATAAGTTTTTTTTTTAATTGAAATGTAGAACACTTAACCTTTACCCATATAGTTTAAAGAATCAATGCACTATCAACTAAATCAAATCTTCACTTTCCAGAATGAGGCTAGAACAAAGAGTATGGAGTTTTTATGAAAAATCACATCGTTTGCATGAAAATGATGCGATACACTAGCTGACCTGCGCCGAGATCACCCGGGTGACCTCAATTATTCAAAAAAAAAAACCTTCACAGGCATGAGCTCAGCACCAAACTACTTTTATAGCCAATTTAATGTAAAATTGCAGAACGAAGAAATTTTCGTGTACGTAATATATTTTTAAGAATAGTCACCTACTTAGTTAATACATATATATAAAATAAACAAAAAATGTTTTATTCGGTAGCGTGCAACGAAACAAAACAAAATTTTTTAGTATGACATATAAACTAGAAAATTATACATGCTACAGAAAAGGCAGTAAGATTCAGTTCTAGCAGCTGCTTTTCAGTCTCCGCTTGATTGACTAAAGAACAATTTGAATGCACTTTTTGACAACTGAGTAGCCATTTCTTACATGAGAGTTTGAACGAGGAGACGGATGAAAGTGCTTTTTTTGGAAGTGGAATATTGTTCCAACATTTGGAAGCTATATATATGTATATCTCAGTAACTATATCATTTTGTATCTTGGACGGTACAAGGTTATAATCTGTAGACGTAACCAAATTTGGCTTCGTTTTCACTGGTACACGAAGCCAATATAATGCCTCAGCGTAAATTAGAAACGAAACTTACGTAACGCTCTGTTTAAATACGCTTACCTGAGTCTTTGTTGCCAACTTGACAAAGTGAAGTGCTGATTTGTAGGCTTCTTCGAACTTGTGTACCGACATTGGAGCTAAAACCACTAGGTTTTTTACTTTCCTATATTTCCTTATCGTTATTATAATGTGTGATGTTATTTCAATTTATTGTCCTAACTAATTTTACATTAGTTTCTGTTTAGATGCTCTAATACACTAGTTCGCAAAGCGGTCGAGGTGAACCCCCAGGGCTCCACGGGAGGTTCAATCGGGATCCACGTTGGCGTGATGAAATATGGAGTTCCACGAAAATTTATCTGCTTTCGATAGTGAAGAATGAAAATCTTCGCATGACTTCATCCTTTGATGTAGGCAGATATTATTTTTAAGAGCTCGGCGTCTTTTACTTGTAAAAACTTTAAAATACGTGTGACGTTTACTAATGATGAATGAATATAACTGAATAAATATTTTAGGTACATCTAATTCCGTTCTTTACCCTTCTTATTTCAACTTCAACTAAGCGTAAAACTTGGTTCAACCAAAATACTCCAGTGAAGTCTGGAACCTAATCGCGTACCGATTTTGACCGAAATTGCTTCCATCCGACATGGTACAGTAATGGCAAATTGTTTGATTGTCAGTTATATTCGTAGTGACACCTTACCGCATTTGACCAACCCAGGAGTCAAATGTGTGACCATTTTCCAACGTTTATCTGGTGAAACATGACAAAATGTGTATGTATTTCCGAACCGATACGACTTAGGGACTTGCAAGAAAAGAGCATACTAATCTATCAAAGGCCGGCAACGCATCTGCGTTGCAGATGCTGCAGTTGTCCATGGGCGTCGGTAGTCACTTAGGTGAACCGGCTGCCCGTTTGCCCCTTGTTCTGTAAAAAAAAACGTGCATTTTAGCAAACTAATATACCAAATTATACAATAGCAACAAATTAATTACAAAGTCCGTATGCCTTTAGTTGAGTCGTCGGCTGTCATTGATCGGCAATGCACAAATACAATAATAATATTACAATTAGCTTTGTCAATTATAAACCTGTTTACACACAGCTAACTTCCTACCAGTATTGGATTTTAGTTAAACAAAGTAAATCATTAAATTAACACTATGAATTTTGAGTTAGCGTGAATAACACTTTAGAATTTATTTTGATTTTAAATGCAAGCCTTTTGGCTGCCCTAGACGGAGAGACGCAAACCTGATTATTAAGTAATGTAGTTGACTGGTCACTAATAGAATAGAAATTTTACGTCTTTATAGCCTCAATAAGTAAAGAAATATATACAGGACTATATGACACACGGACGTCTGTTCCTAAGGTAGACAACTTAGTGCTTGTGTTATAGGTAACAGCCGCATGTCACACACAAATATATATTTTTTTAGAAATATATACTTACATACACATGGATAAAAGACCCAGACTCGAGGTGGGAATCGAACCCACGACTCCCGGAGCAGAAAGCAGGATCACTGTCCACTGCGCCAACGGGCCAGACCGGGCGCAGACTGGAGCTGCAAAGAGCATATTTGACATATATATAGTATTGTGAGAGTTCCCAGTAGCCCAAGTATCTCATTAAATGGGATCGCATCTCCTAGTGGTGGAGATGTCCATGGGCGTCGGCCAACTACACTGCTAGAAGGTACGCCGATTCGTTGCCGGCCTTTGATATGTAACAAGCAAGGAGACTAAATTACTTTATTTATTCGCATCATGTTACATGAGGAGGTCGTGGCCTAATCAGTGGTCTGCATTTGAGTCGATCGCTAGGTTCAATAGCTCTAGCTGCGACCGGGTGATAGATGGGTGAACGTTTTTAATACTTGTCTATACTGATATCTGACCTCCTCCATGATTCGGAGTGCGCATAAAACAGTGGAACCAAATGAATGTAATTGAGTCATATTAGTCGTAAGGTTGTAGAGATCGTGGGGGTTCAGAGAATGACGTCACAATCGGTCATCTTAACTCGCCTCACGGGCATATCCTCTGCAATCTAAGCGGACCATGGTACTAAGCAGGGATAACGCTAGGAAGAAGATGAAAATTAGCATCAAGTTACGTAAATTATTTTACACTAGAGTACAGATTTTTCAGTCTAAAAATGCACGCCACTTCACTAATTAATTGCAACGCTTGCTTGTGTGTGTGCAGCGTTTTTATTGTATACTCAACCACGCACTGCAAAATGATATTGACGAGCTTGCGTGTTTGCGTCTACACGCTATTTTGCATATCCTTAGTGCATTTTTTATATTACAAGGGGCAAACGAGCAGGCGGATATCACCTGAGTGACTACAGACGCCCATGACCATCTGCACTGCCAGAAGGCTCGCAGTTCTGTTACCGACCATTATAAAGAGGTTTACGTCACCGGGAAATTTCACAAACCGAACGAAACTCGATAACAATGTCATCAGTTAACATGATAGCATTGCCGCCACTTTAGACCGATCTCATATGAGAAAGGACCAAAAGAACCAACAGGACTGCAAGCGTGGCGCTAACTCTAATATAATGCATTTTTAAACTGTACGCACTCTGCTATTCGTGTTAGCCACAGCGTCAACCACAGATTAGTAGACGTGTGATTTTGTATTACAAAATACAAAACTGGTTTTGTTTGCGTAAATATCCGCATAAAGGCGACTATATCGTTGCAATTTTGAAACCGTTCGACACTTAATTAATAACTCAACCTATCATCCTATAAAGTCAACACGAAAATATTTAAATTTAGAATACAATTTGCTTTAAGAAGAAGTCAGAACATGTTTATCTATCTTAATATCTAATATAATTACTCGTCACGTTGTTTGTCCGCGATGGACTCCTGAACTACTTAACCGATTTTAATCAAATTTGCACACCGTGTGCAGTTTGATACAACTTGAAAGATAGGATAGCTTACATCTCAATTTATGGCTGCAAATAAAAATGAGTCGCTGAAATGTATGCACGTGCATAATTGCCGAAAGACTACACCAAATTGAATGATTTCTTTTTTGTTGTGTTTGTCATTGTTAGGACAAGGTTTGTATGTTTGAAAAAGGAATAACAAAGCTAAAGTGAAAAGGAAATAGAATGGAAACGGAACGGGAACGGGAACTAGGACGGAAAAGGGAACGGGGAATAATATTATAGGAGTTGCTAACGAGTTGCTTGCTGGCTCGTCGCGTAGTACAACGTTTCCGAATCAGTGGTAGCTTTTAATATATTCGTCGACTTGTTGTTTCCCGCGACTTAGTCGGCGTTAATTTAAAACTGTCCTCACGTAACTGACGGTTCTCCTGTTTCATACATAATAATGTTATTCGTGGACTTGAATGGATATTTTAACAGCACGCTAGAAGTTAATATTCTGACGCAAGAACCGTAATTAACTGTGAAATGAAACTAGTTTAGGCGCTAGTTTCACTAGTTTGTATTCTTTCTACTGGTAAATAAATAATTTCTTTTCGTTGTAAATATATTTATAGGTTTTGAGATTCTTCAGTTTTGAGGAAAAAGTGTGTCAAGTAACTTAAATATTCTTTTCTCTCTCTAACTAAGCAGACGTGTTGGAAGTGTGAGTGCGACAACAGTCTAACGCAGTCGGGGATTCCATCTAATACTCAGGGATTTATTTGCACCATTCTAACTTGAACTGTCAAGGCTTTGCTATCAAAATAATTGTGCTTTACTTTACCTATAACACAGGCATTAAGATGTCTACCTTAGGAACAGACGTCCGTGTGTCATATAGTCCTGTATATATTTATAGTATTGTTAAAAAAAGCTTGTTAATTCTATTAATCCCGTATAACTACGTCATGTTAATTAACAGATACAACTAATAAAGGCCCAGCGCGTTATCTGAATAGTGTGATTTGATCATGAGTCAATGTTTGCCGAACAAGTTGACTGGCCCGCCAAATTGAATGAGCGCCGACATATACCAAGAAATCTCATCGAACCTCGAAGAGCTATTATCAAATTAGATTCACGTAACCGACGATCATTGATCAATTTGCGAGTAGAAATAATTTAACATATCGCACGCATAACCATATACTTACCTATTACGTTTTAGGTCTAAAGTGAGTTAGTGATACAGGCAGCTTCGTTTCAACGTCCTCTATCAGCTAATCTAAGAGTTATTTCGATATCTCCATCCTACACAGAGATACAGCTATTTTTGTCTTTTTTACTAAAATAAGTTTTTAGTTAAAAAGACAAATAAATAATAAAATATCATTTAAATAACATTTCAGTATCAATAACGACTTCGTTAATTTTCATTAAAATAAACATTTTTTTAGTATAATGCCGTTTTTACCGAACTATATGCCAAATAGATCGAAAATGCCAAAACGTCTTTTGCCGACTTCCAAAAGATCAGTCACTTCACTTTATGACTGAGCGTGCGATATATTTAAAGACATATTATATATAAAAAGCTTCGCTCGTGAAAGCTGCATCTCAGTCATGTTAACAGATTCGTGCACTAATGGCTCAGCCCAGTTGAATAGCGAATTTCAATCGTGAGTCAATGTTTGCCAAACAAGTTGACTGGTCCGCCAAATTGAATGAACCCCGACATTTACCAATCCATCTCGCAGAGAGCATGAGTTGACTATTTGATTCATGTAACCGTTTTTGCTAAAAGTTTAAAAATAGTTCACTCACCTGTCTAATTATAGTATATTATGTACCCTGTATCTTTGCTTTATATATCGTTTTAATTTTAAGTTCCTAGTTTTAATTTAGATATTAGTTTTCCCTATTTTTGAATTAGATTTATTTGTTTGCATCATTTCTTATACAAGAAATACATACATACACATGAACCCAGCTTAGGGTATTGCAAAAGGTGGGTCAATGTCACACAATACTAATAATAGTCAATAATATTCAAAAATTTTGACAGAAAGAAAAATACTAATGTCAAGAAAGTTGATGAATATAGTAAATTCAACAAATTAAGAAATCTGTTAAATTCAAGCTAATAACAGAAAGAAAGCAAGAATATTTGTATTCTTGCTCTCTTTCTCTTTCTTTCTTTGGTTCTTTCTTTCTTTATTTCTTTCTTACTGTCTTTCCTTCCTTCCTTCCTTCTTTCTTTCTAAATTTTATAAAAAGTAGAAAAATTAAAAATCATATATTCTTTAAGGATGAGTGAGGTAGGCCTAATTTTCCGGAATACTGAGCTTGTAACAAAGTTAAAAAAAAGTACTGTTGCCTAGATAAGGCTTTAATAATATCAAATGTAGAAGTTAAGAGGAAATTTATGCAAGAGCGCCTAATAAAGAGTACTGAGAGACAATTTCGCTTTACCCCAATAAAGGGTTGGGGGCCGGCGCTGTGTATACATCAGTTAAGGACGCTCAATACGTTTTAACATGTCGGAGGACCCGGATAAAGGAAACGAGGGCGCCTCTAATACTAATTTAGGCAATTCTAGCTTTATATAATTGTATATGTTTAGCCTTGAAGTGGGGTGGTTGTACCTTAATCAGTTGCCGGCATTTGAGTCGATCGCTAGATTAAGTACCTCTTATCGCGTCTGGGTGTTGGATGTGTAACGAATTCTGACACTGGTTTGCCGGTATCCGACCTCCTCCCTTTTTTCGGAAGGCACCTAATAAATGTTTTTATTGACTGGCCCGTTGGCGCAGTGGGCAGTGACCCTGCCTTCCGCTCCGGGGGTCGTGGGTTCGCTTCCACCTCGAGTCTGGGTGTCTTATCTATATGTATGTCTATTTGTAGAACATGCTAAAAACTCATTAGGAAAATTATTCTGAACGAAATCGGACAACAACTTTTGAAGTTATTTAACAAACAAGTTTATAGCTTATCAGATACGGAATCCTTCTTTATAAGCGTGTCTTGTCACGCTCTTGGCCATTTTTTTTTATTCTTTTCTTTGGGGCACACTAATTGTCGATGAGCGACAACATTGCTGCACTATACGCTCATAGTGACGTAACAGTTTGATTTTAATTAGAAAAAGTGCGTTTGTAGTTGTATTTGCTTCCATATTTTCCTCCCTATTAATTAATAATTCAGTTAGTAGTGTATCAGTAAGTCACGAAAGTTGTAAGTGCATATTTTTTTTTACCCCATCCCCATTCTTGCCAGTGTGTTTATATTTAAAAAGAAGTATAACTTCAACCGAGTGCGCCCATTTAATTGTCAAATCATATTTTACAGTTTTTATGACAATTTTTCGATATTTCATTTGGGGACCCATCGTGCCCACGCGTCTCCCCACAAAGAAAGCCCTGGCGTAAATGTTAATAAAAAATCGCCTGGCGGTCGGAATTAGGCCATAAATCATTAGATTTGCGTATGCATATGTTTATTTCAAGCCAAACAAAATTTCAAAATACAACAAGAATTTTCAATTCTTTGTACTACGACAATTTATTCATAATATTTGACAATTAATGTTTTACCATCGTCATATCTACGCCTTGACACAGTCTCTTGGTAAAAGTTATACATGTGCAAATAAATCGTTTGGCATTTGTGTACGTGAGGGTTTTTCTTTAATAGTTTAATATGTTGATATTGCATATTACATAAAATATTAGCATTTGCACAATAAAAACTATGATTTTGCCAAATTTCATACTCCTCCGTTCTCGGGATTTTTCTAAAATGGGACTGAAAATTTTCGCTTCTAGTGTTAATTTAAAGATCTGTTTATTTTACTATTATAACCATTTCAACGATCATCGTGAAATTGCCGTTGTCGTGGTTACACCTTATTGGTTTCTGTGTGGCTTTTATCCCATTTACTTTGATTCTATGGGTATTTTCAACAGGGTAGGACCTCATTCAGGAAGCTATGAATAAAGTTATTTTTATGTGAATAGATTAGATAAATATTTTCGTGAAATATATTAATGCTATGGCATTATATTATATAAGGCGTTTGTTTTTGTTTGACATTGTTCTTTGCGTCTTATTATACCCTATGAGTAATATTACTGAATGAGTGTATTTGCCGCGAGAGTATTGAATTTTTAAGAGCATTATATGTAAATTTATCGTCCAAATTACAACTTCTTCATTAATAATTTAAATACAATTATTAAGGATAAAGAAGAAGAGCTCACCAAGCAACTCTCCCAATTCTTGGAGACGAGGAACGAATCGGTATGTTTGTTAGTAGTTAATAATTAGAAATATTTTATTTAAATTGAAGAACTTTTTTGGAAAAGAATTATTAGCAGCAAAACTTCTCGCAAACCCCAATTAACTTAGTTACAATACAATTTCGTTTTTATAATTTGGTAATGTTCTTATTCCGAAACAACACTTAAATTTATTTTCTGCCAGCATCTTTGCAGTAACCTTTAGAAGTACGTAATGATCCTTTTTGATAGGATTTATTGGAAGGAAATCATTGAACTGATAAAAACTCAAAGACGTATACGTCACAAAGCTTTTGACCCCTAGTTGCCCATTGTCACACAAAGTCACATTTTAGTGATCGCCACCCCCTATTAGGTCAACATGGGTCGCATTAACATTGATTAAAAGCGTGACACGATTAAGACATCCCTCCCATTGGAGGCCCATAGGCCTAGCACGAAAATTTTAAGCCTAAGTGAAATCGACTCGTCGACTTCGAACAGTACGAAATGTTCGTGCTAGGGCCTCAGGAGGAACCTTACGATGCATTCACACGGCGTCGTGTCTAGGTTGCAATCGAATCGGTTTTTTCCCAATCCGGTTCCCGATTAATTAATAACATTCCAATTGGGTTTTCAAGTAAATGAACTGAAGCAAATAGTTTACGTTCCGTAAAAGGTGTATTTCCGAAGCTGGTAACTGATTCCACAGAGGAATTGTGCGAGTTAAAAAGTTTCCAGAGGATCGCACGGTTGTAATCTGATTGAACTCTTCACTTCTACAGTATTTTATTTTTTTATATGAGAGGTATATGTTTCTACTGTTGATTGATGATCAGCTAGCCTACTGAGCTACTTTCATTGCTATCCTCGTAAGTCAATATACATTTTCCCCCAGATATATAAGAACTCCATATATCCCCCCCCCCCCTTAAGACAACCTGTACAGCTCCATTCTGACCTGTTCTTCCTACTGGTGGCAGGGTCGCTGGCGGCGCTGCGTTCGTTCTTGTCCTCTATTTCCGGACTCAGGCGGCCGCAGAAGGACAGCGACTTGACGAGGCGCTCGCGCCGGCTGCCCGGCGCGTGGCGACGCAGCTTGAGCCGCTTGCGCCGCAGCCAGCACTGCTTGTCGTTGGCCTCCACGCACGACGTGCACGCCTCCGTCATTGTATTTGTGCTGGAAACGTGACCCTGGTCGAGACAGAGTTGAAATTAGCTCAACGGAGAAGATTCACTTAATACCAAACGTGACCGTTGTAGTTTAACTGTCGAAAGGGTAAAACATACGAATCGAGAGTGGAGTCAGTCAAAGCTACCACACTGAAATAGGTGGAGGAAAATTAAAATGAGGTCCTAGAAGATGAGATATTTGAAACGAGTTTTTTTCCGCGACTACGTCCGCGTAAAATTGAGACAGCTCTTAGACGTCCTTAAACTGGTTCTAAAAAAATTCGGTTTTAGAGGGTGTCTACTAATTATTGAATACCTTCTCACCAAATTTCATCACTGTACGCTGTTATTGTACATCCCGCGATTTTCCAGAATTAGTGTTGGGTGATATTTTGCTTTTAAATATATAGATTGAATAAAAAAAAACAGCTAGTGTGTTACAATTTATCGATCCTACGGTACCTCACAGCATAATAACTGTCTATTACCTGCACAGTTGTGGAACTTCCCCTCAGTTTGGAGGTGGAATTGGTGGGGGTGACTCGCACCGGTGAGGCGAGGGTATTGAGCGCCGACTCCGATATGGACATGGCGTGCATGCCGTCGGTGGTGGGGGTGGGCAGGGACGCGCCCGCGCCGCTCAGTTGCGACAGACACGACACCGACCACGGACGTGCGTTGGTGCCGTTGCGCTTCTTCCTCAGTGTCACCTAGTTTTAGTCACCTCGGCCGATTAGCACAGACACGTATGTGTGAAATATTTGGGTAAAACAATGGCTCTAAGGCTTGCTGTTAACCACACAATAAACGAAATTTTATGAAAGTTGAGATTTACCGAAATGGAGTGAATCAAAATATCAAGGCATAAATCATATTGAATTCAAATTACCAAACTAAACGTCCTCCTATAGCAGGCCTTGTATTAAGGTAAAAAGAATTAGAGCCAAAAAACTGTTTTGGTTGTTATAATAAATTCTGCAGCCATTGTTTTACCAAAGTTGCACACGTAAGAATTGTTACAAACAATTAAATTATGAATGGAATAAATATATAATGTATGTTAATAATGTGATGTACTTAAATTAATGAATTATCATGAAAGAACATACATCATTAAAAGGAACAAAGAGTTTATACAATGAAAGAAATGTCAAAATAAAAAGAAATTTTAAAGAAAAACACATCAATTAACAAACCGATAAAAAAACGATAAGAAAAGAAAATAACAGATGATATACAAGTTGACCAAAACCTTATCTTATAAGACGAAAATGTATAAAATATAATCGATTAACGAAAAGCTAGCAACCGTCCTATCATCGTTATAGTTAATGTTAATTTACAAGAAGCGATTAAAATTAAGCTATTATTAACAGAATCTGAGGATGTATTTACCTTGGCATGGTGCGTCGGAGTAACAGTACAAGTTGAGGTGCTCATGTCCATAGAAGAATGTATATTTCTGTCCTCGGATGTCAGAGACGTGTCGACTTCGCTTTCCGTAGTGTATTCTCCTGACGCGTCGTAACTTTCCGTACCCTGGAATACAAGAAGTTGGTTTCAATGTAATTTCAACTCAAAGTACTTGTTCGTTTTTAACAGATGGTCTTTGGGGATGTTGGTCTCCCATGGAACTGTAAGTTCTACAAGTAGAGATTGGCTTAATTCTCGATTTCATATTTGAACCTTCTTTAATGAAATTGATGTGCTTTTTATTTACAGTGAGTCCTTTTTGAGCTCTTGCGACAGAGGCTTACTGCCTCGCATATGAGTTCCAAAACTCTATTATGGCATTGTAAGTAATGACCCCTATCAAGGAGAAACCTATATCGCACCAGCAAGTGTCTGGCTGTAGCTATTGCCTCACTACAGAGATGACATGTTTTTTCAGTTACTTTCCCCATCTAACTAGATTACTCTGGATTGGGAGTGTCATTTGGAAAGCATTGTGGTAGGATTTTAGTAAGGCTGGAGACCAGTTGAATATTAAGGTATACCATCTCAATGCTAGCTGAATACAGAATTCATCCACAGTCAGCCATAAAAAAAATAGTTTAAAAAATGTAGCAACAGCATAACATAGAAAGCTGGTCTAGATGCTGCATGTTAAACTGTTTAAACTGATAATAGTTTTGTTGCAAGTTGGATTTGGTTGCAGACCAGTGTGCCTGTGATTTAAACTCATTGGTATCACAATATGTTCATCTGAAGGCAATATTTTAAAATCTACAAGCGTATACAATTTGCTAACACATTTACGCCTTAGATTTAGGAGAAGAAAGGAAATCACCCCTAATTCTCACAAAAAACATTTGGCAGTTCTTAAAACAAAAATAATGTTTGTTTTCATTATTTAAATTGATGGTGATGTATGAAAATGTTCTAAATATTTTCATAATCAATAAAAGATATACGTTGAGATTAAAGCGATAAGCATTTTGTGAAACCTGTTCCACCCACACAATGTATAATTTCTCCAAACATCAAATATTTTAATGAGTTGGGCAACAGATGTGATGATCAATGTGTAAAAAAATAATCAAAAATAAACACTGGCAAAGTGCCTATGATTGCTAAATAAATACTTACCAAACCTGACCGTAAGCACCCGATCCTACAGGTGTAAGCATTTGGTATCTTTCAGGTACAATCCATTCTGTTTTATTGATTTCTACTGTGTGAAACCGCGGCATAGTTCTCTGTTTGATCACTTTAATTTCAATTTATTTTTACACAATTTAATTATAAAACCTAATTTGTATAAAAAATATATATTCTATCTTTTCAGTTTTCACCACTTGTCAACAGTCAAAACAGACTTCACCCTAGGGATGAACTCGAGTTGTACTTAAATCGAGTTGACCCGACTTCAATTCTCGTAACTCGAGTTGGATTGCCACAGTAAATTAAGAGCGAGTACTCGATTGACGCACTCAATCTTTTCCATTCTTACGTGCTTGCAGCAATTATTTGTGTGTACTATATTCACGAGGCTACAGACAGATACTACTAGTATCTACTGTAATTTAAAGTTACTTAAATGCATATTTAAGGTTAACTTTGGAGAACCCGTTTGTCGTTAGTGTCGTCAGTGATTTTGATGAATTTTGAGGGTTTTAATTAACTGTGCTGAAGCTTAATTACTTTTCTAAAAAGTGCTTATATTATTCCTTGTGAAATCAGCTGTCTGCCAGAAAAATCACATTGAAGTCGTCTCAGTTGTTTTGGATATTACCCGAAACTAACTGAGAGACAAAAATAATATATAAGTTTTGTTTTGTTATATATTTTCTTTATAATTATATATTGCGAAAGAGGCAACTCGAGTTGTGTTTTATCCCGAGTTGTCCATCTATACTTCACCCTACACCGGCAGAGATAGACGTATTTACCCGACCAAGTTTTAAAACCAGGGTTTGGCTTAGAATTGCGGCACATTGCGGCACCCTGTTAGGTCCGAAAATACTTTTAAAATATTTCACTTCCAAATTTCCAAGTCACAGACACAGCTCAAAGTGTTTGTACATTTTTGTCCTTGAAGACTACAAATTACTACAAAACTTTTTTTTTTATGTTACAAGGGGGCAGACGAGCAGGCAGCAGGCACCGAAGTGCCTACCGACGCCCATGGACATCTGTTTTGGTAATCAAAGGTAATGTATATATTAAAATGTGAAGCGAAAATTTTCGGTACCATTTTAGGAAAATTGCGCGACCGGAAGAGTATGAAATTTGGCACAATTTACTACATACAGAGGTAGGGGTGCGAGTGTCAATATATTTTTATAATAAGCAATATTAAATTAGTAGAATAAAACCACACTCACAATAATGCCAAACGATTTATACACACATGTATTGCCTGATGGCAAAGCGTATTGGTGACAACCGTTTGTTTTTTTTCCCTTTATATTAATTTATTAATATAAAGAAAATATATAGGTAGTGTGTCATATTAATTTTTAAATTTTATTTTTCTGTGAATAGAACAATACCTGTCGCATTACGCAAAAAGGTTTGTGGGCGAAACCAGTCGGCAGTCTCTAATAAAAGTTATTCTTAAATAATATTGCCTTTTTTGATCGTTAAATGAAATCTAACTTAAATTCGAAATTCTGAAATATTTGGCTTTAATCGGTGGTGGGTAATACGGTTTTTTACGACTAAACTAAATAAATTAAAATGAACACCAACCTTTGGAATTATTTTCCTGTCCATTTGTATATGCACCAGTAAAATCTCTGAAAAGGAAAATATAACATAATTTCGACGCTACAAACAGACACTTCAATTTTATTTATAAGTATGGTGTATAGAAAGGCATAATCCTTTGTCCCAAACAGATATTACTTAGTTTAAACATTATGATAAAAGTTGATTATAATATGTCATACTAGCTCTATCCCGCGTGGTTCCAGTGATTATGTTTAATTTTGGAAGGTTTTTATTTTTTGTGCGGAACCCTAAATAATATATAGTATAAATCCTATATTCCTCCTTGCAATATTCCTATATTCCTCCTTCCTTCGAAGTCTTTCCAGCCGTTTCGGACATCATCCGGAACGAACAGACAGACATACAATTTTTTTTTATTTTTGTTTTGTTATATATACCCATGAAGTCATATACAATTAGGACAAAAACAATTTCAACATTACAAACAGTCATATTAATTTTATTTATATGTATAGGTGAACAAAATGTTTGTAGACGAGCTCTTCGTTTGAATTTAGAATAAATTCGCTGCACAATAGGGTGACCCTTCTATAGTACAGTATATGAATTTGCCTATATTTTAAAATTATTTTTATGACTCTTAAACTTGAGCTGAGTTTCCTTACAGGTCTTTTTGTAGTTTTGGCCAAACATGATATAAATTTCAATACACGGTAATTTTCCACCATTTATTTGATGGCTAGGGTGTCCGATTAGTTTATACACACATATTAAGTATTATTCCAGGTATATAATTTCTTCAGCCATATGTTCAGATATTGTGCGTATCTAGCGCTTTACATTGGTAAGATTTTAGTATAAATAATAAATAATTGATTTAGTCACCATCCATTAACTATTAACCATTCACCACTCAAGACGTCCTTAATTTAACACAGCCATAAATAAATATTTCTGTATCCCAACCAGTTCATACAATTTCCATTCTTCATTGTTTATATATATGAAATTCCACCATATTTCATGTACGTAAACAATCAAGGCATCTGTATTAATTTTATTGAACTCGGGGAATAGTTTAAATGGAAAAATAAAGGTCACCCCACTGAACACACAGGCGTTAAAAATTAAGTAAACGGACTCTACTAACATTTCAAAGTCATTGTTTAAATTTGAAGTTTCCTCGAGCATTTGTTTCCTTAAACACGATTTGTTGATTTTTTGGTGAGTCTTCAAAGTGTTTTTTTGACCAAACTTAGCGTCACAGAACTGACATGTAAAAGGTTGTTCACCTGGAATAAGACCAAATAACACAATAAATAAAAAGAAGTGTCCATGAGTGTGCCAAGGCACGCTTATACTAGAAGGGTTCCGTATCTGATAAAGGTAAATAACTTCAATACATGTGATCCCATTTCGCTCGTCTTGTCTACCCTGGTCAAAGTTTAGTAAAAAATTGTACTTGTGACAAAAAAAATAATTAGTCGACTTTAGTCCAAACTAGTCGAAACCAGTCGATAAAGCACTTTACTTCCATTAGATTATCATGTACCCAAAAAAATTGATTTTTTGGAAATCGCACAAAACGTTTTGACATATACGACTTATTCCGCTTATAATTCGATAAAAACTACATTATAATAAAAAAAATATGTATTTTAATAATAGTTAATGAAGCGATTAATAATACTGAAATGTTATTTTAATGGTATTTTATTATTTATACGTTTTTTTTTTAACAAAAACCTATTTCAGTTAAAATGACGAAAATAGCTCTCGTGTCTCAGTATTGGATGGAGATTTTAAAATAATTCTTAGATTGGCTGATGGAGATTGATCATATTTAATTAAAATACATATAATTATGTAGAAGTTATAACGTTTTATTTTTACCACGCACCCACCAGAATCCATCGGTATTGACGGATTTCCGGGCTATTCGAGCCATTTTATCGGGCATCAATCCGAAATATAGAAAAAAGGACATTTCCACCGTACTGTGCCGATGTCCCAGACAATAAAAAACGTCCTTTGGCTCAGAGTTGACCGCTCGTCCGTATTTTTGTTCACTTTCAGTGCTTTTTGTCCTGTTTTGTTTCTCTACGTTACGGGCCGGTCCCTTTGCGCGGTGTTTGCTTTCAAAAGCTTTATTAGCTGACCTCTTGGGAGCAAACTATTTCGGTTTTAACGTCAGAAAAAGAAGCCATTTTTGCGTTGGACTAATTTTTAGGTTTTTATGTACCTTGATGTCCTTTTTAGGATTTCATACACATTTATTGTTAATCTATATTTGTGTTTAAAGAACTTTATTTCTCAAGAACAATGTTCATTTAAGAGAATTTTGCATTATTTTTCTTAAATATTTTAGTTAAAAAACAAACATAGTGACTACAGGAATGGATATAATTATTCTAGACAACACTCCTGAACGTATTTTCTTAAATTTTTTTTGACTATAATAAATGACTTTTCTTTAGTAACATTGTGAGGTATATTATTGTATATTTTATTTTATATATTAATACGTGAAGCGGAAACTTTCGGTACCATTTTAGGAAAATTGCGCGGACGGAGGAGTATGAAATTTGACACAATTGTAGTGCATATAGAGGAAGGTATGCGAATGTTAATATCTTGTTATAATATGCACTATTAATATATTAAATTATTAAAATAAAAGCACACCAATGCCAGACAATTTACATGTCGTTCGTTTACAATCGTGACGACCGTATATAATATTCAGTGTCAAATTTTATTTTTATGCGAATAAAACAATGTATGTATTTCGTTTTACGCAAATAGGTTTGCGGGTGAATTTCGACCAGCTGGCTGTACTGTATCCGTACTTACAATTAATAGCAAACTGGTATCTTGCTGATTCTTCTCGTGGCCTAACATTTCCGAACCATTGGTACCTTAATAATATTCAAAGATAAAAAAGAGCTTGTAAAAGTCTATTTGAATATCAAAAGAGAGTGTAAATATCAAAGGAGCTTGTAAAAGTCTATTTGAATTAAACAACATTTGAATTTGAGTAAGTTCATCCGTTTTCAGTCCGATTCTGATGACGAATTGATTTTAATTCTGTTTCCTTTATCAGTAGGCTCCTGACCTTGATTGTGTTTATCTCTTTGAGCAACGCTAGCTATTAACTAGCTGTTTCCCGTGATGTCGTCTGCGTTAAAAGGAAACTTGTTAGGATCCTTAGTCCTCTTTAATCTGGCTCTATCAAGAAAACCGTTCTTAGCGCATATCTACTAACTATAAACTGTCTTTCTGCTAAATTTCATCTTTGTACGTCCCGCGGTTTTCGAGATTATATGGTAGATGACCTTTCTCTGTTATATATGTAGATTTAAGGTGCACTTTAAGAAATGATTTGTGTGAATTTCTTAAATTATCATGCACCTTTCTTTTTTTTGTAAAGAATATTAGGAATACTTTTTAGGTATGTCTAATATTCCCCTTTCCCCTCCTACTAAGCTTAAATTAAAACTTATATTAGGAGTGGATGCAGTGATTAGCGTGGTTCTGGGCCACCACGCCACCGAGCCATAAGTTATGATTGGCCTGATAACGGCAGACTACAAGGAACTCTTATAGTTCCGCTTGGTCCGCCGATCTGTCCGTCCGTCTGTCTGCCCGCAAATTGGTCCTACCCTAGAATTTTCAAATTATTAGACGTTGAGACTTGGAAGTTTCCATGTTAGAACATGCTAAACTTACTAGGAAAATTATTTAGAATGAAATTGCACAAAAAATGTTAAAGTTATTCCAAAAGTACATTTATCACGTATCAAATACGGAACCCTTCTATATAAACGTGTCTCGACACAATCTCGGCCGCTTTTAGTATATTTTTAAAGTCCTCTAGTAACCTTAGACATTCCCATTGTATTGATATATGTTCACTCATAGATAATAGATCAATGTGTAGATAATATAGTAATTATGCCATAAAATTTCTTATGCCGTAGCCAGATATAGCTTCATTTGCATGATTATTTCAATGATCATGTAGTGTGACCGGGAACTTTGTGTAATTTCACAAAGTTTTGTAGAACTTTGTAGACTTCAAGGACAAAAATGTACAAACATTGAGCTATGTCTGGCTCCGGTATTATCCAAACTTTGCTTTGACAGAAAGGTCGAGAGTAATTAAATGGAGATAAAAAGTATCTTTATTATCTGAGGTCAAAAAAAATTGTAAGTATAGACACTGGAGCGATGAAAGTGGAATATAAATAAGGTCCGCATTTACTCTACAATTACGGTATCTAATGTACCTAACTCATTCTCTGACGTGGTTTACGTGCTGTGAATTAACGCGAAATTATGACAGATGTGGTATGCTAATCCGCAGTCATTTTATTAATATTAAATTCTAACTTGGTGGACATTGCAATTTTGACAGAAGCGAATATACTAGCAACAAAAAAATTAAAATTAATCTGTATATTAATATGTGAAGCGAAAACTTTCGGTAATATTTTACCTAGATTACGCGGAGAGTGAAGTATGAAATTTGGCACAATTATAGCGTATATAGGGAGGGGGGAGGGGGTGTTGCGAATACTAATACTAATATACTATAATTTAAAAAAAAAATTAATAAAAGCACACGCACATTAATGCGAAAAGATTTACATTATATGCGAACTCGAATGCGTTGTAAAAATATTAAATGTCAAGTTATAAGATGTAGTTGTGAAAAGAATTGAAGGTTTGTATTATAGCATTAAACTAGTACGCAAATCTTTAGATTTGTGGCCGAATTTCGAACAACAGGCGATCTCTAGTCTATTTTATTCTATAAATAGATCCAAAGGATGACACAATTCCACTTACAGCTCTTAGTTCTTCTCTTAGGTCTCACTGTCTTTAAAATGCGCTATTTAATCCTCTGATCCTTCGTACATTTATAACTAAGTTGTCAAAAGGCCATCATTCAGGTCTTAGCTATCAGCCACTTCGACTTATTAAAGTGTTACCAACAAATGGATAATAATCTTAAAAAATATTTGTTAGATTATAGCATTACTCGACTTCAAAAAGGCAAAAAATTTAAAATGAGTTTAGTGAAATGACTGATTTATCGACTATGGTTATATGCCGAAGAAATGCTTCCTTAATCATTGCAATCGCTAACCTGACAAAAGTCATTGTTAGAGTCGAGTGTTACTTCATATGAATAAATGAATTAACTTAGTTACATAAGCTATTGGAACTTGAAACTATATAGTTGCAAACGACACAATATATTGTATGTAGATAAATAGTTGACGCACATTGGAGTTTTTATATGTGCGCGCACTGGCAGGTCAAATGTTTGAATGTTTAAAAATAATTATCTTTAAAATATAGAAAAGAATTTGAAATGTTCTTTATATTTTCATTCTTCTCTGTAATTTGATACAAAATTGATCGTAATATGACGTAAAATTATAAGGAAAAATAAAAGAATTACATTTTTCTTGATAATCTTTTAATTCAGTATTAATACAACAAGCGCTAGCACAGTAGTCTCTTTAAATACTTTATTGCACACTTAAAACAAAAAGTACATTTGATTTCTAATAAACAATTATAGTGCAGAGGCGGTCTTATTGCTAATAGCAATCTCTGACAGACAACATCATAGAAAATATACACGACATTGCTCGTTGACATCCTGTTGCCTAATTAAAAGGTATCTTGCTTGACATTGATTCAACATCATTTTTTTGCTTGATATAAAACCGACGCGTGGGCGTAGAGTTGATGTTTTATGGATCTCTCTAATGCCGGGGCCAGACATGCCAGACCTTCATTTGAATGAACATGTAGTGCGGCAGAGGACTTTGTGTAGCTGCGCAAAGTTTTGTAGTACTTTGTAGTCTTCAAGGACAAAAATTTACAAACACTTTGAGCTACGTATGTCTGGCTCCGGCATTAGGATCGATGTTATGCTAAAAACGTGTCTGCCTACATTGATATTACCATACGAAGATATCTAGGAATGTTAGAAATAGAGACAGGTTTTTAACTTTTTTACGGAGGACGTCGTCTTAAACAGATGCCGGCATTTAAGTCGATTGCTAGGTTAAGCAGTTCTCATCGCGGCCGGATGGTAGATGGGTGACCCATTCTAACACCGGTCTTCAAATATCCGACCTCCTCCGTGTTTCGGACGGCACGTAAAACTGTGGGTCCCGATTGATGTCGTAAGATTGTAGAGGTTGTGTGGGGCATCCGGTAATTACGTCAGACGGCAGTCGGTCATCTTGACTCGCCCCACAGACCCATCCTCTGCAATCTAAGCGGAACCTAGACCAGGATATGGCTAGGATAAGTTGTTTTTAGGGTTCCGTACTTCAATAGAAAGAAACCCTTACAGTATCACTTCGTTGTCCGTTCTGTCTGTCTGTCTGTCAATACCCTTTTCCTCTGCAATGCATATAGCTATAAAGTTTAAATTAATACCACACACTAAGGACCGTGGTCTCTTCGTGGTCTTGTAAAAAAACCAACCTCTAAGTCTCGATAAGCAATCATAAGATATAGTCGTTTGTCACATTTATCATACTAGTACATTCGCAAAGGGAATCAGAACCTATAGGGTTCTTCCCGTTGTCCTAGAATCATGAAATTTCGCACGAAGCTATATCTTATAGCAAATGTATGAGAAAAAATCCGAAATTTGTATTTGCAGAAAAAACATTTCGGTGACTTTGTCAAATCAAAAGAAATGTTATGAAAACTATAAATCTTAAAATAACCTGGTAACGTATGCATTACGTGATGGTGCGGAACCCTTAGTGGGCGAGTTGGACTCGCACTTGTTCGGTTTATTTTTTAATATTGAGAATTCGCGTTTGCTTAATAGGATGCAGGAATCTGACATCTGATCACATGAGTTCAAAAACAGTTTGTTATATTATCTGTCCCGCTCTTTTTCTTCTACTTCAAATGCATCTTCACTGTTGGAGTATGGCAATCAGCTTTATAAACCTCCCTTTGTCTCTGGCTACCCGGAAGAGCTCACGGACAATAATTATTTGCTAAAGAAAGTCTAAGTTCAAGAAAAAAAGTTTTAATTAATTTATGTTTCTCAATTATAAATAAATAATATGGCCAAAAGCGTGTTATGACACGTTTATATAAAAGGGTTCCGTATCTGATACGCTATAAACGTATTTGTTAAATAGCTTCAAAAGTTGTATTCCGATTTCGTTCAGAATAATTTTCCTAATGAGTTTTTAGCACGTTCTATGAACATGGAAAATTTGAAGCCTCTGCGTCTAATAGTTTGGAAATGCTAGAGAGGGGGCGACCACCTCACGGGCAGACAGACGGACGAACGGACAGAGCAAAATGATAAGGGTTCTTTGTACTACGGAACCCTAAAAATGATCCTTGGAGTTAAAAACGACGAAGTTTTGTCATAAACAATCAAAACTAGGTCGTGACGCTATTACGGGCACGCCTAGTTATCTTTGTATGGTATTTTCAATGTGGGCAGACAAGTTTTTGTTTACTAATATCTAAGATCCAAAATCATACACTTTACGCCCACGTTTCATGTAATATAAATACAAAGAGGAGATCGCAGCTTAATTAGTGGTCGGCGTTTATTTATTTTTATTGGAACGTAAGCTACTTAACGCGGCTTACGAAAATTAAGGGTAATGCGATTTTGCAGTACTCGTCACGTAACGAAATGCCGTACAGCTTATAGCCAACATACGTCTGCATGTCCACATCTCATAATTTTGTTAGACATCACTAATAAGACATCATTATTACTGATGCCCTTTCTAGCAAAACGTGCCTATCTCGCCCACTATGTTACGCACTAGCGCCAGCCAGCCGGCGTTCACGATGGAAGACGCCGCCACATCATTCTTGTATCATCTGTCCGTAACAATTATGAAGGCTAAAAGAAGGATATCATTATAGGATGAGATCAGGCCGGAACTGATTGGCTAAAGAAGGTAACACGGGCAGTGAAGGTGAGTGTAAATGACCGCTTAAAATTAAGCTTTGTCTAAGTTTCAAGTCGTAAATTTTATCACCGAGTCATTAAATAATTTTAAACAAAAATGTCTATGAATTTCACTTTGACTTTAAAAAGTTGCATCGCCACCTCGGCACGGTCTAACGCATCGGTCTCGTATACATACGCTATGATTATCATGATTTCTTTACGACACGAATTCACGACAATATAACGGTGTTTAACGAAAACTGTTACTGGAGAGCAACTTACAAATTACGATACGATATCTGAAGAAATCTCTTATCGCGGCCGAGTGACAGATGAGTGACCAATTCTAACATTGGTTTTGTCATATCCGACCTCTTCCGGGTTTCAGAAGGCACTTAAAACAATTTGTAACCAAATTTAGCTAGACACTAGAGGGAGCAGTACAGGAGGTCGTAGCTTAATCAGTGGCCGTCATTTGAGTCGATCGCTAGGCTAAGTAGCTCTTACCGCGGCCGAGTGACAGATGAGTGACCAATTCTAACACTGTTTCTGAAATATCCGACCTCTACCGCGTTTCAGAAGGCACTTAAAACTATGGGCAACTGTTTACGTCAATGAGTGATATTAGTCGTTAGATTGTAGATTATGGTGATACCGGGGATCACATCAGACGGCAGACGATCATCTTGACTTGCGCCATATATACATCTTCTGCAATCTAAAGGGTCCCTGGTACTAGACCGGGATAACGCTAGGAAGAAGAAGGGGAGGGGACACTGGCAGTGTAGATGAGCGTTAATGACCACTTTAAAGAGTACCCTATAACTACTACACCTGGGTCACAAGTTCCAGGCACTGCTCCGGTTTCTTCCTATGTAACGCGTTGAACCCGGCACCCGCTCGGTGAGTTCATGGAATGCTGAAGAAATTAGTTCCTCTCGGAAGTTGTTAAGGCACTTCCCAATACATGTTACAAAATATATATATCAGAAATTAGTCCAGGAAATACCGGAGTTAAGTGTCATAATACCGTCTGTTTGCACATTTAAGTTATGCGTTCCGTGTTTTTAATTTAATTAAAATTATTTACTTAGGTACACTTTTGAATGGATTCATTTTGATATAGAGTTCAAAACTTTTTTCTGAAAACCCTACAATTTATCAAGCTGTCGGGAAGTATTTACATCCTATACAACCAAATCTATACCAATATATAAAGCTAACGAGATTGTTTGTTTGCTTGAGCGCGCTAATCTCAAGAAATACTGGTCCGATATGAAAAATTCTTTCAGTGTCAGATAGCTCATTTATCGAGGAAGCCTTTAGGCTATAATATATCATAACGCTAAGACCAATACGAGCGGAGCACCAATGAAAAATGTTCCACAATCGAAAGATTTATTTCCCTTTTGAGAGCTTCTAAAATTTACGCGGATTAGCTAAGCTTAAGTTTATAAATTTCCTTTACAAAGCACTAAGAACTATCGCCTGAATATAATTTAGCCGTCACACGTCGCACGATTTAAATATCGTATCGTACAGTATAAGATCGCTTCGTGCCTTCATTTTTTTCTATGAATAAACATTTGAATACAATACAAATTGATTTTGATACGTGACTTATTTTGAAAGCTTTGGACACAGTTTGACAATTTCTCTGACGCGTTAAAGTCGATTTGTTGAAAGAGCTCAACGTCGCCGAGACGCCATGGCGACGTCGCTGGTTATTTATCTAAACAATTCATATTAAAATTTAGGACAGGTTGCATTCATATTAAAATTTAGGGCACTTGGCGACCAGGTCTTGTGGAGCGAGTTAAGATGACCGATTGCCATCTGACATCATCCTCGGAGAACCCCCACGATCTCTACAACCACACGACTAATATCACAAACTGACATTAATCGGGTCTCACTGTTTTACGTGATTTCCGAAACACGGAGGAGGTCTGATATCAAATATAAACCAGTGTTATAACGCGTCACTCGTCTATCACTCGTCATCATTTATTCGCTTAGATTTTTTATAATATTTTCGTCGTGATATATTCGACTTAGAGGTAAGATCACAAGGGTTCTTTGCGCTCTGTTCTAAGTAGAGCACTCAACAAACTTAGTCGGGCATATTTTTTCTCATCACTATAATATGACGTTCTTTAACTTTTAGTGAAAAGTCGTTCAAAAATTTTAAATAAAGAATAATTCACCTCAATTTCATGAAAGATTTAAAAGAAAAAAAAACAAAGGAACAGTGGAAAGGTTATTTTGAAATATAAAAAGATGGAATAAATGGAAAAGGAAAATGGAAACAGATTTGGTGGCTACATCAGAATACTTTAAATAGGTGACGTTCGAACTAGAGCATTTGACTGACGTATCACGTAAAATGACAGTGTCACGTTTTATCGAAAATACATCCAGGAGATTAGTTAACTGACTTATACTAGACGAGTAAAAATTCTGTCTAAACTCGTCTAGAGTTAAAAATCTGACAAGACAATGCAAACCGGGTCTGCTAGTGCTTATTAAATATTTGAGGAATTCAAATATCAAGTTATTATATTTTATTAAATCAGTTCTTTATTTCAATGAGGCACCAAGAAGCCCGCCTGACAGGATGCTGCCTACAAATTGATTACGAAACAGCATCAACACTAACTTTTGTGTCCTGTCACGCTCCCGCGCGTTGGCTTGGCACCTTTGTTTTGCAGTTGGTACCGTTTCCACGTTGTTTTGGAATGACGTCACAGAGCACAGGTGCTCCCAAGTTTCCTCACTCAGCTGATAATTTGCAAACGTATCCATTTGTAATTAAAAACAAA
Organism: Charaxes varanes; assembly: GCA_024363005.1. Classification (NCBI taxonomy): domain Eukaryota; kingdom Metazoa; phylum Arthropoda; class Insecta; order Lepidoptera; family Nymphalidae; genus Charaxes; species Charaxes varanes. Next base: position 115,539 of record JANCMC010043658.1, read on the forward strand.
ATATTGATTATTTACACTTTAATGTTAAAGACTATTTGAACGATTATGGTAACACTTGCAATTAAAATATGTTTTAGTACAAGTCTCTTCAAGCGTTTTTTGCAATATTTTACATGTATATACTTTTTAATGTGAATAATTAAATAATCACATACACATATGTACGTCTTTGATGAAAACGTTAAAGTCTTTTCATATCTTTGTTTTAACTCTTATTCATATATATTTTTAAATATAGTGATTTTTTTAGACGCAAATTAATTTTGGATTTAAATTTAACTTTTATTATTGAACACTTATTTAGTTTTTAATATAAGTTTTTAAGTACGATTCGCTACGTATTCGAGTACGTTAAATACTTAACATTTTATGTTAACGCTTCGGATACTAGCGTTAAAAACCGTATACATCTTTATTAAAACACTTCATAAATAATTTTAATGTGAGTGATAACGTAATAGCACACACACAAGAGTTAAAAAGTGTTCCCAACTTAATTATAATAATTGCAATGAAATTTTGAATCTCAGTGATTAAAGTAGCTTTTAGGTTTAGATACAAATTTTAAAGATTATTGACACGTTTATTGTATCACTTGCACTTAAATAATTTGAAATTGGAATGGTTTGACACACACAGACACATTCGCTTCGGACGCAGGATTTACACTACTTACTAATCAGAGTGTTTGGTAATAAGTGTCCCGGTTCCCGATGGATATCGTTTGAAGGAGTCATTTAGGAGGAACAGCGCGCGCCTCTGACTCGGCTCTTAACTGATAATTGTATAAACAGATGCCTCCTGATAGCACAGGGCCGCATTCAAACAAAAAATACTTTTTAATATTTTAGAACGCTTACTGAAAATGTAGGAAATTTAACAAAATATAAATAGTAAAACAACAAAACAAAAAGTAGTAAATATAAATAATTGTAACTTCTCTAGTTCTAATAAATTTTTATAAATTTTTTCTTCGATTATTTATTAATTTAATTCCATAAATAATTTATCCTAATATTTTGCATGCTTTAAAATAAAAAAATCTTTTATTATTCACCTATTCTAAATGGTGCTTTCATAGAATTTTAACTGGCCCGATGGCGCAGTGGGCAGTAACCCAGCTTTCCGCTCTGGAGATTGCGGGTTGTATTATCCATATGTATGTATTTATATTTCGCAAAAAAAAATATTTTTAAGTAACAGGGGGCTGTTTACTAAAAAACAGGCATTAAGTATAGTTATTATAGTCCTATTTTTTTTATATTTATAGAATTAATAAATTTGGGATGTTTTACGAAAAATAAAAGTTTCGAATATACTTTTCAAACATTTATTCATGTCGCATTAATTCATTATTAACGCCTCATTAACGCCGTATTAGCAGTGACTGGTCCGCTAGTAAAAAATATAATTATAAAAAAAAATACTTACATAAATAGTACTGTAGTTTTCGGCGTCGTAGGGTCAGACCTACGTGATCTCCGGGCTGGCAACTGCCAAGAGACAGGGCAGGATCGAGAAATTTGGCGCTAATTGTAATAATAATAATAATTGCCTGTTTATATATATTTATTATGTATCCGGGCGTGAGAGTTGAATTTATAAAAATAATAATAATAAGAAAAAGATTTATTTACCTTACAAAGCCTAGTTATAATAAGTAAACAAAGCCGAAAAACATCATTTGTTAATAGTCAGTAAAGTAATCTAGTTGGAGATAGTTTCATTATGGATTGTTGAGCCAATCCAGTTAGATGTTCTTGATTTATTTTTGGGGACACGTTCAAGTCCGCATCTGTCATGGCGAATGGTTCAGTTGTCATCGCGGATGTAAAGCGCCAAAGCTCCCCTTGTCCTGTTTGTTTAAGCTAACTACTGCAATAAATATGTTTAACGACTTTGGTGATTTGTTTCATTTTAAATTGGGTACACATCTTTGTAACATAACGAACCGCCAACTGATATGTGAAAAAAAAATGTTTTGTTCGCAATGTTATACGGTTCAGATATTTAACATATATAGAGGGTAATTATGCAGTGTGGAAAGGCACTCCTAGGTGAAAAGTTTCGGCGAGGAATAAAAGGTGGGAGCGAAGGTTGATATGCTCAACCGCCGCAAAGAAAGATCTTCGTGTCTGGTCTAGTTGGAGTTGCCCGGGGCGGCCGTGCCTCGCCGACAGTTGTTCGTCGGAAGGTCTATATATAGTAGTCGTAAGTAGAAACTTAGTTAGCGTGAGTTGGTTTGTATGGTGATTTTCAGTGTTTGTACTGCGGTTGTCGTCATCCGTACAGCGCCATCTAGTTTTGCTTTGGTGTAATCTTTTCCACTCGACATCATTGCCATCTCGTTATATAGTTGCAGCTAGATGCAGTTTGGTTACTTTTCCCAAAAATGCATATTTTTTATTTATTTTGTCTCGAAGTTGTTGTTTGCACTCTATTGAGTGAATATCGGCGATCCCCCTGGCCGCGGCGGTTATTTTTCTGTTTCAATACAGAAATTCTTGTATATTAGCGTATAACGTTATCGTTAACATCAAATAGGTCCAAAAGGCTTTATTTTAGCATTCCTAACTCGAAAAAAAATGTCAGCCTCCCCCAACGCAATATCACTTATTAGAATGCAAACAACTTCGAAAAGAAAAAATAACATGCATTTTAGGGAAATGTCAAAACTGCATAATTACCATAAAGAGTAATATTAAACTATTTTAATATCTTAGTATCGTGTTTTTTTCTCTATTTATTTAGAGGTTTTATACAAATGTATATCCTAGCGTTGTATTTAAAATCAACACATTCTAACAACTTTAATATTTTAATCAAATACGTCTTATGAGCTTGAACAAGATCACAGTATCTAAAAAAAAAATCAAAAAATCCTTAGATGCTGGATGGGCAAAAAGGTACCGTTTATTATTAAGTTACCATAATTTTAATTATATATGGCGGTAACTAATAAATTATATTATCATGCTGTAATACCAGAGCCAGACATAGCTCAAAGTGTTTGTATATTTTTGTCCTTGAAGTCAACAAAGTACTACAGAACTTTGTACAGTTACACAAAGTCCCCGACCACACTACATGATCATTGAAATTATCATTCAAATGAAGCTATATCTGGCTCCGGCATAAAGGCACTGCAATTTTATTCATTGACACGATAATTACGTACGTCAGCTTAAGAAAGTTTTCATATCGCTCTTGTATTTGTCTCAAGGGTATGAACGGGGTGGCGTGGGAAAGACGTAATTGGTTAAATTATATGACCGACCCGGCAGTAATTTATATTAATTTGTGGAGCTAACGATGTACACACTGAAAGAACAAACTATTATGTTACACTATCTATGACCCGTGAATTCATCCGTTTTGACTTTAATGATAATACTGAATTATCAGAATTCTTAACTCTTATTAAAATTAGATTATCCTGAGTTCTTTCTAATAATATTAGTTTTCCTGTAATACCGGAGCCAGATATAGCTCAAAATGTTTGTACATTTTTGACCTTGAAGTCCACAAAGTACTAAAATACTTTGTACAGTCACACAAAGTCCCCGGCCACACTACATGATCATTGAAATGATCATTCAAATAAAGTTATATCTAGCTCCGGCAAAAGGCCCATCAATTAGAAACACAAAAAAGTTTTAAATTGTGTTTTTATTATAGATATCGTGTATCGTAATTTCGTTAGAAAATCGTAATAGTATCGTAATTCCAACTTTACAAACAGATAATTTTATTTATGTTTATAGATAGAACATATTATTTAATAGGGATACCTTACTATGTTAGCGCGTTCCTTTATATTTTCATTTTTAAGCAGTCACAATCCAACACACACACTAACCATATATATATATAGGAAATATAAACAGAAAATATCTTTATTTAAATAAAACCTTCCAAAGAACAATTATAGTCCTAGCTCCAGAGCTAGTTCAAACTGTATTACAGGAGCTAGTACCTTCTTGTTAGAAGTGACAAATATATTATTGGTGAAATTTAATAGTACAAGCATATTGTTGAAGTTTTTGTGTGTTTGTGTGTGCCTCTGTGCTTGCGTGTCTGTGTGTGTGTGCGTGTGTGTGTAAATTTCCAGACGAAGCAATTAGTACGAGGATGCTCCGGCGTCTATTGATTTAGCTACGTCACGTCCCCACCAGCCGGCGCGAGCGCACCACGGCCGCGACTTTCTCCTCGCGACACCGGAGAAACCACCCGGAGTCGAACATCAGCCGCGCGCGAGTCGACCGCCTTCCAACGACTTCTCGTCGCGACCTTACTTAACCTATCGGCCCTACTTCCGCGATCGCTTTCGCTCCGTAAACAATTGGACGTACGAACGTTTCGTGTTTAATAAACGCATTTAAGTTCTACAAATATCACGCACCAGTCGAGTCGGGAGATGCTCAGCCAAAATTAAGGTAAGTTGCACCTTTCTACTGGCCGCGGTCCGATGCTATATGATGACATTCGGTGATAAGGTGGGCGAAGTGCCTCGTGGTGAACGCAAGGACGCGGGCCACCTCTGAACTCGCGAGACGAACAGAATTAACGTATTCGCTGCTTACCCACTTAATGAGAATTACATCCTTTACAATGCTGCATAAACATGCCCATTAATGCTTCTTCAAATGAATGATTAACAAGGATATTTACATATAACATTATTTCTAAAGCCTGTTTCCTGGTAACTCAGCAATCGGTATCGAGCATAAAATAACTAGTAGGTATATCATAAAAGCTTAGTCTGGTTTAATGCAGTCAATGAACTAAGTTTGACATTTAGAGAATCAGCTGACACGTTTTGACCTACAATTGTTACATTTATATTAAAATTATGCTTTGATACATAATAAGTAGGGTTTTTGTAGAAATGCTATACAAAGGAATAAGCTTGAAATTTGAGGCATAAATTAGTTTCTAGTATCCCTTGATATGATGATGGATTTTGCTATATGCCTGACGTGTAAAAATTTCGTTATAATGGGTTAGTTAATGGGGGAAAACGTTACAAGTAAATTCATTTTCTCATTTATGTTATGAGGGTTAGGACCACTTAGCATTAGAATGGGTGAAGGAGACTTTCTCCTTTCCCTAAATAGCAAAAATTAATCTGCGAAGGGCTTCGAATACATGTCTATGTAAAGAGATTCTGAACTTCGTATGGTTTTTTAAATTATAATTTTCCTTGATTATAGATTGGTTCCCATTATTAAGGCTCCCAAGTAAATTGTCGTATGTCCAAATTCCCAACTTTACCGTACAGCGTTACAGACAAGTAAATTAAAATGAAATCGTCACTATTTAATATAATTTTGTATGCAAATATACATTCAATAATGACGATTATTGTATACAAAAATATATTATGCAGTGACGATTATATTACAATTTAGTTGTTTGTAACGTTCTACTATAAAGCTTAATTTATTTATCCCAATATATAGAAAACTGTAGTCCATTTGAATAAGTACAAACAAAAGTATCGCGATGTTTTAGGTTCTCACAAACCCAATGAAACGCAACAAGAACGACATCATTGAATGTGAAAACATTACCGCCACTTAATGCTGCTCTTACGTGAGCCAGAGCCGGCCCAATTCGGTTGCAGGCCAAGAGAACTGCGCTCCTCAGGAAGGAATATGTGGAAAGGTAATATGAAAGAAGTAAATATTTCCATTAAAGATTCATTAACATTTCATTCAAATAAATATCGCAAGCCTGTAATGATAATACACTAGACTTATGTACTGTACTGTAACACTTTATATAACGTATAATGTGCAATAAATCCTATCCTATTTATTCTATTGTAGTCCTAATAACTAATAATATTCCTTATTAAAGAAGCTGTGTTAAACGCGAGGGACGTACATATGTTTGTCACACTGAGAAAAGGCTTCAAAGTTATTATGGATTGCGCTAAAATAAATAACATAAGGTTTAAATACACTGAGGTGAGATTATAGCTGGGAGCGTGTTAGGTTATATCGGATTTGACTGCCGGCGCCTGAGGCTCTAATGTGAGTGTGTATTTAAGCAAATTATTGGGGAAAGGGTGTCTTAATAGAAATGCGACAAGCTGTCTTTCAATTCATTTGTATTCAAAGTCAAAAGATGTTTTATTCAAATAGACTTTAAAAAAAAAGAATATTAGGAATACTTTTTAGGTATTTCTAATATTCCTTTTTCCCCTCCTACTAAAATTAAAAGCTTGTATTAGGAGTGGGTGCAACAATATCCCAACGGTGGTACGGTTTGAATCGGGTAGCTTGCGGATTTATGCCCATACCTTACACCGTTGAACTATTGAGGCTATAGACTTCTACAAGAACCACTGAATTGTCAAATATTTTAAACGATTCGGAAAAGTTGGGCCACGAGAAGAATCAGCAATCAACTCGCAAGTCACTTTTATAAGCAATTCTAGCAATAATGATGGATGATAATTAATTAAACAAATTATTTAAGGATTTCATTAGAATACAATACAGTTTTACAAATGTGACTGATGTAAGAAATAAACTTTCTTACAAGGAGTTAAGGATCTTAAAGTTCAAACGGGTATATCTTTTACATAAAGGAGTGTCTGTGCTAAGTTGAATTATTTTTTAGTATATAATATCTCATAAGGTCCTCCCCATAAGGTCATCTGTATTAGTAAAACCTTTTTTCCTCCTCCTCTTAAAAAAAATTTACTATAAAATAAAAGGGAAGGAATTGTTTACAAACTGATGCATCGCTATAGGATATAGGACTCCCTGCGGATTCTGAGAAACCGACAGCTCTGTTACAAAGTTACCTCACGGCTTTTAGCTGGTTTAAACCTTTCTGACCCTAAATATGTTATGAACATACAATCTCATCATTTCTTCTTAATATATGATGAGGCCCCTATTTTCTTCATATTCTTATTACGTTTAGTACGTGTATTCATTCTAGTAGGCGAAGTGCATTATGAAGCATCAGAGGGCCTAGTACATACATTCTCGATAGTTTTACTTACTTTTACATTCGAAGCGAAACGTCAAATGAAGGCGCGTGCTTCCATTTTACACGACTTACATGGCAGTAGCGTCGAGGATTCGATACGTGCGAGTTCCGATTTCATTCGTGTTCGGTTTCGAACGTAAAATTAAGTAAAACTATCGAGAATATTCGTGGCTAGGCCCCCTGTATCGTCAATTTGGATTAGCTGCTATCTAAGCATCACGTACATATCTAATATACAAAATTATCGTGTCCCAGTGTCTCTTGCTAAACTCCTCGGAAACGGCTCAAACGATTCTTATAAAAAAATTTGAGCATTTTTGGTAAATCTGAGAATCAGTCGTTAACTATTTTTTAAGCCTTTAAGCCTCTTGTTTGGCGAAAAACAACGTATGTAACGTTGTTTTTCGCTGATAGCAGCGGGCTATATTTCTGTTACATTACCTTGTGGTGAATCGGAACGAGGCAAATTGCGTTGTCCGGTGAAGACGACGGTCAAGACTCGGATACCGAAGGCGGTATTGCTGGAGACGGCACGTATTGTGAGGAAGTTTCTCAATCTGGAGCCCTAAGCACCGGTTGCTTGGGGCCTTGGCTCGCTTTCGGCGGTCATCTATTTTTTATAGATTCTTAAATGTTTGTATTTTTATATTAATATTTAAAAATGTATTTATAATAAAATATTTAAATATATGTTAGTCACAATAATATATAAAAACACAGACTGGAAATGATTTTGATAATCTGCTATTTAAACTTTATGATGATGGATTTGCTATTCTTTGAAAGTCACCCAACCGTTAGGATAGCATGAGAAAGACTGCGGAGGCGGAGTTTAAAATCTTCAATCTGACGAATGGATTTAATCTTTCTATGATTTATGGTGGCATTTAGAAATAAATCAGATAAAGTGACAAACGATTTACTTGATAGAATCAGAAGTTACTTTGCAGAAATCCGAAATAAGCAATCGAAATCCACAACTGCGGTTTACTACGAATTTGTTGCCCCGTATATCTTTCCGTTTCCGAACCTATAGGACCTTTAATAAAAATACAAGTCCTGCCGTTTACTTTCTTTTGATTCATTAATTGGAGCGGCTCAAAAACCTGAAATGAGTTTTGGCTTCCGACAGGATTTCGCACCACTTGTCTTGATCTTGCGCTGTGTCCCGCCCGGAGTTCGCGCACATCTGACTCTACGTTACGCCAGCTATTTCTTTCTTTTAAGAACAAATAATATTATCAACGTTTTTTTATTACGTTAGGCAGTTTATTATTGCCGGTTGGTCGAAATTCAGCCTAAGATTTACGTGCTAAAATTTCAATTCTTTGTACAACTATATTGTTATGTTTGAAATATAATTTACATACGGCCGCGTCAGTGTACGTGAGGTTTTATTTTAATAATTTAACGTATTAATAATGCATATTTTATAAAGTATTAGCATTGTCACACTATCCTTTAAACAAACATTATTTTGCCAAATGTTATACTCCTTTTCCCGGACAATAGTAAAATTTTCCCAAAATGGTACCGAAAGTTTTGGCTTCGCGTATTAATATACAAGATGACTGGTGAGACACGATACTCGTCGATCTGATATGTGATGGTCATGTATGACAAAAAAACTTTAAATGTAAATATTATTTAACTACTGCGTGTGATTAAGAGAGAGTTAACTAATTATCTACGGAACGCATGGACATACTAGCGTGGACGCACGATGATGGTCCGTTTTCCCTTCACACTTTTGTCCTGGCTTAGGAAAGGCAAAAATACCTATTTCACACATCACTTATTCGTTTAATAAGTTTAGGCAAATAATGAATTGAATTATTAATTTTATTATTTCGGACCGACAGCCGTCATTAAATCTTTATAACTGACCAGTTTTTTTTACGTTAGGAAATGCATTTACGAACTAACTTTTTCAAACAGCACAGTAACCACAGAACGTAAGGCAACCCTTTAACTAATTTTAAGGAAATTTGATCAAAAGTTAATTACCTATTTTTATTACAAAACCATTACGAATATCGAGTACTGAGAACCCTCTTTAAGTATTCCAAGTATCTCACCAGTCACCCGATATAGACACTATTAAATAAACATGGCATGACTGTGAATAAAAATATTGCGAAAATAGGTTCGATGTGCTGGTGAATGGAGGCGGTGCTGTCACTCTTCAGTTCCAGCGGTCTCCCTTCAAGCCTCTGCGTAAGACCGTCTTCGTGCCCTGGAACCAGATAGTGGTACTGCCACCGGTACAAATGGAGCTGAGCGATGACAGTATCAAAGTGCCTACACCACGGTAAGCTTCTTCTTCCTAGTGTTATCCCGGTCTAGTACTAGCTTCAATTGCAGAGAATGTGGCTGTGGGACCACTTCAGAAGACAGACTGCTATTTGACTTCATCCCCGGAACCTCCACAATCTCTAGACCCAGACAGAGCGAAATTATAAGGGTTCTTTGGAGGACTACGGAACCCTAAAAATTAAGTGAAATATATGAAATTCGATTTTCATATAAAGATAAAAAATGTATTCACAAACACTTAGCTTTTAACTAAATAATTAGGGTTCTGCACAAAATAATAAAAGCCCTCGTTTAACAAAATCTCTGATAATTAAGAAAACTATTAACTTTACTAAACATAGTGTTGTAGTTTGTCCAAAAGGCTTTAATATTCAGCTTGTTCATAGTTGAAAACAACTACTAATTTTTAACCGCTCTCTTGCGCTACTTTATTATAACAGCTTTATTATTGTGTATAATTTGTCTACATATACTAAATACAGCTTCATATATTTGCCCAAAAACATCGTGTACAAATAATATAACTGCACAAAAGCGATATTTAGGTCTACTCAAACGAATCTCCGTACTTATAACTAGAGGTTCCCAAACTTTTTTATTTCTACCATATTCCCAAAAGTTGCGTTGCAATTGAGTTCCAACCACGAACTACTAAACAAAGTGATTAATTCACTAACTGATCTTGCGAGTGGATTAAAAAAGTAAGGTTAGCCATTAATGAAAATGATTCCATCCGACTTTCCTTTTTCAATATCTACTCACAGAACAAAGAACCAATGAGAATTACTCATTTATTTCATTTAGAAAACTCGCATTCGAAGTGTTAAAAATCAAAAGAAAATTGTATATTTTCTTGTGAGGTGTCTCGACACGTACAGAATATGGACTATCTTGCTTAGTCTTACAAGCAGCGGTCGTTAAGCTTCTTTTAAAATATTCTGTCTACATTGTTAAGTGCAATCAATCCAACATTTTTGTTCTTCTCTATCGAAAGCAGATGAATATTTGTCTTACAAATAGTATCCCCCCCCCCCCCCCTTTTTATGTCCAACGTAGGACCCTATCGAGTTTTCCATGAAACCCTGGGGGTTCACCCGGACCTCTTTGGGAACCAATGTTCTAAAGCATAATTTCAATTTTTCTATTGGCAAAAATTTATGGCCCAAAATGAAATACTTTTATATTCCACACAGGTATCCGCCGACTATGACGATAAACCGTAACATAGAAGACTTCGACAAGGAAATCGACTGGCCATCGAACAGACTTTGTCAAGAGTCCGCGTCCTTATTTCCTGAAAACGTGGAAGCTATTTACCCTATTTTCATGCCCTTTGAGAATAAAGGAGTGAGGTGACATGTCTTATTTACTATATCAAAAATTTTATGTGTACATGTATAAAGAGTTAATATGCGGGTAGCTGAAAATTCACTACTATGCAAAGAAACAAAAGAAAGCATAATCGTTTACTAGAAAAAGGCATACTCTGGTTGTACAAACTTTTATCTACATTCTTGTACTCAATAGGCATGACGACAAATTAAAAAAATAGGTTTATAACGTTTTCAAGTGTGTACTAACGGCTAAAAAATAATATTTCTGCGGAAGTTAACGTTTTTTATAGAGAAACAAAATTATAAATTTAAGGATTAAAATTCAGTTCAAAATACTTGAAGTTTTCATGACTTCACTTTATGTTAACAGTGCCTTTCACTAAGCGTCGCCTCGACGTTTTCGCCGCTACCGTAACGATCGCAGTCAAATGTCGAATATCTGAATGAGCACTTTAAAACGTTGCGATCGCTTATTGGAACGCACTTATAATATACGGTGACGTCATACGCTCTGCTGGGTGTTTTAGCTATCATGGCAGATTGTTGTATTTTTAGTTTCCATTTTTGTTAAACCCTATTAATCTCGCTCGCAATATGAAAATAAAAATACGTTTGTTAAGCTTTATGTATCTTCTTTTATCAGATAAATATGTACATAATTTAAATGTTTTCTGATTTTACAATGAAGATTCATAGTTTTTGTAAATTTTACAATAGTTTGAATTGCTTATCTTATTCTAAATTTCCTAGTCACTTGTCAGATTAATCTTTTTGAAAATTAACCCAAACAAAAAAGGGGTTATATGTGTGCTCATAAGACGTCACTATTAAATATGAAAACCTCTGTGGACAATACAAAAAAATTGCTCAAATTCGTTGTTTTTGAAGGGTGGTTCGGGAATGTGGCCTTATTACTGGTATATAAAGACGCTTTCGAAAAAAAAAAAAAACTAGCTGAATACAAAAATAAATGGCAAATCTACACGTGGTCATTAAGATTTCCCTTTGTCAATTACATACTTGTCACAATTTTATACTTATGTGGGAATTTACCTCAATTATGTAGCTACAGTTGTATAAATGAGGGGCAATTTTATTGTGATATCTATCAGCATCAATTTGATGAGGAAATTAAGCATAACTTCGCGGTACTCTATTATGACCATAGGGGCAAATAGATAAACAAACTTAAGTCTATAAAATTAATTATATTGAAAGTGATGCATTAAGTAAATAATGACCCTACAAGCGTACTATTTATCTTAGACATATCAAGAATTTCTTTTAAAGAATCAAGAATCCCCAAAAATATGGCAAACTTTGAAAGTCTACGTGACTGTTAAAGTTAGTTAGAAGTTGGCTATGTATTCTAGAAAACCTAAAAAATAACTTTATCTGTTTACGTATTCTCACTTTAATTTCCCAGTAATAGAATAGACAGAATAAATCTTTATCTAATAGAAAAGGTAGAATTGAAGAAAGGAGAATAAATTATGTTAAAGCGAGTGAAGCCGCAGATAAAGATAGTGAATAAATTAATGCGTCCTGAGTTTTGTCCTTAAATAGAAATGTAAATTCTCGTCTGCACATGGAAAGTGCGTTATCCACAAATCTGTGGCACGTCCGATCAGTATGATCTACAGACAACTCGCCACTGCCAAGGCCCTATTTTACTTGGTTAGAGAATTGAGGATAAAATATGGTCTTGGTGTAGCATTTTTTATACTTATAATGAACTAGCTTATGACAAAAATAACGCCTAATTTAACCAAAGATATGACAATTTTCTTAATGTAACAAAAGTATAATAAGAAAGAAGTAAAAGTATACATATCTCTTAATTGAAGTATGATGCAATAAAAGTAAATTAGGGGAATTCATAGGAGTTACTTGTAAGTTATTTATATGTTCGACTGCAATGTCAAAGGCTCATACTTTCTGAGACGCCATGGTGACGTCGCTGACTACGTATCCAAAAAAAATCATATTAATATTTAGGCGATTTCACTTGGCGACATTTTGGCGACGACGCCAAATTACAAGCGTAGCGTAGCCACGACTACTACTGGCTACCCAATTTGGCAACCGGTGACGTCGCCATTGCATCTCGGTGATGTAGGGCTCTTAGACTTCATCATATTTATGGGTGTTTCTAAACGATTCAATCTGCTCTCGCTAAATGACATAAACGGAGCCACTCAACCTTCCCTATCAATTTTCATAATATTCCCCAGAGTTAAAAGCATTTATTCTGTCATTCGATATCTTCATAGGATCACTTCAGTAAATTGGCATTAATCCGTTCAGTTTTACACTTGTTATGCGTATAGCCGGCTATTTTGGTCTGCAGCAATCAGTCAAATTGTCCAGCTAGGTCATGCCTCTCCAAATAAAGGAAGTAGTAAACAGAAGAGACCCACGCGTCGAAAACAATTCCAACCAATTGAGGCTAACATGTTGTTGAAAATATTTTATCTCATATGGTCATCCTTGTACACCTACTGGGAACAACTTTTTATATACAATATCATAAATGTATAATAAGCTCGTATACCTACTTTCATTTATAAAATTTGAATGCTCTAATTTGATCTTCGTTAATTGTTGTTACTTATCAACAAATGTAAGGATTTTAAAATAAGCAAATAAGATTTAATTTTCATTCAAACACAACCATAGAAGCTTAAGTGTTAAGCACTATGACATAATTGTGAAAAAACCTAGGTAAACTGTAACATACTTGTCTTACTCCAGTGAAAGATTTATACAGTTCTGCATTGTACGTATCTCATACCTATATTTCGCATCATTATAAGACCCATTGAAACAAGTCAACAACCTCAAAAAAAAACCTAATGATGCCAAGAAGCACTTAAGTTCAACAAAAAAGAGGATTGAAAAATATTTTGGTAATCCTATCATATATATATATATATGAGGAGGTCGTGGCCTAATCAGTTGTCGGCAGTTGAATCGATCGCTAGGTTAAATAGCTCTTGCTGCTACAGGGTGATAGATGGGTGACCCGCCTAATTGGGTCCAGTACCAGTACCCCTTTCTCACATAAAATCGGCGTGAAGTGGCGGCAATGCCTTCCCGGCAAGTCATGGTGTAGCTGTTGCGTTTCGTTCGGATTGTGAAGTGTGCGGTGGCCTAAATGTCTCTTTAACGCCGGCAACGTATCTGGGCGGCTTTTGGTGGTGCAGATGGCCATTAGGGTATTAGGTGAACCGCCTGCCCCATGTAATATGAAAAAGTCAATGTGTTACCAACTCCACCATCAAATTTTTGTGACAAAATATTATACTTAAAAGCTAAGTTTACGCAGATACCATACACCCTGCACTGAGATAGTAATATTGAGAACTATTAATCGCCCAAATTACGGAAGGACTCAAATCAAACCTAACGAACATCTCCCACGAATATGTATATTTCTTAATCTGTTTTTAAATAGATTAGGAAACAAATTAAAGGTATTTTTATTCTCTTTGCGATGATATAGTGTTGCCTGTTTTAAAGTGGCTGCAAATAGGGGTTGCCGCCAATTAAAGTTACGCGAAAGCGAGGTTGACTTTGCATTATATGATGCATTAGACGAGGACGCAGTACATTAAATATGCACGTTTTAAGTAAGGCACTCGCGTCACGCATTTATACTATAAATCACATTCTCAAATCCTTGGAAGTGTAAAAGTGCTATACAGTTGTCATGGTGACAATAAATACTAAAGTAATAAATAATTGATATACGTATATTAATGAATAATTATTATAACCAACAAGTCTTTTAATATGGAGGCTTCAAATAGCAGAAGCTGATTATAAAATAAATCAGGCTATAGACGGCACAGAAATATAAGAACTAAATAGACGGCATATCAATGGTTCGATTAAATCTACAATCTACGAGTAAATTAACACGTGTATAATCGATTTTTCGGGTCGTGAATATACGAGTGATGAAATGGAAAATTAATTTAGGATATTTTTCATAATTCATCCATGGCTGATTGACTACCAGGCAGCCAACTGACTGAAAAATTCATATAGATGACCGTAATGGTGGGATAGTGTCGAGAGCGATGACTAGAACATTGTTGCAGCCACTCCTACTAGCACACGCTTTCAAGCTGAATTGGAGGGACAAAAGAAATATTAGGTACCAAATAAGTATTCCTAATATTTCTTTTCTTAATAAAATATAAAGAAATGTATTTATTACCACAAAGGCATTTGTAAATAAAAATAAAAAAGCAGAAAACCATAGTGGCACTCCGGGAGTGCTAACAGAAATGAAACATGAACATATAGGGGTACCGGCAATCGTGTCGCCAGCAAAATGGTTCCCATCTCAAAAATCCGAAGTTATCACTTAAAAAAAATTAATAACACTTACCGCGACAATACTTCCGCTGGCCAAAGGATCGCAGCCTTTATACACAGCGTACATGCTCAGGCCACTTATACAGGTAACTATGCTTAAAGCCGACAAGACCGGCCAACTCCACCACAAGCATTGCTGGGAGCGCTCCAAAGTGCTCACCGTGAGGAGACGTTGCACCTGAGTTTTAACAATAATCTTTGGTGGCCAAGAAACATGAAATGACACCAACACTTTTTTTTTAAATAGTGTCCCCCATCTGGGCAAAGATTATCTCCCTCCCAAGTTCCAGACCACTCTTTCTCACCCCGGGCTACTCGAATCCACGTCTTTCCAGCTAGGGTCCAAGTCATCTCACCAAGTAGTTAAGTTAAATTTGACAGTAATACGAGCAGCTGAATTTCACCACAGAATCTCGAACTTCGCATTTTACCCTCATCACCTCGATGTCCCAAAAGTACAACCGAGTCTACAACTCAAACAATTTTTAGGGACTCTGTTTCATACAACTTTTCTTATTATATTGCGTGCTCAAGAATGGGACGAGAATGGCAATATGCATGTAACCTCTCATTTCCGAGATGAATAATTTTTGTGATTTTATTTAGGACATTAAATGTAGCCTTATCACCTCTCGTGTCCTTCAATCCAGGAATTTCCTGCCTCGTGTCTGCCTTTACCTATGTGGATCCAGTTGCTAGCTCCTATGGCAATCGGTTATCTTAACTTGCTCCACAGCCATATCTTGTACAATCTAAGCGGACCCTGGTATTTAATCGGGATAACGCTAGGAAGAAGAAGAAGGCACTGGTACCAAGGACCCGCCTGCACTATGTAACTGCGAACCAAATACATATAATAGTGACGCTGCATTTAGAGGGAGAGACGTATATAGAGCTATACAAGTCAAAGTAACCAAAAAAATAATGTTCAAATTCTAAAAGAACCGCCTTGTGTCTTTGAAATTAATTCGTCCGCTAACCCTTAACAAAAAAACCTCTCCAGCGCGCCCGTTCTTTTGCATTTTATAATCTGTTTATTTTAAAGCAGTCGGCGTTCTTTTAAACGTGCCTGGAATAAATTATAGAGACCGTCCACTCGAAACCGAGTTATATACTACTTTGTATCCAGTAATAATTTTTTTTTTCAGTGCGTTGGGCGTAACTCTGAAGACACTATCGTAACAAAGACCTCCTTATAATTTTGAACTGACTTCTAAAAAGAAGGTTCTTAATTCATCGGAATCTTTTGTACCTGGGAAATACCCTTCGAAATAATAAGAGAACTTTCCAAATCGGTCCAGCCGTCTTCGATTCATCGATGAACATACATAAAACATGCCCGCTTTTGATTTTAATCTACCAAGTCAAGTAAAAATTTATTTCAATTAGTATAGTGTATTATGATATTATAAGTAATATTTTAGTCTGTTTGTTTGATATGAGTTATCTCCGAAACGGCTTGACCGACTTTGATGGGACTTTTAGAGACAGAGATTAATGTTATAAGAAGTAACCTTGCCTATTTTTAGTTTCGTCCAGTTTGTTTTATTATAAAGAGACGCCTAGTCAGAGCGAAATTATTTTTTGACTAATTCATCCATTCTATTTCATTAACAAATAGATAATGTGGCGACGAAATATTGTCAGTCTTTTTATTTCACTTTATTGTACAACTAGTTGTTACCTGCGATTTCGTCCGCGTAAAATTAGGTGAGAAATTTTAGCATGATGATATATGGCCTATAGCCCCACTCGATAAATGGGCTATCTACCACTGAAAGACTTTTTCAAATTGAACAAGTAGTTCCTGAGATTAGCGCGTTCAAGTAAACAAACAAGCTCTTCAACTTTATATGTTAGTATAGATATATGCTGTTAGCGATTCAAATACAAAAATGGCTCAGAGAATAATTCGCGATCGTCAAACACTCGATTACTGGCATCAATGTCATAAATCACCAGCAGCCGGGGTTTCCGTCGAAGCGTCTGGAGTTCATTTGAAATTCGGCAAACGACGTTCACATGCGTCGCTTCCCGACACGCATCGAACCTCGCGTTATGGCTTCGGTAAAAGGATTTTAATGGGGTTCTTCTAACTGAAGATATTGCCATGTATTTACATATCTATCCGCTCTAAGCCTGTTTATATGACATTGTGGACGTAAGTACGTTTCTTTGACAAAATTCTTGGTGCAATATGAAATCTATCTAGTAATAAATTTGGGCCAATGTCGCTGCATGGGCTCCCACCGGTGGCCGCCGACGACGAGGTAGGCCAATTTGATTTATTATTATTTTAATAAAATTCAAACACACACAGACGTCAAACTTATAACACCCCTCTTTTTGCGTCGAGAGTGAAAAAGGTAATAGAAATGCCTGTTATTCGTAGCCAGTCCACATAGGCCATTTCTAATGGCTCCAAATCTGGCGTTTAAAACTCGTATTATTACGAATTTTAGTCCATGCTTTACACTATCGAGGAAATGATAAAGAAATTTTGACCTTTTATGAGCCCCGACAACATTAAGAT
Source organism: Charaxes varanes (assembly GCA_024363005.1). Lineage (NCBI taxonomy): Eukaryota > Metazoa > Arthropoda > Insecta > Lepidoptera > Nymphalidae > Charaxes > Charaxes varanes. The sequence continues at coordinate 133,116 of JANCMC010043658.1, forward strand.
GCAAGTGCAGACCCGCAGACGCGAGTGTACACTTCCTTTTTACTGCAGTCTCTGTTTGTCTCTTCTTCCTAGCGTTGTTCCGGTTAAAATATCAGGATCAGCTTACAATCACATCCTTTACAAACTAAGCGGTCCCTGGTACTTTAACCTGGATAACGGTAGGAAGAAGAAGAGACAAACAGAGACTGCAGTACATATTAGTAGTAGGAAGTATACACTCGCGTCTGTGGGGCGCGTCAAGGTACCAGTACCTCTTTCTCACATAAGATCGGCGTGAACTGGCGGCAATGCGGTCACGTCAAGTGATGGTATTTTTGTCGGGTTTCGTTTGGTTTGCGAGACTTCCCGTAGACCTAGCCATTAAAGACCGGCAACGCATCTGCTAGCCTCCTGGTCGTGCAGATGTCCATGAGAGTCAGTAGGCACTTAGTTGCCTGTTGCCTGCTCCTTTGCCCCTTGTAACACAAAGAAAAATGCTTCTTTGTCTCTGTCAATCTAGCTTACGGTACTGTTTTGTGATGTAAGAGATACTCTATCAAGCTATTGAGATTGCGAAGTTGAAAAGAAGCAAACTGAGCTTAAAGTAAGGGATATATCATTTTTCAAACAAAACATCTTTTAATAAGCTCCATTAAAAGTTCTAACAAGGTTGGAAAGATTACAGTTGTAAGCTCGATTATCCTTGTTGGAAAAAGGTCATCCGAGCTTCGCGTTGGCTTAATTCGACGGATTAAAGAGGTAAAGGACGCCGACATCTGGACGTGAGATGCATCCGTCTTACTCTACATTTGTTCTAAGAATATAAATTATAGAGACGAACAGAACTTTGACATGAGGAATGGTTGGATGACAAATAAATAGAGTTAATCAGTGGCCGGCATTTGAGTCGATCGCATGGTTTAGTAGCTCTTACCGCGGCCGGGTTTTTGATGGGTGACCCATCCTTACTCTGGTTTTCAAATATCCGACCTCTTCCGCCTTTGGGAAGTCACGTAAAGCAGTTGGTCCCGATTAATTTTACTAAATGATATAAGTCGCGAGACAGACACATCCTCTGCAATTTAAGTGAACCCAGTTACTAGGCCAGGATAACGCTAGGAAGAAGAAGAATTAATCCGTGTTCCTAAAACTATACGATTTAAGGCACCTTTTAAAAAAAGTGCATACTAGTATTTCAAAGGCCAGCAACGCATATGCTCGCCTATTGGCAGCGCAGTTGTCCATGGGCGTCTTTAATCACTAAAGAAAACAGCTATCAGTTTGTCCCTTTTATATTTAAATACATAATAACCGCAGAAAATTGTTAAGAATTTACTTAATATGAGTTAATCAAAAGTCGTACATACATAATCTACATGTATATTGTATATGTATATAGAAATTCCATCTTCAGTCTATTTATGGAGATCAGTAACTGCGCCACCAGAATCGCAGATGCGTTGCCGGCATTTGAAATATAAAAAAGCGTTTCATCATTCTTAAAAGTTGGTCAACAAAACCTTACACATTTCTGATATATTGGAAGGTTCCACGTTTGCGTGTAGACGGCTATCAACCGAAGTAAAAAGGGTCCGGACCGGCGAATACTTTATCACTACGGACTTTGCTTAGAGGCTTGGAAAATTAATGTGTTATTCTAATATACTGTTATTTATTTAGATTTATACAGAAAAAGAAGCCTTCTTCTCTCACACATACGCGCACACGTGCACATACGCACACACACCCACACACCAACACACACGCACGCACGCACGCACGCAAACACACAGTGACTATATTTAAAGGCTTGGAAAATTAGTGTAAATTAATAATATATGTTAAATCATATCTGATTAAAACTGGTACCAATTCTTGAGAGATGGCAGGAATTTCGTAGCAAATTCAACTACCCAAACACCCTGTACTTTAATCTTTGTACGTTGGTGTCGTGTTATTCATGTTATTCCAAATTATGCGTCCCTCAATCAGATTAGGCCACGGTCACATAAATTGCGTATTACCCTCATCTGTACAAGCCCCTTACAATTATACCTGCGGAATGTAATTGGGGTATTAGTAGCCTTGTAATTATTCGTGTTCAATTATTACATGATATTCAAGGAAAATTAACTTTGATGCCGAGTTAGCGTCAAGATATACCAGATAATGCGTCTCCCAATCTGATTAAGGCACTGGCATATTATAAAATAAATAAATATATACAGAACTATATGACACACTGACTGTGACTGGCTCGTTGGCGCAGTGGGCAGTGACCCTGCCTACCGCTCCGGGGGTCGTGGGTTCGATTCGCCGATCTCATGTGAGAAAGAGGTACTGGTACCCGGACGCGCCGGCCCAATTCGGCTACAAGCATGGCGCTACCTCACTGTAGGGGTTAAAGCATATATGTATTCCAATACTCATTATTTAATAATAATAAGAGTAATATCATCTTTATTCAATTAGGTAACCTTAAACCTAAATACACAATTATCTTAAATCTAAAACTAAATAATAAATGTATATAGTACTATATGACACGTGGACGTCTGTTAACTAACCTAAGGTAGATAACTTTACGCCTGTGTTATAGGTAACAGACGCCTGTTATACGCTAATATTTTTTGTTAGAAATGTATAAATACATACGTATAGATAGTATACCCAAAGGCGGGAATCGAACCCACGACCCCAGGAGCGGAAGGCAGAGTCACTGCCCACTGCGCCAACGGGCCAGCCAATTTCAATACACATTATTGTAATAAGTTTAAGGCATTGTTCTCTTTTGTGTTTTTGTTTTTCTTTGCATTCTGTTTGCCTAATCTTTGCCCATATATCTGCCTGCCCGGCCTTCCGTTCCGGGGCTCCGCTTTTCCCAAAAAGCATTTTTGGGAAAAGTCCTCAAACTGCATAATACCAAATTGTTTAATGTGGAAAATCGAAACATATCTTAAATGTAATGCACTTATACGTTATTTTATTTAGCCAAGCGTTCGATGACCTTGCAGCCCCTAAATATAAAAATGACTAACTGTATTTTTCTTTTGTTCCAGATCTGGCGTGATGAATATGTGCGCGAAGTGACTGTGTAGTGTAGAAGTGTTGTGAGGTGTAGTGACATGGAGTGAAGTGTTAACAACATGGCTGCACTCGAGATTGGGGGCCCGGGATCTGAATGATAGCTACCATTGAAGGTGAGATTCTACTCTTTCATACCTTAAGGTTTTGTATTAATCTAGATATAATATATGCATATATATGAAGCCAAAGCCAAAGGTCGCCTATTACGAAATTCCGAAAACCGCGGTACCTACAGAGATGGATTTCGTCAAAATTTATAGTTAGTAAACATCCACTAAGAACGGATTTTTCGATAGTGCCAGAACAAAGAGGGCAAAAGGCCCTCGCAAGTTTCATTTTACGTGGACAAAGTTGCGGGAAGCAGCTAGTTTCTACGTAAACATTCACAAACTTACACCCACAAACATTAATAAATACACACACAGGAGTGCCTATGACAAAAGGTCGCATCCAATTTGCAGGGTCAGGGGGTCCCTACGGTTTTTAGTACATATCTATGGAAGTTGTGAATGATTGCAGTCTATGTGTATTTTTTTAAAAACATTTTTCTTCTTCTAATTCCTGTCGTTATCCCGGTTTAGTGCCTGGGTCGATTAAATTGCAGATAGATGAAGTTTTCTTTTGTCTGATGTACGATGGCTGTGAAAGAAGGAGAAAAAGAAAATGTGTGCTCGCACCTTTTTTCTCTAATATAAGAAACGTAATTCTTTCTGTCTTCAGTAAGTTATATCTCTCTTTCAACTTCCGTTCGCCTCGCTCGATCACACTTGCGTAACGAAAGTATGAGCGCGACACGCATTCACCATCTTACTCCCCAAGTCAAGCGTGCATAAAGATGTTTTACTTCAAAAATTGACATGTGATGTTACAAAGTTTTAGGCCCTCCTGTCCATTCAAATTCAAAAATAATTTATTCACTTAGGTTTTTTGCAAACACTTATGAAAGTAATTTTTAGTATAATTGACGCACTGAGAAGAGCCCGCGACAAACTCAGTCGGGTAAAATTATCTTTTGTCAATCGTCATTGTCTCTCAATAAAACGTTTTGGTGATATTTTTTTGGGTGACCCCTTTAGATTCCAGCAGAATACACTTACTATGTCACAAGGTTTTTCATATTAAAACCCAGACGTTAGGCGTTATGAGAGAAATGAATCCTGTCGTGCGTCGAAACTGACAGGCACACTTTTTCTATATATTATTTTTCTTCCTAGGAAATGTGTCATATCTGAATGAGCACTAATTACGTATTTATTAAATGCGTTTTTCACAGTTTTATAATTAAATAAACTTTTAATTTAAGCTTAGTAGGAGGGGAAAAAGGGAATATTAGACATACCTAAAAAGTATTCCTAATATTCTTTTAATTAAAAAAAAAAAAAAAAGAATAGAGATCTTTCTTTGTAATTTCAAGAGACTTTAAATTGAAGTTTGAATTAGTAGCAATAATATATAGACTGACATCTATTCAGTAATCTTTATATTATTTCGATCACTTGATTAACACACTTATACTTGTTCAATTTATTAATTTCCTTGCCTAGCCTACCTACCAGTGGGTAGCACAAATGGTCTAGGCAAGTAATTTCCTTCGGCAAACCTGGAAGTCACTTAATAGACTTTCGAACACAGGTTGACAGGTGTAAGGAAATTATGCCCAGACGGAGATTCACTAATGACACCAATCTGAGCTGTTTGTGCGGTGCAACTCAAACTAAGTGCCACCTTTTATTCTGCATTGCGTACCCTAATGCCGGAGCCAGGCATAGCTTCATTTGAATGATCATGTAGTGTGGCCGGGGACTTTGTGTAGCTGCGCAAAGTTATAGAAGTTTGTAGTCTTTAATCTAGCTCCGGCATTACACCTGCACGCAGGAGGACTTAAGGGCTCCCACTGGCAGGGCAGTCGATGTGGTTGAAGTCAAGACAATATAGTGCTTGCAAACGAAACGCTACGAAGAGGAAGAATTTATCAAATTCTATGATAAATTTATGTCTGTATTAGCAGAGAAAAAAGTAATAATCATCCCTAGTTATATTATATCCCAAGTTTCAACATCCCTCCCTAGTTTCTAAATATATAAATGAAAAATAAAGAGAGGGTATACATAAACAAATCTTGATAAGAAAACATGGGAGTTAAAATGGCGAAACAAGTTAGGAAAGCAAAGTTTATTATTAAAATAAATAAAGGCCCGACCCGTCTTCACTTATAAACAATTCACACTCTATTAGACGAAGCTAATGAATTTAGGGCTCCCTGCTTGACATTGGCAAGGATAGCCAAGTTTATTTATTTCTATTTATTCTACACTGAAACGAATTATATTTAATAAGGTGAAATAAAATGATGTATTCGTGTTATCAGAGTATAGTTTGGGAATATTGTGTACATTTATTGAAGTGTTGAAGGATCCTTTGCAGAGTAGGAAGCTATCTTCAACATTAGAACAGCATTTCCCCTAGAAGGTTTGGTGGCATTGGTGACAGGGGACCTGGTGATGATGTTCTTTTCTTTTCTGATGATTAGTGATAAGCTGGGCTGCATTTAATGTCAATCGTAAGTCTATGTTCATCCAAGACTAAGCAGAGAGTAATACAAAAAATTGGTAGTCTGTAAAGCCGGTTTAGGACGATGATAATATTACGTGAGAACGTCGAACGCTTACGTCGATTGTGTCTCTTTATGGCTTGTTGCGCGCTCTCGCTTCTTAGGCGGAACGTGACAATGAGTCATGCTTTTTCGTGCTTGCAGCCGCCTGTCATTAGTTTTATAAGAAGTTATTATCTCAATGACATTTTTTTAAATATTGTTACTTTACAATTACAGACTGCCACTTTATTATTATTAATATGTACAGTTAGGTAAATATTTTCTGTATGTAACTTACATCTCAAATAGACTACAATATGATAAATATTTTCTACCATGGTCTCTATATATTATTGAATACAAAAAAAAACAAACTCTTCACACAAGCTTTCGATCTCTGAGGTGTCGTTGTCACGGAAAGTTTGCTGAAGAAATCTTGAATTATTTAGGAGGCCTACGAATCTGATCCATCAATCAAGCGGAGTTACATTGACTTGATCAAAGGAATCTCAACAAATTTCTTCGATACGTACTTTGGGTACACGTATTTTACTGAAAGTTTTCTCAAAATTATATTTGTTACAGAGAAAGTATGTAATTCTTTTTAGGTTCTACTGACTGTTCGAAACACGTGGGAAATTTCAGGTGACAGCTAGTCTAATATTCTTCAACTTAGCGTTGTCGAGATCTAGTACCAGGGTCCGCTTAGATTGCCGAGGATGTGGCTGTGGGGGCAGGGTCACTGTCCACTGCGCCAACGGTTGAAGGTCAGTTCCTTGAAAATGGGTTGAAAAACATTGATCCCCACTTAACACGTATGGTAACCACCTCAAATAAGTAAAATTATTATCATTTTATCATGTCAAACATAAAATCTATACGTATTGTACATAACTGTACAAAATTTCATGCATTTCTGTTCAAAATTTTAGGAGTTAGACACGAGCGGACAATACGGCCGATCAGAACGACACTATAAGGATTTCCATTAGGACTACGGAACCCTAAAAATGAATATTAACATGTCCGTACCTACGGCTAAATTGTGAAGAGTTTAATTATGGCTCAAGCTTTATACTATTCGTATTATTTATGAAGTTTAATGTGTTGAATAGAGTTATAAAACTCTACTAAGAATTTTCCTTAAAAACGTAGACGTAGTAAAATGAGGGTGTTTTATGGCCGTCTATAAATCCTTCGCGTAACAGTAATGATTTCACCTTTTTTTCTCATTTTACACCTAAAGTAGCATAAACTACAAAGGAATTTTAGAGTAATGTACATTTATAAAATTTTCGTTACACGAAAATGTTATCGTATTTCCTTTCATTATTAATTTATAGAATGGATATTTTTTTCCCAGGGGAATGTAGGTGAATAATTTAAATTAATTAGATTTTTGAATTGAGCAAGAATTTAGATCAAGTATCGTTTTTTTATATTTATGGTTCACTTTGGTGGCGAAAATGGCTTAAACATATGTATGTATATCACACTTTTGGTGCAACAAAGTTGCAATAGCTCATTTTTAAATTTTACAGAAGACGAATTTTAAGATTTTTTTCGCATAATATTCTAAATAACTATTTATAGTACTATTGAAATCTTCATAAAATTGATTGTTTATTTTGTTTGATTTACGCAAAAATTTTATATTGAATATGTGATGACCTGTCATGACAGATTACGGCCATCTTTTAGTATTTACGAATAAAGTCTTGATCAATGAAAAGCAAACGTACCAAATCTACCACTGATAGAGGTTCAGAAAGGTGGAGAAAATTCCTCATTCTACGTGCTAAAAGCTCGCGATAGCATATATGACAGATATATCGCACATTCGGTGCAACAAAGTCGCAGAAAGTCAAAACTGCAAAATAGAATTACATATTCAATATAAAATTTTTGCGTAAATCAAACAAAATAAACAATCAATTTTATGAAGATTTCAAAAGTACTATAAATAGTTATTTAGAATATTATGCGAAAAAAATCTTAAAATTCGTCTTCTGTAAAATTTAAAAATGAGCTATTGCAACTTTGTTGCACCGAAGGTGTGTTATACATACATATGTTTAAGCCATTTTCGCCACCAAAGTGAATCATAAATATAAAAAAACGATACTTGATCTAAATTCTGGCTCAATTCAAAATCTAATTAGTTTAAATTATTCACCTACATTATTTAGGTTTTATTTCATCAAAATCGATCTACTGTATACAAAAAATATTTTAATAATTGTAGTTCAATTTGTTAGTTGTAATAGACAATCGATATTTAGTTAGGCCTAGATTAAGGAACTTTAAGAGTTCTCGCAAGTTTACGTGGACGATGTCGAGGGAAACAGCTAGTTACATATTATATTCCCATTCCCCTCAGACTTCAAAGGAATGAGAGCGAGAAGCGGCATGACAGGTTTAAATCTTTTACCTTTACAACTACAGTCCATAAATGGCTGCCCCGAAGAAGATGCCCCAAAAAGAAACTGGAACTATAGAAGAATAATGGAACGGAAAATAGTGAAAAGATAAAAAAATATAATGAAGAAGAAAATAAAATAAAAATGGCGTGAAATATAAATTAAAATTTAAAAAAGAATCTTCAGTCCATCCCTTCTACCATTGAAATATTGGGGATATACTGGGATATGTCTAATTAAATGGGGCATGCTTGAAGAGGTCGTAGCCTAATCAGTAGTCGGCATTTGAGTCGATCGCTAGCTTAAGTTGTTCTTGTTGCGACCAGGTGATAGATGGGTGACCCCATTCTAACATTGGTTTATATTTGATATCCGACCTCCTCCATGTTTCGGAAAGCACGTAAAACAGTGCGACCCGTTTAATGTCACTTTGTGATATTAGTCGTAAGGTTGTAGAAAATCGTGGGGATCTCGAGAATGACGTCAGATGGCAATCGGTTATCTTAACTCGCCCTACAGCCACTTCCTCTATAGTCTAAGCAGAAACCTGGTATTTAGCCGGGATATAGATAAGGAAGAAGAAGCAACCTCCAAAAAATGTAATTCATATATACTCTTCCCTACTACGATGGCTCAGTGACCCAAACTGGATCTTGGCCCCTGAAACAAGGAGATTCCACTTCCAACCCTTTACCTTTACAACCCTTATATTTTCGCTCTATCCGTCCTTCCGTCTGTCTGTAAAGTGGTCTGGACCTTGCATTTCCAAACTATTAGATGTAGAAACTTAAAATTTTCCATGTTGATAGAACATGTTAAAAACTCATTAGGAAAATAATTCTGTACAAAATCGGACAAAAACTTATCAAGTTATTTAACAAATACGTTTTTAGCGTATCGAATACGGAACCCTTCTATATAAGTGTTTATTGACACGCTTTTGGCCATTTATTAGGGTATATTAGCACTAGTAAGATAAAAAAGAACTAATAATCGAACAAAGGTTTCTATCGATCTATTCAAAAACGGTAATAAACAGGGACCTAAACTTTGCAGAATAAAAGTACCTTACAAGAACCAATATAACCTAAAAAGGTGAACTAAATATCCTTCTGGAGCCCATTCAGTTAGTTTATCGTCCTACACCCTTTCACCTTAAATTTACATTGATCATCGACATACCAATTTCTGGTTATTTCTTCCCGTACTTATAAATACATATTACTTCTCATCACCTACTTCTCTTACGTTAACTTTACCTAGCTTTATTTCCAGCATAAAACCTTCTCCATTACGTTTGTTACATCGCTAATAACATTATACAGATTCTAAGAAAATATCGGTATAAGTTAAAATTTTTGTATTAAATTATAGCCAAATAAGAGTATCCTTTTAGAGAAGATCTCGTAACACAACGGAACTTTTATAACTTTATTAATCTCTTAACATCGTAATGGAATTTAAATATTAAGTCTGTCGCCATTTTATATTGTATACGATTTTTTTTCAGAAATTTTGTCAACGGTTTCAATAGTAAACACAGTTTAATTAAATATTTTTAATTTAATAAAATTACTGCGAATGATAGATCAATTGTTAGGTTTTTGATGTAATATTGCATACCGGTTGTCGTCAGGGTTATTTCAAAGACATAATTTTAAATAATCGTTTAGTCGAAATAGGATGGCCAAGAGCAAGTCAAGACACGCTTTTATAGTAGGGTTCCGTACCTGATACCCGATAATGGTATTTGTTAAATAACTTCAATAGTAGACAATAAACTTATTAAAGAAACAGATGCAGAAAATCGATCATATGAAACCAAATGAGAGCAATGGGATCAGTACTTTGAGGCACTGGTTCCCATCTCAGGTTGTCGAGTTTGGGAAACTTAGGAGGGAAGGACACCTTGCAAGACACTTTGAAGGTCAATTACTCGAAAGTGGTACTCATAATGAAAATGCTGTGTGGTAAAAAATAATAAAAATGCGAGGTTCCTTACCTCGCCTTTATTTAAAAGAACCATCCAATGATACGCCACACAAAAAACTTCAGCTCCACTTCACTTGTATAGGAGCCAAATTTCATACAGTTTGGTTCACAATTGTAGAAGTTACTTAAGGCGGACAAACGGACAAACGGACGAACGGACAGAACGTCTGACGACGCGAAACTATAAGGGTTTCTCGTAGAACTATGGAAGTTTAAAAACAAATTGTTCCTGTTACCCATAAGGAGAAACTAAAATATTTGTCATCTATTTATTTAATTAAATAATTCACCAGTTATAAGAGTTCTCGTTACATCATTTATCGACGTTAAACAACTTTTCACATTATTCTCTGAATATTAAATACACTCCTTCATTTCTTATTTCCTGTACCTTTCACGAACTTAGTCAATTAAAACTCCGAGATGTAGACAAGTATAAATTAAACGGGTTTCGTGAACATCGTGATTGACTTTCATATAATATTCATTACGTCTCGCTCCTGTTTGTTTTGGGATGAATCACGTTAGTACCGATTTTAAAGAAGGGCGTAGGAGACTTTTATATAAAGAGGTATTACCGCGAGGTCCAAGATATTTTGAAGTTGCATTTATATGCAACTCTACCTTAGTACAAACAAATAGGAGAACAAACGTAGCATTTAGATTAAAAATAAGATTGTGATGATATTATGATTTTGAGATAATCGATGTCCGTAGACAAATGCATCAACAGAGAGTTAGTAGATACGTTAGTGGCCTTTAAAAAATTAGAATGCACCTTTTATACAATTAGAGGTAGCCAAATTAGACCGGTTCGTCCGGATACCAGTATCTCTTTCTTACCTAAGATCGGCGTGAAGTGGCGGCAATGCTGTCATGTCAAGTACGGTATTGTTGTTGCGTTTCGTTCGGTTTGTGACACTTCCCGGTTGCCTAAACTCTTCATTAAAGGCATCGCATCTGCTTGCCTCCTGGTCGTGCAGATGTCCATGGGCGTCAGTAGACACTTAGCTGTCTGCTCATTTTTCCCTTGTAACATAAAAGAAATCTTTGAAGGTCCCTAAGTTGAAAAGGTTCAGCCCTAAACGAAATTTGGCTTCCAACCTGGAAAATCTTCATTTTGTCTTTACTCTTCTTTCACATGTACTGTGAGGAGATAAATTAATGTAATTACGAGTAAATAATTTGTACTTTTAAGACATAAGTTCTTATGACTCGGCACTCTGTAGACTAAACTGACATTGTGTCTCCTTGCTCTGGGTTAATAACATCTTGTTATTTGAAAATTAGCTCCAAGAGAATTTCAGACAATGCTTTCTTTTATTTATGCGAAGAAAGTTTATGTCCCGACGTTGCGTACCCAACAGACTCTGTCCTGGCCGAACGTTGGGTTACTCACTATTTACTACTTTCTATTATCCTATAATATTATTTCCTTTCCGTTCCCGTTTCCGGACCCGTTCCCGTTCCCGTTTCTTTTCCCCTTCCCGACGTAACATCGACCGAAGAATCTGTTTTAAACGATATTTAGTTTTTTTACACCATTTTTGATGATATTTGCAGTACGCATTCTGTCAATGTTACCTTTTTACCATAAGGTTACATTAAAAAAGTTTAAATTGTCAAAAGGTTTGATTAGAAATAATTTAATTTGGTGTTTAAGTATACTTCATCATCACCATCGTCATCAGCTTTCACCACCTATGTTGACCCACTGTTGGGTATAGGTCTCCTTTAAGTATTTTTAAATTTTGCCGTAAACAAGGGAAATTAGGATTCAATTTTTTTTTATAGGTAACTAAATAAAAACTATTTTGATTGTATATTTATACTATATCGAATATTTGTTCTTACCTCAAAATATTAGATACACTCAAATAAAGCAGTGCTAGCTTAATTCCATATAAGACTCTTAACGCGCGGCAAAAAAGCTCTCGCGGGAATGAGGCCTTTAAGTTAAAGATTAGATGCGAGAATTTTCTAGACAAATTTAATTAGCGTTTAGTTTTTAGTGTTGCGTTTTATTGTAGATTAAGATTGGCTTATCTGAATAAACAAAGGTGAAAGTCAGTAGGATAACCTCTTTTTGAACTGTTATTTGTTCAATGCCTTAAGATTACGTCTATTGCAAATTGAGTTTTGTCTGCGCATTATGTCCACATTTTAAATAGTTTGGGAAATCCAAAAGTTCGAGATCCATCCATATACATTTTCAATGTTGCACATAAAACATTGCAAAGCGTGAAATAAATTTTAAACAATATTAGCATCGTACTCTACATCGCTTAAAACTTGCTAAGAGTATAGTGAGTTTAATCTGTTGGCAGTATTAATTAAACACAGGAATTAAGTTTGAGATCCATATATACTTTTTAAATGTTACTAATAAAGCATGTCAAAGCGCATAGTAAATTTTTATCTATATTAGCATGGGACTCTACATCGCTTAAAACTTGCTAAGAGTATAGCGAGTTTAATCTGTTGGCAGTATTAACTAAACACAAGAATTAAGTTTGAGATCCATATATACTTTTTAAATGTTACTTATAAAGCATGTCAAAGCGCATAGTAAATTTTTATCTATATTAGCATGGGACTCTACATCGCTTAAAACTTGCTGAGAGTATAGCGAGGTTAATCTATTGTCAGTATTAATTAAAAACCACATTAAAGGTTGAGATCCATATTTACTTTTTAAATGTTACTTATAAAGTATGACAAAGCGCTTAATAAATTGTTATCCATTATAGCATCGAACTCTACATCGCTTAACACTTACAGAGAGTATAGCAAGGTTAATGTGGGTTTAGGCCACCTGGAACCCTCACAAACGGGACGAAACGCGACAACATTAGTATCACTTGATGTGACAGCATTGCCCCCAATTAGAAACATTTCCTTCTATTTAACATAATGCAAAGTGAACCAAGATTTTTGGATAAATAACTCCTAGAGATATTTTTTTTCGTTACGTGACTTTATCTCCAGGTTGTCTTCAACCATATACATCACGATTTTTCAAAGACCGTCACACGCACGTTGAGCTTGACGTCTTCTTTTCACAAAGAGTATTGTCTAATAAACCTTAATTTAGAAAGAGTCGTTCTTTTTCAGGTCAAGGCAAAGCCAGAAAAAAGCATATAGAATAAAGTATTTTAAATATTAAAAAAAAAGACGCCTTCAAAACGCACCAAGGAACTAAAAAATCATGCTTTGAAATTGGTGCTAGGCCAAGAAGTTTCCGGGAAGTTTCCGGGGATGGTACCGACTTCAAAGCATGAGTATGCGACTAGTAAGTCAAAGTCGAAGTAAAAGTTCAGATTTAACCTGACGCCGGAGCCAGACATAGCTTCATTTGAATGATCATGTAGTGTGGCCGGGGAGTTTGAGTAGTTGCGCAAAATATTGTGGTGCTTTGTAGTCTTCCAGGACAAAAATGTACAAACACTTTGAGCTATGTCTGGCTCCGGCATGAAAGCAATAAGGGCTTGTTCGTAAAGGCGCTGAATAATCTAACCACTCGCCATTCATGTAATTTCACCAGTAAACGTTGAAACTGGTTGCGGGCTTATTAGATATGGTACCAAATAAATTGAATTGCTAATCTAATTGGACCCTCCTTAGACTTTCATACGATGATAGCCGTGGAAATGCGAGCCTAGGTGGGTCGATTGATAGCGTTGGACAGATGAGAAAGTTCGGATTTTATAGTGAAATAACGTTGCTTGTGGCACTCCCATGCGTGAATGCGACTGGGTGGCCACTATAAAGCAGCGTTGGAAGTCGGGTTTTTTTTTGACCAAAAAAAGCTGAGAGGTTCTAACTTTTTCTGGGAATGTCCCTGTGTATTATATCTTATATGTGAAATTCTCGTATCACTTGTTTCCAAACTCCTCGGAAACGACTTTGTCGATTCTCATGAACATTTTTGTGCATATTTGGTAGTCATTATAATTATTTAAATACTACCTGTGCCCGTGATTTTGTCCGCGTAAAATTGGGGAAAAAAAAATAGATTCAATTTTAGCTTCTTGATTCTGCCTTCCTCGATAAATGGGCTATTTAACACTGAAATAATTTTTCAAATCGGACCAGTAGTTTCAGAAATTAGCGTGTTCAATCAAACAAACTCTTCAGCTTGATGCATTAGTGTAGATTCAAATTGTCGCTCTCCATGAAAGGAAATTGACCGATGTATTTTTTTTTAAACAAACTGTGGGAACATCTCTGATAACAGCAACTATGAACTAAATAAGAATTTTCTTTTTTATTAAGCTTGTAAATTCAAATAATGAAAACGGGTTTTTAAAGATCGTTTACATTTATAATTACCGTCACGTAAGCCTAATAAAAAATAGTGTGCCATTCATTGGTGTCGGTGCTAAAGTATTAAGCAAACGGTCGTAATTATCACTTTTACATAAGCTCACAAATTAATAACTTAAGTGCGTGTAATGATATGTAATCGGGGTACCGGTTCAAATCCGGAAGCGACAATTTGCTGTTGTGTTTAACACGTAAAACATACATTTTACGAGCTATTAACAACGTATTCATTTCGCTAAATTAAAATTGTAGCTTTCAATTAATTTTATTTATGTTCAACACTATTCTGATGTAACTTATACCTAATTTAATAAATTCTTAAAAATTCGATATAGGGAAATACTGGTATTCCCTATATTTTGACAAATTTGTTCCTTATATATATTTTTTTAATAAAGAATATTAGAAACACTTTTTAGTCATGTAGCAAGTAGTAATATTCTCTTTCCCCCCTCCCACTAAGCTTAAATTAAAAGGTAAAATGATTAAAAATTAAAATATGTACATATTGCCCGTCACTTTCATTTAAAAATTGGAAGTATCTGATACGCTATAAACGTGTTTGTTAAATAACTTCAAAAGTTGTTGTCCGATTTCGATCAGAATAATTTTCCTAACGAGTTTTTAGGATGTTCTATCAACATGGAAAATTTCAAGTCTCTACGACTAATAGTTTGGAAATGTTAGGGGTGGGAACCATCTTACGGGCAGACAGACGGACGGAAATTATAAAGGTTCCTTGTAGTACTACGGAACTAATTCATCGTCTTTAAGACGCGTCGTCCAACCATTCAATTCAGACCCCTGTTAGGGCGAACGGAGCGTATATCCTTTATGTGGCTGCGATGCACAACTTTGATAAGAGAGCATTACACGAAACAGCTGAATGACAATGAGATGAACTGATTTTCTCGGGCGATTGAATAAGTTATGTGTGTTTGTTATGAGCAGGGCGTTTAAGAACAGATAAAAGTATTTTTAGCTCGTCGCTAATAGGATTTACCAATATACTACATTTAGCTATTTTATAGGACCGTCGCTTAACTTACAATTAGCTGTCTTATATATATGTACAGTCGGCTAAGAAAGTGCTTTACCATTTCGGATGACATCTCCTAGTTAAAGAAAATTTTGTTAGAAACTAACATTAAGCATTACA
The DNA here is from genome assembly GCA_024363005.1 of Charaxes varanes. NCBI lineage: Eukaryota > Metazoa > Arthropoda > Insecta > Lepidoptera > Nymphalidae > Charaxes > Charaxes varanes. Next base: position 148,672 of record JANCMC010043658.1, read on the forward strand.
AGCAAAAATAAGTGTTTTAACTAATTGACGTGCAAACGACATTCAACCCTAAGGTGGAATGTCGCTTAGTTTAGACCAAGAAATTAGTTTGTCACTCTAACGTGACAAACTAATTTCTTGGTCAACTATACAATTGCAAGAAAAATGGCTGTGCAAAATTACTGTGCTAAAGCGCATAGATAGCAAGGAAATGTCTTAAAGGAAATTTCTGTTTTAAAAAAGGAATGCTATGAATACTTTTTGAGAAGCTAGCGTTAGATATAGCTTCAAATGTTTGAACACTTGTGTGATTGCTATGTTGCACGGGACTTGGTACCCAGAATGCCAACGCATGTTCAAACATTTGACGATATGTCTGGCGTCGGCTTAAGAAGTGTACTGATTATCATTAATGAGCAGGTGAATAGGTATTATAAATAATTAATAAATTAGTCTGTGGCTATACTCTGGTGGTGGTTCAAATTTCAGAATACAACTTTGTTGTTTAACATATTATATCCGAAATATGCTCTCTGTTGGAAAATTCCCATAGAATCCAATTAAATGGGACCAAAACTGTATAGAAAACAATATGCCTTATTGGTTTCGGTGTGGCTTTTGTCTCATTTAATTGGATTATATGGAAATTTTTCAAAAGGATTCCTTAATCATTCAGCTTTCATACCATAGAGTTAAGTAAGTCACGAGGCGGATGTAGGTAACTTAAAAAGATAGACTTCTTATAGACTGTAAATTCAAAAATATCGTTTAAAAAGATGAAGTTTTTCGAAAGAGGATATTCTAATGATGAGGGAAAGTGTTTTTGGTGTATACTATACTTGGACTACGTGGTGTATGCGACTCTGGCTGTCATATTAATTATTATGTTTGTCTACTACATGGTGTATTATTAGCTCAGGTAAATCTTTTACATAAATATAAATTGAAGCTTAAGATTATTCTATAGACAATTGTCTATGACACTCACAGAACTTTTATAGTCTATAATGTTTTATTACTTCACCAAAACCCGGACATGTTTTTAATTAAATGTACCTAGTGTTTGTTGCATTTTGGCAGAACTTATTTGTATGGGACTATCAACATTAAAAAGAGGGTTATATATCATTAGTTATCTACGTTATATTTATCACGATAGTAATTAAGGTTAATTGAGCATTTTATAGCATTTAAATAGATTTTTTAGCATCACATGGATTCGCCCTGCGGGTGGCGTGCCCATCGCGCGGCAAAAGGGCGAACCATAGCAGTGCCTAGGACTTGTGACCCAAGTGTAAATTTAAGAGTGGGTACCCTTTAATGTGGCCAGTAACACTCTCCTTCACTGCCAGTGTTCCCTCCCCTGTCTAGCCAAATATGGTATAATCCGACTAGTACGGTTTTACATGTCATTTTTAATAAAGAACTTATGATAGTTCAATTAGTCCGTTTAAATTGATGTGGATATACCTATTCAAAGAAGATAAAAACATATGTAGCTACTGATGGTGCCAGGGCCGGCGCTAGCATAGGGCGAACCCGCTATGTTTAACAAATAAGCGAATAATATTAGCGGCCTGTTTCAAGGCCTATTAACGCGACAGTAGTAATTGTGTTAAATTAAAGATTTTAATCTTAAGTCTTTGTGGTCTATAACATTACGATCTATTTATAACGAGTACGTACCACGATGATTAATTTTGATTTTTCAATTCAGACTGCGAGCGCTGTTTCTGTTAAACTTTCAGCCATTATTAACTAACTGTTGACTCATTAATTTGGTCCTATCAAAAAAAGCCGTTCTTAGCGGATATCTACTAACTATAAACCACCTTCTTGTCATCTTTCATCTTTGTACGTCCCGCGGTTTTTGAGATTTCGTGATATATATAGACTAGAATAGAATTATTATTTTGTTATTTTGACTTTGCCCACAATATAGACGTACCGCTGATGTCTCGCCGTACATTATGTATTACGTAACATCTTATACTATAGTACATAACGTGGTCGTGAAGTGCAATGTTACACTGACACTTCAGTGTGATAATTATGATAATGAGATGACCCTGAGACGAGCAACTGTAGCGTACCATATATGGATTGTATATATTTTTTATTTTATCACAATGATGACCACCGATAGGAATTCGCAGTTGATTTCACGGATGCAATGAGGTTTAAACGGGTGTTTATTAGAACAGTAAATAATTTAGAGCCTCAATAGTTCAACGGTATAAGGTATTAACTAAAATCTGCATGGTACCCGGTTCAGATCCCACCGCTGTTGCGGCATTCTCGCACCTAATCCCAATACAAGTTTATAATTTAAGCTTAGTGGGAGGGGAAAAAAGGAATATTAGACATACCTAAAAAGTATTCCCAACATTCTTTAAAAAAAAAACTTTGAATATTTGATTAATTCAAAAAACAGGGTACAAAGTTATAACTGGTTAAGTATACACTCGTATATAACTTACAAATTGTTTCTCGTCACTTCGTCCGCGTAAAATAACAAAAGTCTTAAAACTTCCTTAGCCTGGCCCTATCAAAAAATCCTTTCTTAGCGGATGTCTACTAACTGTAAACTAGCTCAAATTTCATCTTTATACGAACCGCGGTTTTAGAGATTTCGTGACAGGTGACCTTTCTATTTTCTATATATAGATAGCTCCTGCGTAAAGTATCGTAAGCCACATTTTTTTTACGTGGGGAATCCCGGCACCGGTTACCCATCCGTCACAAGGGCCGACGGTGGGTTATGTTCGACTAAAACCTCACGGTAGTTCCTCCTTACCACTACGGGGCGGAGATATGGGAACGGATCTTACAATCTACCACTAACTAACAGTAAACAGTAACTCTTGCTATCTCACTCTATTACGTTTTATACAAAAACTTAGTTTCGTTGAGTTCTAGAGCCTGTAATAATTTCATAATAAAATACTTTACTTAGAAATTAATACAGTGAATAAAACTCATTAAGATTTTTTTAGAAAACGTAAAAAAGTAAGAAAAGAAAAGTATGGGGGCTTGGGATACTTTTCGTAGGAGCCATGGATACAGATATATATATATAATTATATATTAATGCATGGGAATAGTAAAAGTTTGCGTGAGTGACTGCATGCGATTGCGTAACATACCTTACGCGATGGTTTAGTGGAAGTGTTGCAAGGAATATGCACTCGTTACACCAGACCGACGGGTTTGCACACTAGAGGTGCGGCCCACGCAAGGTGGTCTTCGAATTGTAACTATGATATGTATTAATTACTTTTTCATATAATATGTCAGTGCGTTTATGTCGCTACTCTCCTTCTAAATCTTCTCGACTGATATGGATCTATATGAATTTTTCGAGGATTATTGAGCAGATACATGGATGTTAATCATTCAAATAGACTAAGGCAGGGGTAGGCAACCTGCGGCTCGCGAGCCACGGATGGCTCGCTTGGATATGAAGATGCGCTGTTTAGCTTCATACGCAAATATTATAAGTGATTATCAAATAATACCATATATCCGGGGGTCGTGGGTTCGATTCCCACCTCGAGTCTGGGTGTATTATCTGTATACATATATTAAATATTTCTAAAAATATATATATTTGTGTATAACAGGCGTCTGTTACCTATAACACAGGCAGTAAGTTGTCTACCTTAGGAACAGGCGTCCGTGTGTCATATAGTCCTGTATATATATTTATTTATTATAAAATAAAATCACACGCACACCAATGCCAAACGATTTATACACACATGTATTGGATGACAATGCGTAATTGTAACAGTGTGTTTTATAGATATTGCAGCCAAATATTATTTTCCCGTGACTAGAATAATATTATATGCACGAAAAAAGGTTTCTGGGCGAATTTGGACCAGCCGGCTACATCTAGTTAATTTAAATGCGTACGCTTTAATTTCATTAAAGTAACAAAAGCGGTTACTGGACCAGTTAGAGTTGGTACACGGTCTTTCTTCATTATAATTGCATGCGAACGGCTTTAATTCAATTTGTATCGCTGCTATTATCCATTCATCAATTCGTCTTTCCCAAGAAATTGTGACAAAACGAGATATTGTTACAAGCGCCGCCATCGGTAATAGGTTGGAGGGCTGCTAGACAATTATTGGTATTTGTTGATACATGAGGTATTTGTTTGCGTTGTCTCCTTCCATTTTCATGCAGATATTGAACACCTAGTTCACCCCACGTAGGTCATATGTATAACATACATATATGTATGACCCCCGACTCCCGGAACAGAAGCCAGGGTCACTGCCCACTGCGCCATCGGGCCAATTACGTCAGAAATAAACATGCGAGACGTGCTATATACAAAAAATTCTAAACAATTTTTAAATAACTAAGCGGGTGTCATGGCCTAGAGCGTGTCTTGACACATACACTATACCTCTTCTATGCCTCAAAAATCTTTTAAATCCACCCTCGTCACCCCGATGTCCTAAGTCCACAACCGTGCGATTCTCTAAAAACTTCTTACCTCGTACAATTCCTTTATGGAATAACGAGCCTAAACCAGTCTAGGGTATAATTTTTTCACATTCCTACCGCAAGCCTCACCCTAAGTTGAAAATTGCAACACTGCTTATATGTGTACGCATTTTCTTCTTAAACAAACACACACGCGCACACGCTCGCACACACACACACGGTTTATATTTCCGGTTCCCCTTTCCCTTAAAGCATAAAGCTTGTATAATAAAGGGACTACCCTTGTGGTTGTGAATTGAGTCAGTTAATTTTAGATATCATATCGGAATGGGATAAAATAGCCTAATTCTAACATATATAATATATAGAAATAACTATGTATATAACATATAAATATTTGTTATTCTCTATAACTGTGCTAGTGTATTAAAAACTAGCTGTTTTCCCCAACTTCGTGCATCTAAAACTATATTTTCCCTTAGATCTCCTTATTCCGGTCCTATCGAAAAATCCGTCCTTAGCGGATACCTATAAACTATCTCCTTGCTAAATTTCATCTTTGTACGCCTCGCGGTTTTCGAGATTTCGTGTAACATGACTTTTCGCTTTTATATATATAGAAGAGTAACATTTTCTCCCACTCCTGAACTATACTCTAAAGAAAACGTTTCTTTCTTTCCTGTGTTAATAACTGAGGCTGCACAGTAGTCGTTCCTAGTTTTTTTTTAAGTATACCTAAGCATATCAATATAACTTAAAGCCAGTTGTAATCCTAGTAGACCAGAGGGCCTAGGGCTATCATTCTCGATAGTTTTACTCACTTTTGCGTTCGAAATGAAACATCAAATGAAGGTTCGTGCTTCCTTTTTGCAAGACTTCACGGCCGTAGCATTGAGGATTCGATACAGGTGATTTCATTCGCGTTAGCAATATTTAGCAACTAAGTTGTATAAAACGGAAGCATTAACGTTTCATTTGACGTTCGGTTTCGAACGTAAAAGCAAGTAAAACTATCGAGAATGTTCGTGCCAGGCTCTCAGGCTAGACGCACGCGAGTCGCACTCAATAATTAACAATCTAGAAAACAGTAATCTACGTAAACGTGTGTGATAAAAGTAAACGAGATGTTTTCTAAAAGCAAAGTAGCCTATGTCGTTCCTTACAAAATCAGATATCTACAAGTGAATTTTCCATCCAAATCAACACCTGTGTGTACCTTGCTGCAGGTCTTGGTCACGTGCGTCCTAAATGTCAGTTTATCGTCGATTGTCAGTCCTAGTAATTTGATCTCACGAAACAGGCCGACGCCTATCCCTCCCATGTGTAGGATTGGGGAGTCATATTTTAATTTTCTGGTTATTACCATTGCCTTGGTTTTTTGCGGCGCAAATTTAAGTTTATTTTTGATTCCCCACTCCCGCACATAGGCGAGAGAGGCGTTTGCCCGTTTCGAGATTTCCTGTCCAGTGTTACCGTCTGTTACGAGAACGATGTCATCGGCGAAGGCCTGACAGTAGTCACCTCTTCTCTCTAACCCTTTCAACAGTGGATCCAATAAAAGGTTCCACAGTAAGGGTCCACCGATCGATCCTTGGACACAGCCCTTCGTTGTGCCCTTTTCAAACTCCCCCGGCATATCTCACCTAACTCGGCGATCCTGGAGATAACTATCCACCATTCTTCTAATGTTCGCTGGGCTACTTTCCTCTGCCAATCGCACCCTAATGGCTGGCCACCAAGCGCCATCGAAGGCTCCCTCAATGTCCAATGAAATCAACGTAACTATCTTTTTCTCTTCTAGCTTACATCTTATATGCTTCATTAAGTCATTGAGGGAGTCCTCGGTGCCCCTTTGTGGCATAAAGCCGTATTGGCGAGTACTCAGCCTTCGAAGGATGTGGTGTTGCATTCTGCGTATCATGAGCTTCTCCAGGATTTTGCCCAGCACGGGTAAGAGGCCTATCGGTCGATAAGATTTTGGGTTCGTATAGTCCTCACGCGCTGGTTTTTGAAGGACTATCACAGCTGCCTCCTTCCAAATCCGTGGGAAATGTCCAATTTCCAGGCATTTATTCGCCAATGAGCGGTAAACCTCTGGATTCAGCATTATCGCACATTGGCAAATTTCTGCCGTGAGCCCGTCATTACCTGGGGCCTTTTTTGGGTTGAAGCTTTTGGCCGAGCTTTTTACCTCTGCAATGGTAAAAGGAGGGTCCAGAATTTCATTATCTTGACCCTCATTTACTTGTTCTGCGGTCGCTCTTGTTCGTCGGTGCACCTCATTGTCGTCCGTAGGATCGTCTTCTGGGTAGAATGATTCTGCCAAGAGACGGACCGATTCGTCAGGGTTTAAATGCTTCCCATTCAATTTTAGTAATTGGTCTTCTTTCCTGTTTGACGTCCTAGACATGACTCTATAAATACCCTCCCAGAGTCCCTCTCTATCTTGTTTGCCACAAAACTCTTTCCAACTTTCCGTTTGAGCCTTTTTGGCCTTTTCTTCGTACTCGTTTCTTATTTCTACATATTCGGCAATGACTTTGTCTTTTCGTATTTGTGCAGCACACCTTATTCTTCTTTTCCTTCTTGTTACCTCTTGCTTCAGTGTGGCGAGCTCTTCGCTCCACCATGGCACTCGTAGTTTGTCTTCGGTCTTTTTCTGGGGTATCGTCATGGTGCAGACGGTGTCATCATTTGCGGTGTCATCATTTCTTATGAAATTCATTCCAATTTGCCTTTTTGGTATTAAATATTCTCGTAGTTCTTTTAATTACGATACCCTTATCTTTCCTGACGTTAACTTTGAAAACTATCGTGTTATGGTCGGAGCTCGTCACACCGTCTTCAACTGTCCAATCCTCAAGATAGGGCAGCATTTCTACTGTGCAGAAGGTAACGTCTATGCAACTAGAGAATCGCCTGTTGCCCCTTATAGTATCGAAGGTAGGTGTGCTGCCACAGTTTAAGATATGCAAGCCGAGTTCATTTAGGGTCGCTGAGAGCTCTTCTCCTCTTCTTACGGTAGATTGACCGCCCCACTCAATGTTTTTAGCATTGGCGTCCCCTCCCAATATTATGTACTTTGTACCTATTTCGTTGGCTATTTTTTTCAGCTGATCCAAATATGGTTCTAGCGGTTTGTTAGGCTCAAAGTAGAATGAGACCACGCCAATGCTCCACTTTTCCGGGTTTATATTTGATATCCGACTTCCTCCGTGTTTCAGAAGACACGTAAACAGTGGAACCCGATTAATGTCATTTAGTGATATTATTCGTAAGGTTGTAGAAATCGTGGGGGTTCCGAGGATGACGTCAGATGGAAATCGGTCATTTTAACTCGCCGAATATCCACATCACCTGCAATCTAAACGGTCCCTGGTACTTAGCTGGGATAACGCTAGAATGAAAGAACTGAGATACACATGACGGATCTTTGTTCGACTCAGAACCTGATATTATAAGTATTAAAAAGCAAAATATACAGCCATCAAATTTGTGACACATAATGCAATATTTGTGATACTCTCTAGGTCCTTTTTTTTATGATAAGTATAATATTTATGATAAGCCATAAGTTAGCTACACTTTAAAGGTTTTAGGGATATGATTTATTAGAGGTAGCACCACGCTTGCAGACCTTTTGATCACAAAAGATCGTCGTGAAGTGACGCCATTGCTATCACGCCAAGTGATGGTATCGTTGTCGCGTTTCATTCGGTTTGTAAAAGTTACCTGGGGCTCAAACCTCTTCTCAAAGGCCACCAACGCTTCTGTGACCCTTCTGGTGGATCAGATATCTAAGGGTGTCGCCATTGACCCCTTACTAATAAAAAACTCTATATATAAAAATACCCATTCGAATTGGGAGACACTACATATCTACAAACAAGAATAATCTGTATCATTTTTAACTACTTACACATATCGATGCCTCCCACGTAAATTGTTGTAACCCCATATTCCCAACTTCATAGTAGAGCGTTGCAAATATATAAATTGAAATAAAATCCTCAGTATATAACACATTTGTGTATACAATTATATATTCAATAATGACGATCAAATTATTGTATACAATAATGTATTAAAAAGTGACGTTTATATTACAATTCAATTGTTTGTAACACTCTACTGTAAAGCTGGGAATTTTGGGGTTACAACAACTTACGTGGGAGGTATCAATATTTTGAAATATGTGAAAGTATGTGTTCAAATGGGGAAACTTAAATCTTTGTGAAAAATATTGTAAAATGCAGTATTGCGAACGCTATCCCACCAAAACCGCCACTGAAGTATAGAAATGCTTTGATTTTATGTTACGCACTCAACGCACGTTTCGCTCCAAAAGCGGACCATTATCATGAAATATTCTCTACGAAGGCTGTTCGTGATACGATTAATAAAGCAAAATATTTTTACACCTCAGGTTCCCCCATTTAGCACTTTCTTCAATCGTTTCAATAATGGTGAGTTTGACACATGTTTTTACTATGGCGGCGGGTTTGCGCCTCTTTCGCTCGGCGTTCACGGCTACACATCCACATTCACGGTCCCGTGTAATTAAATTTCGCCATTGGGTTCTACATTTGAATTTATATTAATATAATTCTGATAACTGCATCTTTATAGAAAGTCTGAAGTGCAATTTTTATAATTAATAAAGACAATTCTAATCATATAATAAGGCAATTTAAAAGTTCAGCAAACAGCATTTTCCACGTCTATTTCGCGGCGAGTTCCACGTACGACTGTCAGCATTGCGTATTATCGCTCTGCGATATTATTCATAAAATTGTGGGGGTTCCGTAAATGACGTGAGAGCCCAGTCGGCCATCTTAACTCGTCCCACAGCCACATCCCTTGTAGTTTAAGCGGCCCCTGATACTAGACTGGGATAACGCCTAGGTAGAATAAGACGTACTATCAATATCTATACGCTGCTTAATATCTAGTTTTTGCAATAAACTTTTATATAAACCAAAGACAATGAATTAGTTATAAAATAAATAATAACATTAACTGTAGTCACAAATAAACAATGTTTGTTTTTTCTTTTGCTATTTTCAAAATCAAAAGTGTGATTGTTGGCTTAATTAATTATTTCATATATAAAATTTTGAATAAGCTTAACTACTGCCGTTTTGAAACGAGTTTTTGCAAACCAATTATTCGCGTAAGTTATCTTTAACATTAAATATCAGAGTCTTTTGTAATTCAGTCTCCTTTATTTTAATAGCAACAGAATTGTCTAAGTAGACAAAAGTAGCTGTATCTCAGTGTTTGATGAAGATTTCGAGATAATTCGTAACTGACTGATAGGTGATATTCAAACGCTACTGCCTGTATTATTGCCTCACTTTAAACCGAAAACGTTATTCGGCCAGTTCACGATGAAGCATACGAAATGCTTTTTATACATTTTTAACGGCAATGTTATATTATTTCATACAGATAACGAATGACATGATTGAATGGATACTTAAAAACAAATGTTACTTAGTACAGTCATAGAGAAAAGACAAGACGTATAAAAGCGTTAAGAGGTGTTAATAATAAATGAGATGCTTTATAGTGTAGATTAGCGATCTACAAAGCGTATCTTGCATAAGAGACAGTCTGCGAGCAGCTATTTGATTCATCTTGCTTGTCTATTTAACAATTACTTGGCAAAGGAACGGGCTTTGGAATATAACAGAATTGACATAATGCATTATTAACAGTAAGTTCAGTGAAATGTAAATTTAGTCTGTTTAAAAATAATTTTATAACTTTTCCTGAGGTCCGTATTCGTATATATTTAATATATAAGACGGTTTGCCTGAGTGATTATTAAAGCCTATGGATCACTGCACCACCAGATCAGGCTGAGAGATGCGTTGCTGGGCTTTGAGAAATTAGGATGTTCTGTTCTTGAAGGCCCCTAAGTAGTATCGGTTTGGAAACACCAAAATGATTGTAAATAATTATGATTTTAATCTATGAAACTAATTTCATAAAGACGATATGCGAAGAAGGAAATTGTTGATTCACCAGTGAATTATCACTTTTCATTGCTTAATCTATATATGTAAAAACGAATCGAACTAAAGTTACCTAACACGAAATCTCGAAAATCGCGGGACGAACAAAGATTAAATTAGGCACGTGTAGTTAGTAGACATCCGCTAAGAACGGAATCCGCATTTCGAAGACGGGAAACAACTCGTATATTAGTAAAATCGCAATAAATTGATAAATCACGTATTATCACTGTATAATTATTTTATTTTTATTTATTTAAGGATCCACAAGATAAAGGCGTCACAAAGTTTGCTTAAGTAAAACATTTTACAAATATAGTTTTCAGTCCATACACTGACAGTGGACCACAACATTATTACATACAGATACCTCCCAAGTAAGTTGTTGTAACCCCGAAATTCCCAATCTCACAGTAAAGCGTTACAAACAAGTAAATTGTAATATATCTAGAATATATTGTAATATATGTAAAATATAATTGTAATAGTCACTTTTGAATATATTAATGTACACAATAATGAAATCGTCATTGTTGAATATATAATTGTATACACAAATTTGATATATAATGAGGTTTTTATGTCAATTTACAAGTTTGTAGTGCTCTACTATGCAGTTGGGAACTTAGGGTTACAACAATTTACGTGAGAGGTATCGATATATAAATTAATAACAGCTCTAAGAAAGTAGTAGACAATAGTTTATTATATTGAGATTCGGGTGGATTACTAAAAAATATAATAGAAATTCCAACGTACAGCCTTCGAAAGTCAGTGTAGTGCTGTGCTTTGGTTGGGGATTCGGTGGTGTAGCTTTCGGGTTGCAGCATTGCACCGATTTTCCCTCGTATTCATTCGCGGATATGAGAAAAGTAGTTCAGTATCTCATGCCTTTTTATTTTAGTTTATAAGATTGTCTCATATTACTTTTAGGTCCTTAATTGTAGTAGTCATCCTGTATTTGACACAGTTGCTAATAAATGTTGTTTCTTTCTTTCTTTCTTTCAATTTAAAGGTAGCCTGGTACTAGATCGGGATAATCGATGTTTCGTAGTAAAACACGATGGCTCGAGTAAATGAAATAAAAAAATCAATTTCAGGAAGAAAGTGCCCGCTGGGCCGGCGAGGTAGCTGACGGTATGGAAGACATGCGGCTCGCGGGTCAGTATACGCTGCTTGTTACGCCAGATCATGATTCTTTTAACGACACTAATGGGCAAACGGACAGACAGACAGACACGGACAGACAGACACAGACACGGATAGACAGGCGGAGATGTGGTAGTTTGCATTAAGATAAACATTTCCTTTGCACACTTTGTAATATGTGCAACTCTAACGGTTTTTTCAGTGCAGGCCAAAATAGCTCACAGAAGTTATATAGGGCAACCTCGATTTAACAAATCGGAGGGGAACAAGGAAATATTCGTTATATCAAGTAATTCGTTGAACTGAGGTTTGTTATATCCTGTGGGCTTAGCACGAATATTTTCATCCTAAATACAGTCGACTCTTCGAATTTGAACGGCTCGAAATGTTCGTGCCAGGGCCTCTGGTGTCCACGAACCGATACGAATGCTATACAGGAATAAGTCGCAGGATTTATCTAGTATTAACGTAAAGATTTGAACGCTTACAAATGAAAGGTCGAGATAGTAATTAGTGTACAACTGTTAATATCGTGAGATGTAGATAAACCGGCACTAAACGACACTAGTGACGTCAGTGGATTGATAATGATGCGCCCGCGACTCAACAGCGTCCGCAGCATTAATAGATCAATCACGGCTTAGCTAACGGTGCCTACGCAACGTCTCGCATCGGCAAATCCTGTATTATCCTGACTTTTTTAAAATATATTACAAGGGACAAACAAGCAGGCGGTTAAACTAATTGACTACCAACACCCATAGACCTCTGCACCGCTAGAAGGCTCGCAAATGCGTTACCAGTCAACATACCTTAAAGATGTCGGACTTGAAGATACATACTTTACAAGTTTATAAATAAGTAAAACATGCTTTATTTAAATTACAAGACATCTATTACACTGTTGGGCTATTGAGGTTTGAACAAACGTTAGAAGTTTACCAGTGAAGGAACGAGAAAGTAGGTATTGAGATGTAGATAAACCGGCACTAAACGGCGCGCCGTCGGTGGATTTATAGCGATGCGCCCGCGACTTAACGGTGACCGAGCGACGCATAAATTGATCCGGCTTGGCTAACGGTACGCGACGTCTCGAATCGAAAAATTTTATATTATTTGTATTTTTAATTACCTCAAACGTAACAGTATTAAGACGTGTTTGTTAATAGATTCCCTAAATAGGAGAATTGTTAGTAGAAATAAAGAAAATATAGTCTGTTTACTAGAGGAGAGATTAGAAGGAAGGTTCACATGATTACCTGCTGACGCCGATAGACGGCAACACGCTACCAGGAATCTCGCAGGAACTTCGCCAGAATTGGAGAAGTTACCGTTTTGTCGTTTTCAACACGTCTACGCAATATTGGTTGAAACACTTATTTATACTAATATATAAAGACGAAGAGTTTGTTTGATAGCGCTAATCTCCTGAACTAAGGGTCCGATTTGGAAAATTCTTTCAGCGTTAGATAGCCCACTTATCGAGGAACGCTACAGGCTGTAAACCATCACGCTAAAGAGCGGAGCACCAATAAAGAATGTTTTAAAATCGGCGGTTTTTCCCCTTTTGAGAGCTTCCGCTGCGTGCGCTGCGTGAATGGTTAAAGCTTCGCAATAATCATGTACGACGAAATTTAAAAGTTCTAAATGAAAGTCCGCGACATATGTCTATCTTTTAGGGTTAGCTTCCGATAACTTTTTTTATGCTAACCAAATTCGTTCCAAAATCATACATTATTTGCGAAGGTGCTTTTATAAACATGATATTGATCTTTATCCGAAATCACTTTTTTAAATCCCCAAGTGATAAAACCGGTCCAAGCGGACAAAGTCGCGGGGTACAGCTAGTATTTTATACAAGAATGCTTCGTTTTCCACCTAGCGTTATTCCGATCTAGTACCAGGGTCCGCTTAAATTGCAGAGGATGTGTCTGTGGAGCGAGTTAAGATGACCAGCTCCCACAATCTCACGACTAATATCACTCAGCGACATTAATCAGGACCCACTGTTTTACGTGCTTACTGAAACATTGAAGATGCCAGATATTTGAAAACCAGTGTTAGAATTGGTCACCTATCTATCGCCCGGCCACGGTAAGCCTGCTTAACCAAGCGAACGACTCAAATGCCGACCACTGAGTTCCTAGATATGAAAATATCCTGTTATTTTGTACGTTTTATTCTTCCTTTTGTACACGTTTGTTTTTTAGGACTGTCATAACCCCTGCGATGTGTTGATGCGTATTTATAATTTATACTTTAAAAGGCTCCGGGTAAATCCGTCAAAAATCGCTCGTGAATTTAAAAGTCTCGGCTTCGAAAATATGGAACACTCCAGAGAGGTTACTCGTGTTAATACGCCATAATGTCTGCATCCATTTTTATTGATTTCTTGAATAGCTTTTTACAACTCTTCCACATAAAGCAATAACAGCTCTAACACTAGCTAATACCTTTGTTAGCTTTTTTATATATATAACAAGGAGCAAACGAGCAGGCGGTACTCTTAAGTGACTACCGACGCCCATGGACAACTGCAACACCAGGGGGATCGCAGAAGCGTTGCCGGCCTTTGAGAAATGAGTATGCTCTTTTCATGAAGGTCCCTAAGTCGTATCCGTTCGAAAATACAGACGCTGGTAATTGATTCCACAGAGGAATTATGCGAGGTATGAAGTTTCTTGAAAATCGCTAATACGTTTGTCCCTTTATCTTTTTGTGATTTCTATATAATACAGAGTTGTGTTTTTTTTATAAAAGGAACGCGTAAAACTAGTTAAAAATAATTGATTCCATTTTAGCCTGATGATATATAGCCTATAGCCTTCCTCGATCACTGAAAGATGGACCAGTAGTTCCTGAGATTAGCACGTTCAAGCAAACAAACAAATAAACTCTTTACCTCTATATTTTACTATAGACAAATCCTGCAAAAATCTAGTGCATATTTACGTTAAAATGAAATTTCTTTACTATAGGCTTTCAAGTGGCAAGTTTTAATAAATCTCGAACATAATTTTGGAACTTTTGGCGGACGTTGAACTTCGTGGCAAACATTACTCAATATGGACATAGCTCGATAATAGCCCTAAAGCTATTTACCAGGTCCTTCAAACAGAGTTAATTGATGTCATGTCTATTATTTGGAATTTGAATCGTTCAGACAAGTGCCCGTAGTCTAGAATATACAATGTGCTTGCTCATCTTCCCTCAATATTGAAGGGTATTTAAAGGATTTTTTTAGTATTCAAAAATGCTAAGAATGTCTGTATGATAGCCAAAATTAATACACCCTGCCTGATGGTAAACAGCCACGGTAGTCCATAGACTATGGGTATTTACTGGCAATGACCAATATTTGATAATCTACCCTGTGAATGCTTTGGTAACCCTACCTAACCACAGGAAGACAATACTACGTGAAAAGCATTTATTCCTGAAAGGAAGATACTGCCCTAGTCGAGCAGCACCACAATATATACAAGAAATCTCGTCATACTAAACTTCTACTACTTACGTCTACGTATAAGTAACGTTTAATAAATGGTGGAAAGTATATATTAACTTCGCTACTTCCGGGCTTTCGACAAGCGCTCTGAATAACAAACACTGCCTATCGACCCTCGAGTAATTCAATATAGGCGCTCTCCAAGATATCGCATCCTAAGCTATTCAAAACGACCTTCGAATGGACACTTCGCTGTTCGTTACTGTAACAGCGGATTAAGATACTTAGATCCTTAAAGATCTCGCTTCTTAAGTCAATTAAGATGGCGATAAATTGCGTTATTCGCTGTCTGTTATTGTAATTTAATTAACATTTTGTAAACTTTGGGAAGATTTTTCGTTGAGAAATGCTTTGGCGCACATGGCCGTGTTTGGGCATAGGTTCTAGAGACTTTGGAACATTTTCCGAAGCTTAGAAGACTTGCGCTAACGGGTCAGCATATGAAGATCTGATGCTGACCCGTTGGCGTAGTTGGCAGTGGCTCTGCCTTCAGCTTTGGGGCTGTAAGTCCAATTCCCGCGATGACTCTGGGTATATTTATGTATAAAGTTGTATTTATTTGACACATTTAAACAAAAGAGGTAGCGTCATGCTTGTAGCCGAATTGCTCCGGCGCGTCCGGGTACCAGTACCTATTTCTCACATGAGATCGGCGTGAAGTGGCGGCAATGCTGTCACGTATATTGATGGTGTTGTTGTCGCGTTTCGTTCGGTTTGTGAGACTTCCCGGTGGCCTAAACTCGTCATTAAGGGCCGGCGAGGTCGGCTACCAGCGGCTCGCGAGCCACAAGCACCTCTTTAACTATGAAGATGTGGCTCTTTAGTTCCACACCGAAATATGTGATTATCTAATAATAGCCTATTATCTAAATTATTTAAAAAACGCAATATATATGTGAATATGTAGATAATTTTCTTATGAAGTTATATTAGTTTTTTTTTATCAGAAACTTTTTTATGCGACTACTATTTATTGTTAGCATGAAAAGTTTGTGTGGTTTTGCCTCTCCCCACTCAAAAGATTGCCCACCCCAGGTATTTAGGGGCAAATTGACAAACTTGTGTTACTTGGTTCGATTCCCAATTTCATAAGACATCATCAAAAATCTAGATGCAATATTAAATTTGTCTATAGTCAAATATAAACAGCATATTAAAGCACGCTTATCTATAAGGCGTATTATAGAGTCGATGACTATACTAAAGATAAACTGGAATTAAGGCGCTCCAGCTTTGTACATTATAGCTAAAATGCAAAAATGTAATTTAAATTAATATAGGGACTATTTTATAAAAGAGGGGCTGACGAGTTTCTAACTGATTCTTCTCGTGGCTCGACTCTCCCTAATTAGTGGTAGCTTTTAAAATATTTGACGAGTCAAAAGAACTTGTAAAATATCATTTGAATTTGTATAAAATATGTATAACGACATCATTCTGTTTCAAATGTTACCGCTACCTCTAACTTGTACTAAGTACCTATTCTTATCTAATCTCTAAGTTACTTACACATAAAGCATAAAATTATTTATCACAACTGGTAGTAGAGATGTACGCTTGAATGAACAAAGAATTGTTGCGACTTGTATTGTAAGCTAACTACCCGACAAACTTAACACTTTATCGAGACTTTGCTAGTTCCTGGACAGTTGTGTGGAACCACATGTTGATTCTTGCAACAATGAATGGGAATAAACGATAAGTACGATACTTTATGTTATTATTCACTGAACAACAAATACGAACACATGAAAGGAAAATAAATAAGTTTGTGTTTAAAGACCAAAGTTTACCTTTACATAATGTGAGTTCTATAATCTATTAAAGTTTATTTTCTTATGATATGTGTATCCGTAAAACGTAACCGAATTGAATATTGAACTCTGAATACATGAGAAATTGGTATTTTATCTCGGCTACCTATTTTTGACCCGAATAAACTAAAATCCTGCTCGAAGGACCAATAATAATGGATAAGATTGAAGGCTTGGTACCCTCGGATTTATTTATGACTACGATTTATCTCGTGAGTGGAGAAATCGGATGGTCATTTCCTGGCGTATCATGTTAAATGATTGTGATGAACATTCTTAGTCATAACCTTTATATAAAAGCACTTGATAAATTAACTTTTGTTTTTTTTTTTACAGTTATACATTGTATAGATATTTTTACTGAAATAAATTTGTCAACGTTTGTCTAATATCGCCTAATGTTTAATTATATTGACGAAAAAGTATGAATAGAGTATTGAGTTGTTGGCGAAATAAGTATGAAGACTGTAAATATTAGGCAATAACTGTACTGTTTGTCCATCATTGGCCAATGTACAATTATATTGCCAAGAAGTACGAATAGGGAAGTGGGTTTTTGGTGAAGTGACTTAAGTCTCCAAACGTAAAGAAATGTTTGACCATTGTTGGCCAATGTCCAATTATGTCAACGAAAAGTTCGAACAGACAGGGTGTTGAAGAGAGCATTAAGTTTAGGCGCGTGTACCTTATATGGCAGTGTGTTACATTTGTCCAATACTGGCCAATGTCCAATGACAAGAAGTACAAAAAGAGTAGTGGGCTTTAGGTGAAGTGAGCTAGTGAAATGGCATCAAGTCTAGGCGCGTTGAACTGATAAGCGCTATGGTAGTGCGTGCCACACGATGCGATGGGTATCTAATAGTTGACAAGGGCCGCAGTGTAAACGTGACATCGCAATATTACAATCGTCCAGAATGTGTGTCGGTGGGGTCCCCTTTTTTTTCACTGTCAGCGATCCGCCATATTTGCTTAGATTCTTTACCGAAAAATGGGTGTACACTGAATAGATGGGCGTCTCATTCTGACATTGGTTTTCAAATATCCGACCTCCTCCGTGTTCCTTAAGGCACGTAAAACAGTGGGTCTCGATTAATGTCACTGAGTGTTAGTTATATTAGTGAGATTGTATGGATTCTGGGGATGACTTAGACTCGCCCCATAGTCACATCCTCTGCAATTTAAACGTACCATGGCGCTAGACCGGGATGACGCTAGGAAAGATATAATACTTTTTCATTAACTATATTTGCAAATTTTACAGGAGAAATCAACAAGCTATATATGACGGATCAATGCATTTGTCCTCGCGACTGTGTGTCATACATTTACCGAATTGACATGGACGTCGGAAACCTTTTAGGCCTACGACATATGATGTCTAATCCTTAGTAAGAATATTTTACGTTTTTAAACTATGTTTTTCTTACGAAGACATTAATTATACTATATTGACGCCAATATGTATATGCCCCCCCACTTAATCTTCTTTTCCAATCGGTAGCAAATTAAATGGTCCAGACCAAAACACGGTCACGCAGCTAGCATCGTCCGTAGCCTGCATCAGATCTTCACGCGTACAGGTGTAAGGGACACGGTACAAGATGCTCCACGTACCGAGGTATTAAGCCATAAAAACACTTCAAACTGGAATCATCCAAGTATTATCCACCTTTACTTGTCTTTACTTTCGCCGACCTGTGTTTCATGTCTATTGAGGGACTTCCATGTCTCCCATATTTATTTGTAAGAACCTCTAGTTTTTACTTTATATGAATATGTACCGAATCTAGGACTGTACGCTTACAAAGTCTGTCGGTAGCTTAGAAGTAAGGCATTAACACAACCAACTTTAGTCTTCGTTAAGTTTGTCGGAAATTCGCCTGGAGACAGATAAAAGACTGAGGGATGCGCTTCAAATTGCTAACTTATTGAATATGTGATGAATCATATGTAAGGGGAGTTTAAATAATATGTATTTTTAGTTTAGTTGTTGCTTTTATTTTCTTAGTTTTCTGTTTTGTTTCTTACAATATAAAAGAACACTAGTGCTGCCTTCCACTAAGCAATCCAGAGTCCACGCTCGCGTGCGTAAATTTTTCCGAGCTCTTGCGATCGTTGCGATCGTAAACTCTAGTGGAGCGAAATAAGGTGCGTTTTAAGCATTGATATACGTCAAATAATAGAATTAACAAAATGTCAACTTAACATCGCCCAACATGTTGCACCTCTCGGTCACCACTTGGACATGGGGCGTTGCGAGCGTTTTGTGAGCGTGAGTAATGACGTCACTAGTGACGTTTTCGCCTAGACCTCAACGATCGCGGTCGACAAGACGAACGGCTGTAGGTGCGTTTTGAGTGATGCGATCGCTTAGTGGAACTTTTCCCAAGAATATAAAAGAACAACTATCGGCAGACCAAACAAGAGAAGGAAAAATGGTTTAGATCAAATCAATGACGATGACGATATCATAGATATTGGCAATCCAGAACTACTGACTTGATTTATGGAGAGTGGGTATGAAAGCCTTAATCAAACCGACAACTCAAGATAAGGTCTTATTATAAGTTACAACAATACTGTATTAGCAATTAAATGATTTGATTCGATTTGATTCAGCTGTACATATTAGAAACAAAGTAAGACAGATAAATAAATAAATTTATACAGGACTATATGACACACGGACGTCTGTTCCTACGGTAGACAACTTAATGCCTATGTTATAGGTAACAGACGTCTGTTATACACAAATATTTTTTTTAGAAATATACAAATACATACATATGTATAATAAACCCAGACTCGAGGTGGGAATCGAAACTCACAACTGCCGGAGCAGAAGGCAGGGTCACTGCCCAATGCGCAAACGGGCCAGCCAATATATACAGTATATTACAGATATATAGTAAGTATCTGTCTTACTGTAATGCATATACAAAGTAGAAACAAAGTAAGACATGCAGACAGCACCGTGCCAACCGTATTTGCGAGCGAATAAGCAGCATTATTTTATAAGTGAAGCCAAACGGTTTCTCAACTTGTTGAAAGTTTGAGCTTCGGAAGTTCGGTGATCTTAACTTGCCCCACAGCCACATCCTCTGCAATCCAAGCGGACCCTGGTACGAGACTGGGATAACACTAGGAAGAAGAAGGTTCTGATACCACTGGATGGATTTGAAAATTCTTTCACTAGTAGAATCCTACATTACCCTAATGAACATTGGCTATAGAAAATTTTGAAAAAAGTTAGGGATCCGTATCAAAAGTTCGATAATGTAAATACCCGGGCGAAGTCCGTTGAGTGTTGTAAAGTTGGGTCAGGCGCCAAATTATTAATTACATTTTCTTAAATTTAATTCTATGTATGTATAATATAAAGAGAGACAAGAAGGAAGCAAAAGCAATTTCTTCAATTCAAGGAAATTGCATATACCGGAGCTAGACATAGCTCAAAGTGTTTGTATATTTTTGACCTTGAAGTGTACAAAGTCCTACAAAACTTTGTGAAGTTACAAAAAGTCCCCGGCCACACTACATAGTCATTGAAATGATCATTCAAATGAAGCTCTGTCTGGCTCCGAATGAAACTAAGAAAGTAAAAAATCCTTGTACCGGCTAAGATAACCAAAAATAATTTGGTCATTCCATTATATAAATCTAATATGTATACATACATATTTATACAACAATGTGTGCATTAAAATGGTTTAAAACAGTTTCCGAGTCTAGCTTCTGTTTTCTAATACCTTAGCGTTACGCGTTAAGTCTGTTATTTACTTGTTTAAAAATGCTTCAAATTCGTTATCTATTCCAAGTTCTACATATATTCTTTATTCACTTAATAATATAACGTCATACTGTAACGTAATAATAATAAACGTCATATTAGTGCCTTCATTCTAACATTGGTTTTCAAGTGTCCGACCCGCTCCATGTTTCGATTTTCGGTTCCGATTAACGTCACTGTGTGATCTTAGTCGTGATATTGTGGGATTCCGGGGATGACGTCAAACGGCAGTGGGTTGTCTTGACTCGCCCTACAGCCACATCCTCTGCAATTTAAGTGGACTCTGAAACTGACATGGAATGAACATAACCCTACTTCCTGGAACCTGGTTATAGACCGGGATAACGCTAGGTGAAAGCAAAAAAATTAAGATATTAACCTGTATGGCATAATGTAATGCTTTGGCAGCGGGGTGTATAGTTAAGTGCTCAAATGGTGTGATCTCCGGTTTCTGCCAACCGCCCAACTGTTTGTAGTAGTGAACCCTCATCATATGGTCTGTGAAATATTTTCCGAAACCCAAGTCACTTGCTTCCGGCTTCGGTTGCAGTTGGTAGGGCGCTGATAACCTGACTTGAAGATCGCTGTACTGAAAAAAGATTCTTGGTTAAATTGCCCGTTAATTTATTTATTCATTTATTAATTTCAAAATAACATTACATATATACAGGGTTTATTTTGGTGGGGCGCAAGGGGGCACGCCGTGGCCCCAAAGAAAATATCTAAAAATACTTTTTTAGCGGATGTCTACTAACTATTAACTACCTGCTTGCCAAATTACATCATTGTTATCTAGCGGATTTCGTGTTAGGTAACCTTTTGGTTTTATATGTATAGATTAATTATTTATTTATAAGACATGTATCAAGCTAACCTTAAAAGAAACTTCTGGGACTATGTCCGGTCGGGGTTTGGTCTGGGGAACAGTTACCGCTTCTGGTTCCACCTGGACGGCTTCCTCTACCTCCTTGTACCGTAACAATGAACTGCAACACCTTATCGTCTGCATCTTGTGCTGGTTCTCGTATATCCATTTTACTAATACCTGCAATTAAATTTTAGTTAGTTAATTATGGATGGAGCCAGTGCCGGTCTGAGCTAAATTTTAGGATGGCGCGAGATCCAATTCTGACTCCCGCCTTACTTGCCCTGTTCATATTTTTTATATAAAATTATATATAATAATATAATATATTTAAAATACGCGCTTATTAAGAGTCGGCACTAACTGAGAGGCCCGCTTGGACTTGGCGCCTGGAGCGGCCGCTCCATTCACTCTACGGTAGGGCCGGCCCTGGAAGGAGCAGCCTATGAGAAAATTAGGTAGAACAGAGCACCCGGTTTTTCCCACAAAGCGATCCCGAAGAAAGATTAACTCAATGCTCAGCAAGTCTTCAGGCTCTGTTGGGTAAGATAATTTTATAGAGTACATTCAACTCGCTCGTTCATTCATTCACTCTTCGCTCCTTCATATGGATAAATGAAATGGTAAACATCAAGCAGAATTTGGAGATAGAGATAGAGACTTTTGAGATAGAGATATTTTTTATATAGAGATAGAGATATTTTTTGAGATAGAGATAGAGATTTTTGAGATAAACAGAGATATTTTGTAGATTCTATCGTGTAGGTTTCGGGTACATCATTGTATCGAATAACTACTACCTCTTGTATTTTTATTCGCGGATTTAAAGAAAGTAATTTAAGTTTCCTGCAAGTAAATAAACGTCACATAAGTAAAAGAACTCGCACCGACGATGTTCTACAAAGTGGAAAACTGTCGTTTATCTCTTTATCTTTCTTGTGAATGACAATTTAGATGTTAATGTGCTACTTTACACAGAGCTAAAAGACACTTATTGGAACTTTTCGAAGGCATCCATTACAATATGATTTTAACGTTTTATCTGTAGGTTTAACACCAACAACGCTGCAAGCCCTGTCAAAATTAATATCGAACGGAACCGATGTGGCGGACGATATAATTGGCGTGATCCGATCTGTTATATCACAGTTTTCGATAAAGAATTCCGAAAATGATACCATCGAGGTGGCTGTTAACGTAAGGTCAGTAAGAACTTCACGAATAAAAACCTTATAATATAATTTATCGCAATAATAAAAGTTCAAAGAAATAATAGGATTTGGGCAGATTTTAACAGTGTTTATTTTAATAAAGACATCTTTAGTAGTCAATAACAGCGGTCGGCAACGTTACTTCCGCGGGTGGAATGTGTCCCGCAACTGCTCCGTAAATGTAACTCTAAACTTTATAAAGAAATAAAATTACATGACACGAGCGCAAAGTTTTGTCGTGATATACTAAAATTGAAATAAAACAATACAATATGTAATCAAATTTAGTATTTTTAATATCGCTTTTAATGTCTGTCTACATAGTAGACACATACGTATTTCCAAATAATTATACCACGAGTGTGACCCGTCAACATCTATCTTCTATCTAATTTCGTAACGATGTAAGCTTTGCCTGCTAAAAGGTTGCTGACCTCTGAACTCAATAATAACATTTTCAACCTGAAGACACTTTGCGATTATTTACCCACTCTGTAACATGTCTTAAGTTAACCTCTCTTGTGTTAAACGTAGATTTTAAAACGTTCTTTACCGATGAAAATATTTAATCTATGTTTTTATTACATTTATGTATTTATTGGCTTAGGTTATGGCGAGTTAATGGCTGTCACGAATTATTGGCGTCCCTTGGCTTTGATTTGGCTGAGGTGGGACAAGATGAAGTGACTCTACGCACTGGAAAAGCCGCGAACAGACGGCATATACAATTTGTGCTGCAAGCTTTACTTGCACTATTTGGTAAGCATTGTGATTTAATTTCTTTCTAGGAGTTTAAATAGCTTTTTGCTGCGGTACAGAGTGGAGGTACTTTTCTTGATAGAATAGCAACCTATTATAAACAACCAGGCTCGTTAAGATCTCTTAATTGAAGTAATCTTAATTTCTGCCAGTTGTAGGCAGGGGCATAGGCCAAGCATAGTCTTGGCTACGCTGTCTTCTATGCACTTTAGTGCATTATTTATAATTAATTACTATCATGTATATTCTATATCCTAGATACTCAAGAAGCACCACGTAGCCTTAGCTTGGAGTCCAGCTCGAGTGTGGAATCATTGGCATCCATCGATGACGGTGACTTAGAACCACATTCTGATGGCGAACCACCTCCAAGACAACACAGACGTAAGTTTAATTATACAATAAAAAATACCATGTTTTAATAACTGCCAAAGTTAAAATTGTTTTTTTTTTTGTTTTAGAAGAAAACGTTTCAACTGTTCCGCCTCCACCACTGCCACTAGGATCATGTGGGGGCGCCTTCACCATGTACGTACGTGGCTCCACGTCAGCAGCTGAAGTCGGACGAGGAACAGACGTCCACGTGTCATGTAGTCCTGTATGTATTTATTGATTATATTATTTAAAAAAAAAAAGAAAAAAAGGAGCCACCCAACAGAGCGCGCTGTGTTATATGCCGTGAGACTTTTACCCGTCACCAGCCTTACTTAAGAAAACATATGAAGGAGAAGCATCCAAAAATTGCAGAGGTAATATCACCTAATAATAATAGCATGGACTAGCAAAGGTGGGCCAATATCGTGGCTGCCTGGATGTACACCAAAGGCCGCCGTTGACTCGGCTGGCCGAGGAAGAGGTGGCGCGATACTTTGGATGCCTTTGCGGGGAAGTTGTGAATGAGATTGGTCCAAGAGTGAGGAAAGTGGACCGAGAAGGGGGAGGCCCAGCTGTGGGAAACAATGAGCTAATTAAAAAAAAATACATAGGACTATCAACACAGGGTTCCCTGTTTCTAAGTAAGGTAACATAATGATTATAGGTAACAGATAAATATGTATTTTATATATATAAATACATTTTTATATACATAACACCTAGACTCGAGGCGGGTATCGAACCCCGGAGCGGAAGGCAAGGTCACTGACCACTGTGCCGACAGACTAGAACTGAACGCATTTTGAAAAAATTTCGTATTTACCTTTTTCTAAATTCAACTTAAGACAATTTGAACTCGATTTCTTATATTATTAATTTCGCAAATCAACGTTGGGGGTAGGACAGTCTCTCGGTTCCGCTAGTTTATCTATAAGTACATTAACATAGATTTGTGTGCAAGCATGATCGTGTGTACGTCCCCATGGGTAAATGGACTCAAGAGATGAATTGGGTTTGATGAAATTTGTATTTAATCTTATTAGATCTCCAATAGAACCAAGAGGTAATATACGGTAAATAAGAGCGAACGCTGATGATGCGGATATTGTTTAAAATAAAACACGGAATTAAGACAGTCTTTTATTTGAACAGCACATGTTTTGAATACGATATATTAGGTTTAATTGTTTTGCCGCGGTTTCCTTCAATTCACAACAACTCTTCTGCGAAGATCTGGCTGAATTTGGGCGATGGCTTTGGTGTTGATCATCGATCAATTGGCCATCATTTTATTGTTGCGTGTAAATTCCCTTGTGGAATCAGTTGCCTGTTTCGGTATTTCCGAACGGATACGACTTAGGGATCTTCAAGAAAAGAGCATGCTCATTTCTCAAAGGCCGGCAACGCATCTGCAGTCCCTCTGGCGTCGGTAGTCACTTGGGTAAAAGCCGGCTGCTCGCTTGCCCCTTATTATATATTTAAAAAAAAAATGCTAGAGCTATTATGGTAGAGCGCGTGCAGTCAAAAAGCCTGCATAGCTTTTGCCTATCTCAAAACCCCTACACAAGTAACGGGGAGCCACGGTATATGTGGCAATTTTATCTTATAAAAGCCTTTAATCCAATGAAATGATATTTTCAACCGAAATTGATAGTCCTCTTCGAATCACCGAACAAAATCCGTTTCATAGGCAACTTCTGGCTCAATGTTGTATACAGGCCTACAGACTTGACGCATATCTGCTAGGTTGTACCTTTAAATCGAACAAAATCATTTAATCCACCGCGGACAAAGTCACTAGACAGAGCTAGTAGTCATCCAGGAAGTCCTAGCTTACGATTTTGCATAATTATTCTTATAAACAATATGGTAAGATAACAATCGTGATTTAAAGTTACTTTCAACGTTTAGGAATGCTGTCTATTTACAATTCAATTATGCACTAGCTGAGTCCGCGTAAAATTACATGAATACATTTAGCGTGATGATATATAGCCTATAGCCTTCCTCGTTAAATGGGCTATCTAACACTAAAAGAATTTTTCAAATCGGTCCAGTAGTTCCAGAGATTAGCGCGTTCAAGCAAACAAACAAACTCTTCAACTTTATATATTAGTATAGATTTCCACCGTCGTAACAACGTTCTAACTCTATTTGAATTCGGCTAGCTGACACCCCTTGACTATGTTTTCGTTGCTAGTTATATTAAATATATATTTTATGTACAGATAAAATTTAAGTGTATGTATTAATATTATAATAAGATCTCCGTAATGGATGATGAAAGTCTTAGTAAAATCTGTATAAGCGCTTTTTCGGAAAGTGATATTGTGACTGCAAAGAATCTGTTATTTGATTCAGTGCCGAAAAAAAGGCGTAAGATTGTACGTAAAAAAGAGGGAAAGTCATTAAAAAATATTGACGATATCATTTGCCTTTTGAGAGAAACAGATTCTGAAGATATTCCCGTGTTTGTCGCTCGGGATCTTGAAAAATTACCCCCCGTATTATTTGATCATGTTGATGTTACAAGACTATTAAAAGACATAGTCAAGATGCAGCAGGACATAAACTTAATCAAGAGTGAGTATGCGACTAACGAATGCTTAACCTTGCTTAAATCTGAAGTTGAGTCCTTAAAGCAGACGCCAGTAGTATATCAATGTGAGTCTCATGTAAATAAAAGGCAGGAATCAGTGTGTTTACTGGATAGTACTGAAAGCAATAGTGATCCGTTGTTTGCCAAAAGTAAAAATGAAGAATACAATTTATCTCTAAGGAATTCAAATGGTCGAGATGAGCTTAAAAATTTTTCAAGTAAGAGTAATCTTAGTTCGCCGCAACGCAAGAGAACTCCACGACAAAGATCCAAAGAGTCGGAAGTGGTATCCCACCCAGATCAGCTATTTGAACGGTCAGCAATGTTAATGGATACACCAAACCGTTCTGATAATATCGCGAGACACACGGACGTCCCGCTCGACGTGAATGTCACACCTTATAAAAGAAAATCTGTAGCAGAAATAGCCCGCGAGGGAGAATGGAAACCGCAAAAGCAGAGTGAAGTATGGATCCAAGTACAAAGAAAAAGGACTCAAAATCGGTTTTTGGAAAATAGAGGCAAGGCTATATTAGCACCCGGAAATAATTTTAGAGCAGCAGAAATGAAAATTCCGTTGTATGTTTATAATGTGGCTAAGGGAGTGACTGTAGATGAAATTAAAGCATATATTAAAACAAAGACCAATATCGAAGTAGAGATAAAGAAAATGAATACGAAAGCAGAAAAATATTATGAATCTTACAAGATATTTGTCCCAAAACATAAATTAGGCTTGTTTATGTCAGAAGACTTCTGGCCAGAAGGAGTCGCCTATAGGCGATTTGTCTATTTGAATTATCAAGAAAAAGGGAGTGCCTATAAGGCAGGCTTATAAAATAAAATTTCATTATGATGGATGATATAAAATTAATTACTTTTAACTGTAAAAATATTGTTAGATCTGTTGACTGCGTGCGTAAAATCTGTCTTTCGGCAGACATTATTGCGCTGCAGGAGACATGGCTTTTACCTCATGATCTTCTGTTTCTGGGGAGTATAGATACTGATTTTGCTTTTGCGGGAACTTCCGCCGTAGATACATCGGCTGGTGTGCTCCGCGGGAGGCCTCATGGTGGAGTGGCATTACTTTGGAGAAAGACTATGTTTCCTTCGGTATCTGTAGTGAAGTGTAATAGTGTACGGCTTGCAGCGATAAAGATCGCACTCAGTGATAGAAGTGTTCTATTTTTCTCTGTGTATATGCCCACGGATTCTAGTGAACATTTAGTAGAATTTACTGAATGTCTCAGTGAGATGACGGCCATTATCGAGAGTCATAATGTGGACTCAGTTTTTATGCTTGGGGACTACAACGCGCACCCCGGTGAGTCATTTGAAAAAGAACTCTTATCATTTTGTTCCGAACAAATGTGGTCGTGTGTTGACATGGACTTATTACCATCGGACAGCCATACTTTCGTGAGTGATGCGCACGGCTGCCGTCGCTGGCTTGATCACTGTCTTGTGACTAGTGCCGCACGGCCGTCAGTCCGCTCCGTATCTATTTTATATGACACATACTGGTCTGATCACTATCCCATATTAATAGAATGTAATTTGTATGTAATACCATCTAAAGTGTTAGAACCTAATATAAGTGTAAATAGTACGATCTGGGGGGAGCGTGACGCAGACGAAATATCTAAATATTATAAGGAATGCCACACCAAATTGAGAAATTTAGTTTTTCCGTTAGTATTTAAGAAATGTTCCGCCAGTTTCATATAAAATGTTGTTTTTTTTTGTAATTGAAAGTGTAATAAAATCACTGTAATTTATATTGATTCATTATATTTTGATAGAATTGTTGAAAAAACCTGGCGTTGGTAAACCTTGGATTGCTTCTGTGTGTTCGATTTACTGGTGATATTTTCCTTAAACTATTGCCAAAGTCTCGTTAGAATTATAAAGGCCCTTTAATCTTCACCTTTTTAGTATTCCTACCTTTATGTTTATAATTTGAACGTGCATATATTTTATGAAAAACAATTAGTAGAATAAATGTGAAAGAGGTTGGGGATGCCTTCGCTCTATATTGAGAAAAAATAGGCTCTAAATAATGATTAATAATTTATGTGAAAATATTAAAAAGACATTCCATTCGAATACGATATATGTATATTATAACAGTATGGAGTCACAGCGTCGCTTGACCGGGTTAAGCTAATTGATAAATAAATTAATACTAAACTCTATTTAAAATTCTTTAAACTCATCGATGACAGGCTTAGGTAAGGACTTTAGAATAACATCACGTCGGAATTTAAATTTCGGAAACAGCGACATTTGTATTCCTGATGTCTTTGATTCTCAGGAACATGAATTAACATATTTGTAAATTGTTTATTTGAGCATCATTTTATGTCAATGTATTAGAACTTTTGGCCGAAATTTTGGGAAAACTACATAATATAGTGGACAGTGACATTTGGTCGATAGGTACTGCAGTTACATAGTTAGTATACAGAAGAAACACTACAACAATTTTCTTCGATTATTTACCTTGAAAGTTGTTGTACCTTTTAAGATATATATTACATTCCATTTTGCAAAAATGTTTTTATGGAAAATTAATTTCAGCTAAAAACTTCTATACGGAAGAAGTTCATTATGTTATAAAGAAATAGTAATAATATCAATTTTAATGATTGTTTATCTTTTTCAAAGAGTATTTTTTGCCTAAACATGTTTTTTAAACGAATAAAAATACAGTTTTTTGTATAAATAACATTTCAATTTACTCGAATGAGATGTGGCAATAATAAGAGGCGCCATTGCCTTTACCGGCCGAGTGCGTCATAATTACTTAGATTAATTCATCAAGTTTTCCTTATTACGTCGTGAATATTATATATATGCATATTTAGATATTTATTTACGGTTAGATTATACATATATAGGTATAATCATAAGAAATCTCTGATTCTTTAACCGAATGAAGTCATAAACTATAAAAAAAAAATACTCTTCTGTAAAAAACTTTTTCAACCACTGTTTTGTTATTAATTATTTGATACGTTATTTAAAACTAAATTTGTGGACTTACATTTAATAAATAATTTCAATAGACTTTAGTAGCCCACAAGAACAAATTACGTTAATATTATAAGCCAAAATAATATAAACCTAAGTTAAGAATAATATAGAATATATATAACAAAGTCAAAGGAACGAAAATAAAAAATATCAACACTATAAACGGTCGTTAATAATATTAACTTGAAACCTTAAGCAATTTGATCAGAAAATTATAATGGACATAAAGCGACAGCATTCTGTCGGAACCTACTAATTGATCCTGTCTTCTTTTTACTTTGAAGAGCATTCTTTTGTACGTACATAATAATTAGTTAGGGTATTATTTCCCTTGAAATAAATAGCCTTTGCTTTTTATGGTTAATTATACAGTCAGGCGTTACTTTTCGTTACCATGACATCATAACAAACTTGGCAAGCTCGTCATAAATGTTGGAAAGTCCACCTAATAAGTTGTATTTCTCGGAATCGATTCGCGGCTTTGTTAAATTTTAATATATATTTTCTTACTTTGACACCAGATCTGGGTTTTTGGTGGCAGGTTTCGGTTGGAATTAGTGTACCGTATGGATTAGGTCATCGGCGTGCGTCGTGTTCCGACACGCCGCCTTATGGAGTTAGGATGAAGCACCCTTGAAGATGACTCCATAAAGAATATCACCCTATTAACTAAAGTCGGCTTTAATTTTAAGTCGAGTTTTTGATTTCGATTACGATCAAAGTCAAAAATTTTAATAAAAATTAAAAGGATTTATAAAAATGCTAAATTAAACAGTAAAAAGTTTTTTTTCTGTAGTATTTATATTTTAGGCACCCCGTGACGCGAGAATTTTACATATTAAAAAAATATACGAGGAAAATCCTCGTTTAAATAGAACTTGAGAACACCCGGCTGGTCGAAATTCGTTCAGAACACACTCTTAATACTGGAGCCAGACATAGCTCAAATTGCTTGTACATTTTTGTCCTTGGAGTGTACAAAGTTCTACAAAACTTTGTACAGTTACACAAAGTCCCCGGCCATATTACATGTTCATTTCAATGATCATTCAAATGAAGCTATATCTAGCTCCGGCATAATAAATAAGAAAACTTTTTCGCTCTTATTACAACGACATTTACTTGACAGTGCCATAATTAATAAAAAAAAAAAATTAATAAAAAAAAAATTAATAAAAAAAAAAATGTTTTTTTATTAATTATGGCAGTAGATGTAATTACTTTGGTGGCACCGTCTTATTGTAAAATGTATACATGTGTGTATAAATCGTTTGGCATTGGTGTGCGTGATGTTTTATTTCAATAATATTCATAATGCATATTTTAAAAAAAATTTAACATTCGCACCCACCACTATATAAGCGATAATTGTGCCAAATTTCATACTTTACGCGTAATTTTCGTAAAATTGTAGGTACCGAAAATTTTCGCTTCACTTATTAATATACAACTAATGTTTTTTGAATGATTGAGCCTCAATAGCTCAACGGTATTAGGTATGGACTGAAATCCGCAAGGTACCCGGTTCAAACCCCACCGCAGTTGGGGTATTGTCGCACCCACCCCCAATACAAACTTTTAATTTAATCTTAGTAGGAGAGGGAAAAAGGGATATTTGACATACCTAAAAAGTACTCTTAAATTATTTAAAAAAAAATTATAAAAGGATTTATGTTAGAGCAATGTGAGGATGAAAAATGATTGAACAAATTTTTAATTATATTACGGATGATAAGAGATAAGACCAAAGTTTGGCAATGGAAACTTCCATTAATATTTTAAATAAGACTGACCGTAATTAACAAAAACTGTGTTAGCTTAAACCTAAGTTTTTTGCTTAACATTCATTGTTCTCTCATTAGATTAAAACCAATTTTATAGGTTGTCTATTTTTAGTTTTTGCTACAGACAAAAACTTTATATAATGAAAAAGCAAAATATGATGTTGGGTTTTTGGTCATTAATTTTTTATTTTAATGGATTACAATCAAGTACTATTATTTTGTTCTTTTCCGAATTATATCGTAGATACTACCGAGGAGTACAAATTAATTTGGTCCGTATTTGAGAGATGGTTATAAAACATAAAATTGATTGCCGTGGTTACAAACACATCGGTCATATTTAGTTGTTTTGAGTTTCGTACAAATAAATTTTTTGGTTTTAAATAACGTAACGTAAACTGCATTTTTAATTTTAATTGAAACAAAATTGTAGCTGAATCTCATCGAATGCCTAAATGCTGCAGCGAAAATTTTCTTCACAATTGGATCGCCTCAAAATGTGAGTTATACCAAGAGGGGATTCAAAAATTGCCTGAGAGGTGTGGAAGAGTTGTATGCAGTAATGGACAATGTTTTGATTAATCTGCTAAACTATTATTTCTTGAAATAAAAGCATTTTTAGCAGGAAAAAACCTACCTAATTATTCTTCACTTCTAAAACAACACTGGCTTGTGCCCGTTACATCGTCCGGGCCAAGCAATAAACTTCTAAATTGTTCTTTACGATCAGCGATCGATTGATCTCGTTACGGCAATATACATCGTGTAAAATAGAAGCACGGATCTTCATTTGACGTTTCGTTTCGAACATAAAAGTAAGTAATTAGAGAAAAAGCTAATGAAAGATAGCGCCAAGCTTCTAGCCGAATTGGGCCGGCGCGTCCGGATACCAGTACCTCTTTCTTACGTAAGATCGGCGTGAAGTGGCGGCAATGCTGTCACGTCAAGTGATGGTATTGTAGTCGCGTTTCGTTAAGTTTGTGAGACTTCCCGGTGGCCTAAACTCGTCATTAAATGAACCTAAGAATGTTATTCAAAATGCTTAAAGAATATATTTTTTTGATATAATCATAGCCAGAAAAGGATACGGAAGTATTTTCTAATGTTTACTTATCGTAGGATGTGGACCAATAAAGTAATTCCCGTAACATATGTATATGTCGGTAGCACTTTTTTATTTATCACTTGACCGCGAGGTCTATTGCGCCAATACATAATATACCTAAACATACAAAACTGTGACACCGATGAACGGTTCAAAACATTTTCAAATTCATACTATCTACATATATAGAGATTATAATATAAGGAGGACCATCTCAATGTATTAAGTTGTCCGTCGATATCCGCAAATAAGGGGGCGCCATATTAGAATAAGGAAGAATTTTAAAGGTGGTAAATTATTTGCTATTCATAGCATACTGCGCCATTCTGGAAGGCTATTGGTCAATTTATTCTACACCAGTGCAACGACTGTGTTCCACAACAATTACAAATGGCCACTTTTTCAACTAACCATTTATAGACGATGGTCCTTCTTTTATTCTAATCTTCATACTACATAATACTAACAGCCGGTTCCTATATACACAAATAACATGTCATTCAGATGAAAATTACATGTAAACCAAATTATGACAACCATGTTCTTGGATTTAAAACCCATCATTTTTAGTGTAAACTAAGGTGGAACAAACAAATGACTTTTTTGCCATTAATTACAATAAAATCTCTCATAAATTAATGTTAAATTTAATATAAAATAACATGTAGGTGACATTGCATTTTAAGTTTACAATCCACAAGCTGACTCGTAAAACAAGTGAGAGTGCTCTTTTACATGATTTGTAATACAGGAACTGGATGTAGTTTGTAACTATGTACAAAATCCCGTAACGAGAAAATAATATTAATGTAAAGCATTTGCCTTTTTTAAAGAGGCTTCAAAAAAGGAGGAGCTTATAATTTTGTTTTTGTTATGTAGCTGTAGTGAAATATTTCCAAGTCAAGGACACGATTGTGTATGTAAATGGAATACTTACCTTTTTATATAAGCAATCTGTGTAACTTAAACATGAAGGTAGATTTCCAAAAACCTTTCTCTCTGACACTAAATAAAGACTCTGGTAAATTATAATCAACAAGATAGAATAATGTCACAGGTACCGATAGCCATGAAATGTCTTAATGATATGTTGACTGGAACAAAAGAATATCTGCATAAAATATTGTACAATAGTAGAAATCATACAAGATATAGACAGATGCTGTACATTATTACATAAAAAATGTACAAATAGAAAAATTAAATAAATTTCAATTAATCAGACGACTTTTAAAACGCTAGGATCAGAACAGAAGCAACAAGGATTGGCAAAATAGTACTCTAGCCATTTCATTTTTCAGGCTGGTCTAACTTGAAGATGTATAGAAATTAACTACCAAATACACGCATAAATGAAAAAAAGCTGAATTATACACATTGAAATTTTTGACTAATTGCTATAGTAGCTATAGAAACGGTAGAATGCGTACAGTCTAAAAATGCACGACCCTCTAAAGTATTCACCTCTACAGGCAAAATAGTGTGTAGACGCAAACACGCAAACTCGTCAATATCACTGTCTTACATTGCATGGTGAGATTGAGTTTAAACAACGCTGCAAACACACACAAGCAAGCGTTGCAAGTGCATTTTTAGACTAACATCTATACATGTATCCTTATACGATTTCATATTTGGTTTTAAATAATGATTCTCGTATTCTATTTGACATACCATAAAGGTATCATCTTATTAGCCAGACTATAAAAAAAAATATTCGTTGAACTAATGGAGCTGTATGATCACACACGGTGAAAAAGCTCCTTAATAAAGAGAAAAAAATCATAGAACTTGTATTATAACTATGTATATTACATATACATTTCAAACATCTGCATATGTAGTTATTGGTTTCAATATTTCTAATGACTACTTATATTTCGAAAATAATTACAACGAAATAAAATTCCAATGGTTTTATACAATATGAAAACTTAACAGCTATAGCAGCAATAAAGATGAGAAACAGAAATCTAATCCTAGTTTAAAATAAAATTTATTAATTCATAACCCAGCATTTCCAAACTATTAGACGTAGAGACTTGGAATTTTCCATGTTGATAGAACATGCTAAAAACTCACTAGGAAAATTAATCTGAACGAAATCGGACAATAACTTTTGAAGTTATTTAACAAATACGTTTATAGCGTATCAGATACGGAACCCCTCTATATAAGCATGTCTTGACACGCTTTTGGCTATTTTTATATAAGGTAAAATGTCAAATACTAAGACTAGGTTTTCGCTTAATTCAAGGAGAGAGAGAAGTGAAAATAGGTGATAAGTTAGTTATTAACATTATTAGATACACGAGTATTTCTAGCATAAAGCCCATAAATAAAATATTATTGGAATACAAAGAAAATTGAACCTTAATAATCTTTACAAATAAATATTAAATTACACATTTCTTCCATCAAGACAGTTTCGCGCGGATCAAAATGTCAGCCCCAAAATTGCCGGTCCGCGAAAAATAGTTTCCCTTTGGTAGACAAAAGTTCATTTTGTCCGCTCGTTCATTATCTTAGCTGACAGATTTGTGAGGGCCGCTCCATCAATCCAATTAGTGGGAATCAAGAAAAATCGCAAGAATATATTCAACCTTACTCTCGTGAATTTCCCCTCGCGTCTTAAAATTACTTAAGAGGATTAAATGTAATAAGCAGAATAATAATTCTACAAAAAATGTGGTACATTTATTTAGTGGCAATTTTTGCACGAGCCTACAGTTACAATATTTTTTATACCCTTCGAGAACAGAGTACCTTTCTGTAGTCATAACAACTTGTAAAATTATCCGCTAAGTACTAGGTTAAATTACACATACAATATCAATTAGTCATTATTTTAAATGATTAAACCTATTTAGACGCTTTAAAACGAAACTCGTCTAATTCAGAGGCCGGCAACCTTTTTGCTAAGAAATGCTTCGTTAAGAAATGAGATGCACGCGGGCCACATCTTTAAAAAATGAGAAGTCTGCGGGCCGTACTTGTAAAATAATATACTTGGAAATAGGTATCTAGCTAAAATACACAAATGCCTAAAAAGATAGGTATATTAAAGGTAAAAGGTATAAGAGATATTAAAAATGCTAAATTTTGGTACATTTGCTTTTTTTTTATTAATTTTAGTACATCACGACAAAACTGTGCGCTCGTATATTGTAATTATTATTGACTAGTTGTTACCGGCGACTTCTTCCGCGTAAAATTAGGTGAAAAATTTTAGCGCGATGATATAGCTTTCCTCGATAAAAGGGGTATCTAACACTGAAAGAATTTTTCAAATCTAACCCGGAGTTCCTGAGATTAGCGTTTTCGTAAAAAACAATCTCATCAGATTTATACGATACGATTTATAAGAATTAAATTGCAGTTTACAAATCACACAAGGGACACGCGTTGCCGATTGCTGGTCTAAAATCGTTAAAAAAATAGAGGTACCAAAGGTTTTCAATTTTCACGCTATAACGATAAATTTAGTGTAATTTCAAGCAGGTTTTTTACTTCGGGACTTGTCAATATTTAATAAAATATTTCAAACGTATATCAAAAGATTTTTCCAACCGAAACTATTACAAAACAAAATTACAACACGAAACATTACAAAATTTATAACAATTTTGACTTATTCCATTAATGTAAAGCACAACTCAACATATAATGCTACATGAAGGTTTATGATGCACATACACACACGCACACACATATACACACGCGCCCACATGCACATACACACACACAAACACATACATAAACACACACACGCACACAGTCATACTGACACACGACATATAAAATAATCGAGGTGTATTCGTTGGAGTGTCCTTCTATTCATGTCATATTTCTGATTTTGTACCAAATTATTTAAAATATTATAACAGTATATAATTATTTATTATTGCTTACTGACTTCGCCGTTCAACTTTAAGACGTTATTTATCTTTATATATCAACACGAATTTGAGGAGGTCGTGGCCTAATCAGTGGTCGGCATTTGAGTCGATCGCTAAGTTAAGTTGCTCTGGCCATATGATTGAATAATTGCAACAGCAAATTCTAAAATTAATAGTAATATTTGGGTAAAAATTAAAATAAATAAAAGTGATTGCTCGAAATCCCCACAATCACACGACTAATATCACTCAGTGACATTAATCGCGACCTACTGTATTACGTGCTTACCTAAACACGGAGGAGGTCGGACACTTGAAAAAGCAGCTGTTAGAATGGGACACCCATCCATCACCCGGCAGCGGTAAGAACTGCTTAACTTAGCGATCGACTCAAATGTCGGCCACCGGTACTAAGAGCTCCTCAAACTCATAAAAATCAATAAGGTTGTTATTTTAACGTTATATATATACGCCAGGGACCCTTTGGACTTAATTAGATGTTACAAACTAATGGGATAAAAGTCCAAAGGACAAACAACTAAAGTACTGCCGAGTTTGAAAATTCAAACCAATTACGTTTAAAGCGTATTAAAGCGCTTGTTAAGAGGAGACATGTAGACTTCAAACGGCATTTAATAAAGCTTGAAGCGCCTTAATTACATCGAACGTGAGAGAGTCATTAAATATCGCACAAAGTTCCATTCGGTTGGTTCATAGCCTAAAAAATACAGTCACTCAATTGATGTATTTTTTTATTTAATTCTACATATTAACCTACATATAATTCCGTCATATTAAAGAAAACTTTCGTTATTATTTGGTAAAAAAATATGCAGTGATTATTCTCATTATGACAGTAATTGTATAAAAATAATAAATTTTAATTATAATTTTATATAATTTTTCCAAATTGTAAAAATATATATAAATTATTTAAATATGGATAAATATAATTTAAAATGTTATTTTACTAACACGGATGTCGCTAATAACTAATGATACAAGATAAAAAACAGACTCCAATGACGACCCAGAAATGGAGTATCTGGAGATGAAGGATAAGGAAAGCCTACCCCAATTATAAATGAAAAAAGGCCTGATGAAGAAGAATATTATTAAATTATATTACTTACTACATACGAATAAGTCTACATCTGGTGAGAGGATGGGGTCACATGTTTCATGACACTAAACAGTGAGCAGACGACTGAAGGTAGTGGATGCTACTAATAGGCTAACCAGAAACATCTATACATATAAATAAAATTGATGCTTCTGTTTGTAACATCGAATTTTTTTTTTCACTAATTACATATTACTATATATACGATACACATAACGAAAACCCAATTTTTTTTTGTCTGTCTGTCTGTTTGTTCCGGCTAATCTCCGAAACAGCCGGACCGATTTCGACGGGCCCTACACGGGTAGATAGCTCATATTACAATGAGTAACATAAGGGACTTTAATTTTAGAAAAATAATTAGGATTCTGCTCAAAAAAGGACACTCTCAAAATTTAACAAAATCTCAGTGATTTTGTATCACGCGGACGAAGTCGGGGTAGAGCTAGTAGACAATATAGAACATTGTCAGCATACTGATGTAGCGTAGGCTGTGGCTTACAACGTGGATCCCGAATTAAAACAACACAGACTAGCCGTTATATACCGCGAAAGTTACGTGGAGCCGTCGGAATTAAAAACGATACTATTGGGGGGCCGAGAGCGGTGCAGACGCCGTACGCGAATACGTAACACGAAATAACCCTCATTGTGGGGAAATGAAAAATTATTTTCTTTTTAATAAATATAATTGCCACGACCAGGCAGTACACGGCGTATCATTGTACTCTTCAGTCTTTTGTTTGGGCACTGCTACGTTTTTTTTTTTTTTTTAATTTTATTTATAAAGAACTTGATTAATCATTATTATAACGAAAACTGAAACGTCCTGTTCCCGGTTCATACTTAGTGATATAATAAATGTGAAAGTCGTTCTGTCTCTTACGTCTGTACGCCTAAACCGCTGAACCAATTTTGATGGATTTTGGTACAGAGATAGATTGAACCTTCGAGAAGGACATAGACTAGTTTTTATGGCGAAAATGAAATTTGAAAAGGTCGAAATAGCGATTTAAAGTTTTTATGAAAGTTGAAGAAAACAATGTAGATCCAGTCGCGCGGATTGAAGCTAGTAGTAATTAAATAGAAATTTGAAAAAATCCTTTGTATATAAGAATACAGTGTACAGTCAAGTGATATTTATTGGTAAAATGTTCGTCCTCAATATGATTTAATAAGGAAAATGTGTGCATACCTAAAGATACCGGCGTTTATATAATTAATTAATCATCATAATACCCACAACGTCATCTTCGGCCATATCAATTCATGCATTCACTAGAATTTGCTTCGTCACTATTAAATATATACTCTCCTAGGGAGTAATAATGGTTTACTATCTGTGAGTGACGTGAGTGTGAGTTTATGTATATATGTATACATAAACTCACACTCACGCTTAGCTATTTTTTGTTAAAATTGTTATCATATCTACGCTACATGATAATTAATGTCCTTCGTCGTATAACTGAAAGTACCAAAACATAATCCCACCAAAAAACATTTTGTAAAATATTGTCCCGACGAATGACAGATTTCTTTTAGAGCCACGCCACAAGCTCTACACGCCCTTACTCTACACGTCGTAACTTCACCGACACTACACCTTAATCAAAATACGTGGCTTGACCAAACGTATTCACTATTAATTACTTTTCATAACATAAATCTTTACTGCCTATTATTCTCCATGCCCAAAACATTTCCAAATCAGTAGTTGATTCATTTTAACATTTGGACAATGAAAAATCTAAAAAAGTATTTTTTTGGATTAAAATATCAATAATATATCGATAATAAGCAATAACCACAGCTCCCAATATCGCGTATAATAACGAAAAGGTACCCATAATCCGCATTATATACCCGGGGTTATGAAAGAAAGCCCCCAATAAAGACAATGATTTTGTATCACGCATACGCGCAAATATAAGGCTACGTGATCCGTTTCGTAATTCCGAAAAACCTATAACTCTTTGCCTTACACGTTATGCTTAGAAAGTGTATGGAAACGAAATCGGACATGTATGGCACGCAGCTGATGAAACGCCTAACCAACTTGCCGCTGTTAAACATTTTTTTTTTAAATTAACCTTTAGCAGCGGTCGGCAACACGTGGCCCGCGACCCCTCTTTTTGCGGCCCATGACTATTTTGTAAGTGGCAATCTAATTCTTATAAATATATAATTTTTGCATTTCACGTGCTTTGTAATGTACTAAAATTCAGCATTTTTAATATCGCCTATAATATCTACTATTGAAATTGATAATTAAACATCAAATTTTGCAAGCGTGGCCCGCTAACATCAAATGTCTTTACGCGGAGTTGGCTGCCAAAAGTTTGAAGAGCTCTGGCGTACAGTGTCCCACTGCTGGGCTGACTTGCCCCTCTTAAACCATTCTTTACTACCCTGAGCTAATTGAATCCACGTCTTTTGTTTGTTAAACTATAATTTGGAAAAAAAAAATTCACATAGTCAATTAAATAACCATATTAAGTCGCAGGCGTGACAGAAAATATGGTACTTCTTTGAGAGGACCACATAAAACAAAGCAAAAGAAACGACTTAACAAGCAATATACATTAGGCGATATCCAAAACGGAATGAAATAAAAAAATAACCTTCTAAGCCAGTAGGGATACGCAAATCCCCTCGCACAATAAATAATAATAATAATAAGCAAGCGGCGGTAATTTGTCTACCGCTCGTTACGGTTAAAAACGCCCAATTCTCATAAATATTTCACTCTGGGCAAAATCGCAAGCGACCTGACTTATTAAAGAATCCCGCGCCCCGTCGGGCGATGATTCTTTTCGCTAATAATTCTCAATATAAATCTCTCCTGTAACGAATTTACGAACAACCATTACAGAGTCGATCTACTGATGGTGCGTCTTAGGTTTCGTGGCGAAATTGTGCTTTGTGGTGCAAAAAACAGTGCAGTGCTGCGCTTTGATCACAGTCTCGATAGTCGGTAAACCAACAAAATAGTAGAAAAAGTTAAGTCTAAAACCGGGAAATACATTAAAGTTAC
The DNA here is from genome assembly GCA_024363005.1 of Charaxes varanes. Taxonomy (NCBI): domain Eukaryota; kingdom Metazoa; phylum Arthropoda; class Insecta; order Lepidoptera; family Nymphalidae; genus Charaxes; species Charaxes varanes. Next base: position 189,189 of record JANCMC010043658.1, read on the forward strand.
GTACTCAGCACCCCGAGAAAGAAATTAATTAAACAAACCTAAATCAGTAAACAAAGCAATAATTTAAGTATAGAGATTGCCTTCTGGTCGAAGATTGGTTAAAAATCATTACATTTGCGCACTATGTACTTATTTAATGCTATATTCAAAATTCTAATTCTTTGTACAATGGCATTGTAATATTTGACAATTAATATTTTGACCGTCGCCATGACTACGCTTTGACACAATCTTATAGTAAAATTTATATATGTGTGTGTAAATCTTATGGCGTTGGTATGCGTGAGGTTTTAATAATTTAACACATTTATAATGCATATATTATAAAGAAATTACCATTATATTAGCACACACCGTAATATAAACTATAATTTTGTCGAATTTGGTACTCCTCCGTCCGCGCAGTTTTCCTAAAACGGCACCGAAAGTTTTCGTTTCTCGTATGAACATAGAGATGTGAAACCATGAATGGTAGCGTTTAGTAGCCTGTATGAATAAACATTATTTCGATTTTGACTTTCAATAGGTGAGGGAGTAACGAGGCTTAACAATGGATCCATCGGCCATACTGTAACGTCCCTTCCAACTGACTTAAGCGCATTGACCGATCAGACTTAACAAACAGTCGCCCCCTCTTCTCGAGACGGCCATTTTTCCCGCCGGTAATTTTCTATATGAATCTTTGTTACATCCCATTGTAGAGAGGATAAATTGCCTCCTCCCCCTCCCCCGGGACGGTTGCAGTCAGGGGCGTTTAAGGGAAATTTCTTCCACTTTATGTATACAAGTGCTACGAAAATTGGCTGAGACATATTGCAAGCACTGCCTTTTGCTCAAGTAATTACATTTAACTACATTGAAGAGGTACAAAGATAGATTTATATGCTCGACTATATTAAATTGGCAGACTAGCAAGCGCAAATCCAGCTTTCGAATAAGGTGGTGGGCACAGTCACCCGATTTTTGGCCGAGTTTAGGCTAACATAGCATTTCCTAATTATTATCACTAACTTCAATGGTACTCTTACTCCTAGTGGTAAGAAAATTAAAAAATACTCTCGCACCGTATAACAGAGGCGCTAGCACGAACATCTCGAACCGTTCGAATTCAAATATTTGACTGTATTTAGGATGAAAATATTAGCGTTAGGCCCATAGGAGGCAAGTATTTATCGTGTCACGCTTTTAATCAATGCTATTGCAACCCGCGTTGACACTAAGGAGGGTCCGATGTGTGCCCAGCACGAAGATTTTCAAAGCCGAATCTTCGTTAGAAATGTTCGTGCTAGGCCCTCAGATTACGTTTGCACGTACGCTAAACGGTGAAATCAACGAACCAAAGACCGTGAAAGTGTGACGTCACAAATCTATTAGAGTGGCGGGCATGCCCATCGTGGCTACCACGGTGGATCCGGGCCTGCAGACGAGCATTAGGTCTTTTTAATAATAAGCAATCATCATGGCTAATAGATGTGGCAAATATATGTATTTGGATGATATAATATCTTATACACTAATATATAAAGCTGACAAATTTGTTTCTTTGTTTGCTTGAACGCGTTAATCTCAGGAACTACTGGTCCGATTTGAAAAATTCTTTCAGTGTTACCTCATTTATCGAGGAAGGTGACGTATGTAGGCTATATACCGTTTCACTAAACTTTTTTATCTAATTTTAACCCGGACAAAGTCGCGGGGAACAACTATAGTAACATGATAAAAGTGAAAATGTAATCGTTTACGTCAGGTATATTCACAATAAAAATGTCGGTCGTAACACGAAGCAAACACCAATAACTTAACTCACAATTACTACAATATCGCAGCTGGCGAGGTGGTAATTTTTTCCCGCCAATAATTTTCAATATGAATCTCAGCTCACTTCCTATTGCGAGTATAAATTTCCTCGGCGTTCGTTCGCCGCCGCTACTCATAAATACTGTGAACGGAGTGTGCTAAGATTTATGTCTGTATAGAAAACTATGCTGGCAGAAAGTGTATTGGATGTGATATAAATTGCTCCTTTGGCGACTAATACATCTCATTTTTTTAATACTACCTGCCTGAGCATGATATAGTGTTGTCAATATGACGCAGGCGAGGATTTAGCCATCATAAAAGATGGTAGGCACAGCCACTCAACTTTTGGTCGATTTTAGGGCCAAATGCGAGTCGGCATATGAACTTGCATACGGGTAATCGACAGATGAGTGCTATTGGATGCCGAAGAGAAAACATACTCATTCCCCAAAGGCCGACAACGCATCTGAAAGACCTCTGGTGTTCCAGTAGTCCAAGGGCCTCGATAGTCAACAAGATGAACCGCTTGCCCGTTTGCCCCTTGTTTTATTAAAAAAAATCAAGGTGGTGTGCGGGGAATTACATAAGTTGTTAGTATACTATTATATGAGAATTGTCGTATGTAAAATGTCATGAATTACCGCAAAGTAACGCCTGATTGTATCAATTATTCAAAAGTGTTTATAAAAATCCCAATTAATTAAGAAATGTTTTCTATCTTTTGCAGCAATCTTTAGCCGCTCTTTTGTTTATGTAAACGCATTCATATATTTTTATTTCAACGTGTTTTTATTTATAATCTAAGCGAGGATTTTACAGTCATATTTAAATAGATTTCTTTGAAATAGAATGTGCGAGAACAATGTATATAAACTCGTTGTAATTCTATAGAAGTTTCAATTGAAAGAAAGCGTCCAATACAATAGGCTTTGAAAACGGCTTTTGTAGAATTCAATACTGACTTCACGTGATGTTAGCTAGTATTTGAAAAAGAACTGGATTTTTTTAAGGATAGATAAGTTGACGCTTGACTGCGATCACACCTGATGTTAAAGGTTGATGCAGTCTTCGATAAAACGGGCCTTGAAGATATAAAATATGGAGGGAAAAATAGCCAAATTATAATAGTTTGGAACCATAAACGACAAAATAGCAATCCATGTCCTAGACGTTTTTACAGGAAAGAATGCTGCAATTTGCTTTGTATTGAATAATAATTGAGTAACGCTCACGTAAACACGGATCGTTTAGTGATTTACAGTGTACACTAGTGTCGGCCTTTCTTTAGTACTTGAGGTTGTGCCTAATTGTGGGACGGCACGTTATTACCAGACGCTACCTGATCCAGATGTTATAATGTGCTTGTAATATGAAATGATAATGAAAGCTAATATGACGAGAGTTTTCACACGATGAATGAAAAATAGAGCAAAAAGAACCAATAGACTGGTTAATTAAACATTTATTAATAAGCTTTTAGACACTAGATGGCGCTGTACGTACGTACGTACGTACAGGCCGACGGACGCCGTACAAACGCTGACGTGCACCATAAAAATGTAACTCACGCTAGAGAAGTTTCTATCACCATATACCATTCCACGTTCTAGTGCCTCTCCACACACACACTTTATGCAAATAAACAATTAGTAATAATATTAATTGATTTTACGCTTTACTTTTATTATACATTTAATGATACATGCGATAAATTAATACCGAGAAACAAATATCAAACAATTTAAAATGGCTATCATCAGATGTGGAATATTTTTCGCGTCTGTTTTATTAAATTTGCTCCAGCATCTCGTAGCGGGCAAACGCTCGGCAGATTTGCATTTGATCTCATATTCAGACAATGCATTCGGGCCATTTTGCGAGGATATTATTATCGTAAACATTTCTCGAGATACAAAATGGTGGCGTAAATATCGAGAGCGCTTAACCTATTTAGTAAAGTTTCTGACAATGTTTGAATACAATCGTGCAACTATTTTAGTTGATTTTATTTGAAGGTATCTTAAAGTGATGAAGTGTAAAATAAAGTAAAAATTAACCTTACTAAAACAAATATGAAAGTAACACTTTTATTTCGTTTTCACAACTAAACCATTGAACGGATATTGAAGAATTTTGGTATATAGATAGATTGGACCTTGGAAAAGAACATAGTCTATTTTTATCGCAAAAATGAAATTCGAAGGGGATTAAACAAAGGTTGAAAATTTGTATGAAATAAGAAGTAGACAAGACGTTCTTCTTAAATGTCGCGTATTAAAACTTCTAGCTTCTAGAAGTTAAAATAATGGCGCAATAACAGAAAACAGGCAATTTTTAATAAAATGAAAACGCCCGCAACGTCATCCAAATTCATAATTCCTAAGAATTATCCTTTGAGATTATCATATTGAGCAAGGATCTCGTTAGTGTCTGTTCTTAAATCAACAGGAGCCCGCAGGCTTTAATGTTAATTGTAAGAAACGCTCTTCCAATATTGATACTAAGCATTTTATGAATAAAATTCACCAGGAATTATGCTAAACTTTTTTTTTAAAGAAATTTTAGGAATACTTTTTAGGTATGTCTAATATTCCCTTTTCCCCTCCTACTAGGCTTAAATTAAAAGTTTGTATTAGGAGTGGGTGCGACAATACCCCAACGGCGGTGGGGTTTGAACCGGGTACCTTGCTAACACAGACATTAAGTTGTCTACCTTAGGAACAGACGTCCGTGTGTCATATAGTCCTGTATATATTTATATTTATACAAAAATAAATCTAGTTTGTGACGTGATTCGTTCCTTATTTACAGTTGGGTGAATTCACGAGCGACATCCTGCTGGACGACGTCCAGTCGCTAATAAACTCTACGCCGAACAAGCCAGACAACGTGCTCACTTGGCTGTAGACGGGCAAAGTCGCGCGACAGTGCAGTGCGATGGGTCCACGCACAATGCCAACAAAACTTTAAAATTAGGTATTATATTAGAGAGTACTTACCGCTTCCAAGTCGATCCAACTCAATCGATGGCCAAACGGTAATGGTGTACATTTCACTAAGTAAATGACATAGATGACTAAGTGAATGATAGATCGATAGAACGATTCATGTATGATTCGCGTGATTCAATTGAATTTGTCTTGCTTTCGCATAGTGTGCCCTATGTTTATGAGCCGTAGTGTTTATATTCGTATAATCTAAAGCTGTGGCCGCTTATTATACAGAATTGGTTTTCACGTCTCGGCATTTATCCGAGTGAGATATGAATGCAGAATTCTGCGTGATAAGTCAAGTAATAGGTTAGGGGACGTTCATTATTAGGTGAGGGCTCTATCGATATACATATATCCGCTTGCCAAAATGAATTGAATGAATTTAAATATATCAATTAATATGATTTAACGTATACCCCCTTTCTTAAGCTTTTCGTTTCTCTTTGCCTTTTATATAATAAGCAATAAATATTGATTTTTTTCCATGCTTTAAATGAAATTGACGTAGGATTCTCCGTGAAGCCAGATAAATTTTATTATTTAACGAGTTCCCCCTTCCTGTGACTGGAAATTTTTCCTATATGAATTAAAAAATATAATGACTGACGACTTCCATGTTAAATATAAGCTAAACGCGCTCTGGTAATATTTGCATTCTATGTGACACTTAGGTAAAAAATTTATAGTGGGTCTTTTTTGATCGTCTTTTTTGATTTTCGATATAAAAATAATGAATGTTTATTTAATATTACGCGTCTACGCCTCTTTTCTACTTTAGATTACACCTTATTAAAAAGGTTTTACTCCAACCCTCGGTAAGGTTATATTACAACCTCCCCCTTTGAGATCTTACGTATTTAATGGACGCCCCCTTAACAACGTGTGCTTTATTGTAGCGTGTACAGATACAAATTGTGTACCTTAAAATTTACGGTGAGCGGGAGTTAGCGCCATATTCTCCATACGTTTCAAAGGCGTACTATCTTTCATCGATGGGAATTGGCTGGTTTATAGGAAATGCGTAACCCGACCGATTTAAATATATACCGGGCCGTGAGTGTCACAGGACAGTCGTAAGCCCGCTTCGGTTGGTCGTATTATCGAGTGCAAGAGGCACCTGCGGTCGTTGCAAAGCTCCTTTCCGTAGAGAAAGAAGCCTTATTGCAATGCAATTAGATTTAAATTACAAGTGAGCTAGGTTTCCCATACTCTTTGAACTAGACTATCGGTTAACCTTTCTTCCACAAATCTACGATGTTACTTGAGGGAGGCGATTTCATTGTATTTTTATATCGATGTAACATAAAATTGTGATAACATCTTGACGTAACAGTGCCTTATTGTGCCTTTATATACAGATTTCGTATTCGTAAAAATATAAAACCTTAATTTTGAAGAGACCTTCGTCGACGTGCGTTTGTCTCGCTTTCACGCGTGGTATCCAGTACGCGCCAGAGTGAGACAGACGTAGGTTTCAATAATTTATATTTCTACGAATGCGATAGTTTATTTATTGTGTTTTTTTTTTTAATTAAGGTATAACGATATATTTCTACAATTTTTACGATCAGTCTATTGTTATATGTATTGATATTAACAAATTAATACTACTTATGTACTTTGTAGTAATGTGTTTTGTCTACTTACACCGTCCTTGTGTATTTTCGAGATTATAGATAGAGATAGTTATAGATAATATGATCCTAGTTAGTTATTTTGGCAACTATTAAGTTTATTTTATCGCACTGTCGATGGAATGATATCCGACCTCCTCCGTGTTTCGGAAGGCACGTAAAACAGTGGGACCCGATTAATGTCACTTTGTGATATTAGTGGTAAGGTTGTAGAAATAGTGGGGGTTCCGAGGATGACGTCAGATGGCAATCGGTCATCTTAACTCGTCCCACAGCCAAATCCTCTTTAATCTAAGCGGACCCTGGTACTTAACCGGGATAACGCTAGGAAGTAGTACATTATTAAGTAATTAGCTTAATTCAAACTAGAGCTAATATTGACTCAATTATTATTAAAGGAAAACATACTTCTAATAAAAACAGTAAACTTATCCTTCAAGCTCAGTCTAATAAAAAAAAGCTACGCCAAGCTGGAGCGAAATAGTAAAAATTTACAACGCCTTGTTATTTGCAAAGTCGTAGCAAAGAAGAGATTAGACGTAATAACTTCGCCTTTATATGGATTTAATTTCGTTGGTAAACAAAACCTTATTGTAAATCCCCATTCCACGGCAAACAAGAAAATCCTCGGAGCCTCATAACCGCTCGTAGACAAAATTGCTTCAGCCATATCAGACGCCACAGGAGAATTGAGTGTTTGGTGTTGGTAATAGAGAGAGAAAGATTATATATAAATAACGATGAGAGAGAGAGAGGAAAAGATAGGCAGTAATAACGTTATATAAAGATACCGCCACACGGGAGGCGTTAAACGCGTGTCGTAAGCGGTTGTAATCATTTGAATTAAAACCATGTACTGTAGAATATATAAAGCATTAGGTAATATACTAATGTTATAATGAAAATGGCCAAGAAAGTGTCAAGACACGCTTATAACGGTCCCGTATCTGATACACAATAAACGTATTTGTTAAATAACTTCAAAAGTTGTTAACCGATTTCGTTCAAAATAATTTTCCTAATGCGTTTTTAGCATGTTCCATCGGCATGGAAAATTCCAAGTCTCTACGTCTAATACTTTGGTAATGCTACGGCGAGGACAACCTTACGGGCAGACAGACGGATGGACTGAAGAAGCGAAATTATAAAGGTTCCTTGTAGTACTACGGAACCCTAAAAAGGATAGATTTAATTGTTTGTTTGCCTCGAAAAGGCCCTGAAACTACTGAAGCTATTTGATGAATGTAGGATTCTAATGATGAAAGCATCTTTCACCATTAGAATCCTACATTTTTCCTAATGCATAAAGGCTATAGAATATTTTCAAAAAAGTTAGAAATTCCTAGGAAATCTTCGGTATTGTAAAGACCAGTGCAGATCTGTAGCGCAAAATATTATACATATAAAAAAACCAAACCATATATTATCCTTGCATTCCAGTTTATTAGATTTAGGTGACATTGTGGGTTTATTGTATTTATTGATAATGCTATTTATTCATATTTATAAGTATAACGCAATGGGAAATGTTATTATTGTTATAGCATGGTACGAACTGACTCAGGGGACAAATAACAATTTAATAAAAAAGATTTGTTCAAGGCAATAAAATAAGCCATCGACATTACCACGGAATCGTATGAAACGATAAGTGTGTGAATACGTGAAGATAGCTTGTTGGCAAAATCAATTTATTTTGGGAAAAAGTAATTTTACAAGGAAAAAATCTTAAAATTCAACTACGTAATTGAATATAGTAATTGTATGTAGTTTGGCAATGATTGTTTTATTTTTAATAGCTTTTATTCAACTTGCAACGCACATACATGTTTGTTCGGGTGGAATACTAAAACTTCATTTTGGAGCAGATATCTATACCCGATTGAGCTGAAATTTTGCACACACATGTATATCGGATGACAAAACAATATTATGATAACGTGGAACTGATATGATGATGGAGTTGGAAGGTGGCTATAGGAATAGGAACTCCTTTATAAAACGATATAACCGCATTGAGTTTGGGCTCGTTTGATTCGTTTTGACGAGTACTTTGTGTTTACGTATACATATTGGATACATTTGAATAAAAGCTTTGTAAAAAGATTTTTTACTTATATTTATTAGTAACTGAGCATGGCTTAAAATTTAATGAAGAAAAAACATAATGAAATTGCCTTTATGTCTCTGGCCAAAACCTCCCAGTTGTAAAAATTGATATCAAATTAGATCATATCTCGCTTTTGGGTAGATTTCGAGACTTTTGGGTAGATCTAAACAATTTCATACAATCGCTTGCGAGACCCAAATGTTTTAGTATTGTGAATCTAATGCCAAAGATAAAACTTTGTAATGAACTAGCTTTTTTAGGCCTTAGACCTTCTAAATCGGGCCCTATTGACAAAACCGTTCTTGGCTGATATCTTCTTACTATAAACTGCCTTTTTGCCAAATTTCATATCCGTAGATCTCGCTGTTTTCGAGATTTCGTTATAGGTGACCTTTCGCTTTTATGTATATAGATAATACCTAATAGTACCGCCAAGGACTTTCAACATCATATATATTTTTCATACTTATTATATATCTTTAAGAGTACCTGAGTTTGACTTTGGAGTGCTTGGCTAAGAGCTACCCTATATGTAAGCTCAACCATTCAAAAGTTAGTAGTAAATAAAACGGCCTAGAGCCTGTGAAGTGACGTATATAGAAGGGTTTCGTATCTGATACGCGATCGAGGTATTTGTAAAACAACTACAAAAGTTGTTCCATTTTCTAAATATTTTTCCTAATAAATTACGAGCATATACTATTAAAATAAATAAAAAATCAAGTCTCTACATATAAGAATATGGAAATACGATACGGACGGATGGACATAGTAAAAGTATAAACAATTAGTTAAGGAGGCACAAGCGAGAAACTTGTGAGTTGTGACGTGAGAATTCGTGGTAGCGCTACATAAGGCAAATGAACGTTTATCGGAGCTTGCAGACGATTCGTAATAAATACACGACTTATAAGCTCTTCATTCTAAACAATCAAGGAAACTCTCTGTTTCTTATCGTTCAGAGATTGCTATTAAAATTAATAACTCGTATTTCATTACGATTAGTTAATATTCAATTTTGTTTCCTTGAAGTAAAACTTTACGCACGCTAAAATTGGGAAGTAAGCTGATGAATGCGTTATGAGAGCGTTAAGGGGTGTTTACACGACTCGATTTCTATGAGGCTAATTTTTTTACAAATAATAATAAATAAATAGATATAGACACGCGGACGTCTGTTCCTAAAGTAGACAACTTAATACCTGTGTTATCGATAACAGACGCCTGTTATACACAAATATTTTTTTAGAAATATATAATTACATATATATAGATAATACACCCAGACTCGAGGCGGGAATCGAACCCACGACCCCCGGAACGGAAGGCAGGGTCTCTGCCCACCGCGCCAACGGGCAAGTCATAAATAATAAAATACGTTTATTCCTTTCCACAAACTTATAACCAATATCTTCTCTACTAATATATAAAGTTGAAGAGTTTGTTTGAACGTGCTTATCTCAGAAAATATAGATCCGATTTGAAAAATACTTTTGGTGTTAGATAGGTCATTTATCGAGGAAGGCTATGGGCTATATATCATCACGCAAAGACTCATAGGAGCATCAGTTAAAAATGTTTCAAAATCGGGGATCCTTTTGCTATAGTCACATGCGAAATTGCCGAATTGCCATTTAGACTGTGGATTTTCGCCGCGCGGCAAAAATATTACGGCTTATTCGACCGTATATAATTTCATTTCTTTATTATTTCCGAATTATTCAATAAATAATAATATTTATTAATAATTCAATACACTAATAAAGAGGTGTGCAAATTGGATTAAAATCGGTTAAGCGGTTTAGGACTCCATCGCGAACAAACTAATATGTCTGCAATAAAACTTAGCAAACAGCGCTGGGGGGTGTAAGCTAGAAAATACGTTTAATAAATGGCTACAATAATCCCGTTCTCTTTGGCTATTTCCTAGAATTGGGCCGGCGCGTCCGGATACCAGTACCTCTTTCCCACATAAGATCGGCGTGAAATGACGGCATTGCTGTCGCGTCAAGTGATGGTATTGTTGTCGCGGTTCGTTCGGTTTGTGAGGGTTTCCGATGGCCTAAACTCGTCATTAAGGGCCGGTAGCGCATCTGCTGGCCTTCTGGTCGTGCAGATGTCCATGGGCGCCGGTACCACCTCTTTGTATTTTAAATAAGCGTTTCAAACAATCTTTCGCAATAGGATGGGGTCTAGTCTTTAAGAATTCAACAACTTCTTTTATTAAAACTTGGCCACAAGCAAATACACCAGTAGCAAGCCATAACAATTCCCAACCCCTTTCTTCGCTGAGTTGTATCCTATTATTTGTCAACTGTTTCATTATTTGACAATAGATTTCATCTCTCAAAATAGGCTCCATGAAAGCAGATTTAAATATTTCGTCAGTGTATTCGGTGGCTGATCTTGTTTTCGGGCTCGGCATATCACCCATGTACTTTAAAATAGCAAAAAATGAAGCGATTGCTGCTTTCGATAGTTTTTCATCTTTAACTATTTTTTTTAGTAGCGGTTGACGTAGGGGTTCACGAGAATGAGCCCATAGATCACCAACAACCGCCCTTTTAGCTGGGGTCAAAGTTGATTGTTTCGTCAAAGTTGTGTGAATATCATAGTTTTCTCTAAAATGTTCTTTAGCATACTTTTCTAAAGTATGCATTCGTTTTCTCTGTATTGTATTATATTTTGATAGTATCTTTTTGTCAGTATTTACATTTCCTTTCTTAAATACTTCTAGAATAGCGCTGGAAGGCATTGCTAGTGTTGGCAATATGTATACTTGTTCAGTAGGGAAAAGTCCTTCTTGTCCCTGCATTCCCCGTGACCCCATGTTGCATTCATTAGAGTCTCTCCATTGGAATCTTGCAGAAGAGTAATGAGTTCGCCTTTTTTATATTGCAGAAATGACGAGGCATCACTATAGCCCTGAGAATCACTTTGAGTAATAACGTAAATAGACCTTCTTTTTAATCCTTCAATCAGATATATAATTAATGAACTCATCTCACTAGCATCTACGCTTTGGAAAACGAACTCTTCTTGGTGTATTGTTCTGATGGTCATTCTTCCGACATTATCGTAGTCTTTATCATCGTCATAGGCAACATACGTTACTTCGGGGTATGAAATTTCTAGGAGTATATGCTCTGATTGATCGACGATATATATTCCTGTCCAATTCACAGCTAATATTACAAGATCCTTACTTATCGTTTCCCCTTTCAGTTTAATTGCTTCAAAGAATCTCGAAAACATCATTGGCCACTTTAATTTTGCAAATATAACTATATCTTCTTTGCAGCGTAAAGGATCAACTGAAGTTTGTATGGTTGAAGATGTTTCGAACGCTTTGGTAACGAGATGCTCCCATTTCGTTAGAGCGGCATCATTTGACTGTATAAATTGATTCGGTATATAGTTTACAATGACTTTTCTTAGTACATTTGGATCTATGCGTGCTCCGTATTCAATATAATGTTGCTGAGCTGCAATAGTTGCCAAATCCTTTTCTGAATTACACCTGTACTCCCCAAATTTAACACCTTTTACCACTTGATAATATATCAAATTAGTAGCTACCGGGTCGTCAGCTGGATTATGCCATGGAGTAAATACTTCCTTTCTATAGAAGAGCCTCCAAGGAGCATTTTTTTCTGCAGTGCCTCGTTCTTTAGCAAATTGTTCACATTGTGAAATTGCATCCATTATATGTTCACCTTCACTACCTAATGATAAAACTTTGTCATATAACGTAATATATAATGAGAATCCAAACGTGTCCGAAAGAGAAATATTTTCAGCTATTTGCTGACATACTTCGTCTGCAGTGGTGGCGGAATCAGACTGAACAGTCTTCATTGCTTCGTCCATTAGAGTTACAGTTAGTAAAATGGGTTTTTTTGTTTTTGTTGCTTGTAACTCTAACCAACTTGGTGGTTGAGTGCGAGGTCCATTTTTAAACGTTCTAACAAGCCTTCCCTCACAATATGGTGCATATCCTGGTGGCCCTTCCCGAATAAATGATCTTAAGTATTTGATAAATCTTTCAGAAGGTGCAAAGCAACCAACGCAAAGAGAGAGCAGTATCCACCCGCGGGCATATGAAGCTTTTGATGGATTATTCGTAAGCTGCTTGCATAACTGGGCAAAAATTTCATCTCTGTAATTATAACAAAATATTATTAGTATTTATAAAGTTTGGTGGCGGATTCGGTGGTGTAGCTTTCGGGTTGCAGCATTACACCGATTTACCCTCGTATTCATTCGCGGATTAAAGCAAAGTAGTTTAGTTTCTCATGCAGAGCTCAAAATGTTTATACATTTTTGTCCTTGAAGAATACAAAGTGCTACAAAAGTTTGCGCAGCTACACAAAGTCCCCGACCATACTAGATGGTCATGGAAATGAACATTCAAATGAAACGATGTGTGGCTTCGGCGTAATACATAATGCTTGACTCATAATGCGAAAATTTTACGACCCCATAATGAGCATTTTATTTCCAAGAGTTATCCCGGTTTAGTACCAGGGCCCGCTTAGATTGCAGAAGATTTGGCTGTGGGGCGAATTAAGATGACCGATTGCCATCTGACGTCAACCTCGGAACCCCCACGATCTCTGCAATCTCACGACTAATGTCACTGAATGACACTATTCACGTCCCACTATTTTAAGTACCTTCTGAAACATGGAGGAGGTTAGATATCAAATATAAACCAGTGTTAGGATGGCTCACCCATCTATCACCCGATCACAGCAAGAGCAACTTAACCTAGTGATCGACTCAAATGCCGACAACTAATTAGGCCACGACCTCCTAAAAAAAAGAACAAATATACACAAAAAATAAAGTAACAAAATTATTAAAGCCCAAATTTCGTATTCGCTTTCATAATAAATTAATACGTTTAAAAAATATTTGCACGTGTTTTTTAATAGTGTACATAATTGAATGAAAAGCTATCGTGTTGGTTGTTTGTCGAATGTTTTTAAATTGTTACCGATGCGATCGCCGCACGTTGTGGAATAACAGGCGTGCGTTTCGTATTTGTTTTGTGTATTTCGGATATAGCAATAACTCGAGTCAAAGAGTGGAGTGATGCATTCACTTATTGTATATAAACACTGTTTATGCGTATTTTGTGTTGATTGTGTGTATTTTTGCTAAAAAAATTCCTTATAATTGGCCTCAATCCGCTTCTTGCGTATGTTACAATGAGTGTCCTAATCTTGTGCATTTGTTACGTGTATTTCGGATATAGCAATAACTTGAGTCAAAGAGTTGAGTGATCCATTCGCTTGATGCGTATAAATACTGTATATACGTATTTTGTTTTGTTGTGTATATTTCTAAAATATCAATAATAAGTTGTGTGATCCATTCCCTTGTTGCGTATAAATTCTGTATATACGTATTTTTTGTATTTGTTGTGTGTATTTCTGATACAGCAATCAATAACTTGGTGTCCGCGCCGAGTCCAAGAGGCATGTAATGAATTTGCTTCTTGCGAATAAACACTGAATACACATATTTTGTGTATTTCTGATATAGCAATGACTTATTATGTGTATTATTTTCCGTATTCCTTTGAAAGGAATTCCTTGCCATGCACAAAATTTATGTATAACCAACCATTTCGAAAAGCCTTGCTTCAATCTGGCAACTTTGTGATTATGTGGCAACGCGAATCGGTAATCACTTATCAAGTCAGCAGTTGACCTTAAAGAAACCACCTCAATGTCACGATAATAACCAATTTAATATTCTTATTTTGGTTATATGATTCACCGAGCCAAGGAACTTATAAATTTATACCGTTCAAGTATAACCTATAAACTACAAGCGATTTTTATTTTATTTTAGATTAATCGGGGCAACGATCCATCAAGCATTCATTCTCAGTGTTTCAAGGACTCATAAAATGTGATACTGATCAAACTTGTATTTAAAAATTTAATCTTTTAACTTTTTTTATGTTACGAGGGGCAAACGAGCAGACAGCAGGCAGCTAATTGCCTACTGACGCCCATGGACATCTGCACGACCAGGAGTTAAACAGATGCCTTGCCATTCTTAAATGACGATCGATTGCCGCCACTTCACGCCGATCTTATGTAAGAAAGAGATACTGGTAGCCGGACGCTAAAGCCCAATTCGGCTAAAAGCGTGTCGCTCCCTCTATTTATAAAGACAGGAGTAAGGGAAAGGGATGGAGTAAAAGGATATAAAGGTAGAAGGGGAGGAGAGAAAGGATACGGTATCAATTTTAGAGGCAGATCCAAGTGATTAATTTAAAAGCTACCCCTGATTCGGAAAAGTCGAGCCACGAGAAGAACTCGTTAGTCACTCAGACTAATCACTAGTCCGTCAGACTGTCGCCGTGCTTGTCGTGTGTTCTGTTTTTTAGTAACAAGAATAAGAGACATATCTTAAAGAATCTATACTAATATATAAAGCTGAAGAGTTTGTTTTTTCTTTTCCTAAACGCGCTAATCTCAAGAACTGCTGGTCCGATTTGAAAAATTCTTTCAGTGCTAGATAGTCCATTTATCGAGGAAGGCTATAGGCTATATATCATCACGCTAAAATGCAATTATTTTTTTACCTAACTTTACGCGCACGAAATATACGAACACCTAGAATAGGTGTTCGTATCTCAACATTTACGAAGGAAATGAGGTTGTCGCCTGGGAGTTCAGTCAAGTGTGTAATTGGGCTAGATGAAGCGATTAGTAAAGAGATTAGCCGCACGGCGAAAATCGACTCGTGTAAACCCCGTACGTGTGCGAGATTGATATTTTGTTGATTTTTCTTATCTGGAAGTGTAACATTTGGTAGTTCGAAGGACTTAAATACGAATAGTAAACGATTCGTGTCACGACATAGCTGATTTATTGAGGCGTCCATTCATATTAATTAAAAAATATGAATGCTAAAAAATGACTTTCACAAGAGTTTGTCAATACAAATAAGTGAATAAAGAATAATAATTCTTATTACAAGTGTTTAAGCATTTCTATGATCTAAGTTTTAAGCTTAACTTGAGAGGTAAAGGAACGTGAAATGTATGACGTAAATAACATTAAATACGAAATTAAAAAAAAACCCAATACTCAACTCATGTATGTTCGTGGAATTCTGTAAATTAATCGCTTTTATCGTATTTGAGTTTCCCATACCCATACAAGCACGCACTCACACAGACACAGAGAAAGAGAGAGACAAACAGACAAGTCAAACTTATAACACCCCTCTTTTTGGGTCAGAGCTTAAATATTCCAAGTAATATGTAAAAATAAATAAATCAAACATATAATACACATTCGTAGTGCTTTTACAATATCAAAAGAACATTTTTTAAATTCCGCGTCTGTCACTTAGTTACTTTTAATCTCAGAAATAGCTAGTGATGCACAGATGAAAAGAAGGTAGACAAGCCGTTGCCCAGGAGGCGAGAATAGGCAGTAAATAAAAACACAAACTGTGTACGTAGTACAGAATACGTAATTAGTTTTCAAAGGCTAGAAATTGTTGAACATGACATTTCTGTTATTAATAACATAGATTAGGGTTGCATAAAGGGCTTTCAGTTAGTTATTTATAGCTTTGACTTGGATATCGGTTATTTGATATCCAAATATTGTGGTTCGTGTTTATAAACACACATGATTAAAGCTAGCCTTTGATCACAGGATTTAGTAGTTTATCATATTGCGCTTTCATGCTCTTGTATCTTTTCTTTCATATAAGTTTGTCTTTTAGACTTTAGAGATTGCTATTAATAAAACCGCCTTCAATCAATTGTACTCTTCCACTATCTTTTTTTTTTCAATCAGGGCTAATATGTTCCGACTTGGACTAATAACGGCAGTTGAATTTGACCACCATATATCGGGGCAAAACTCACAACGTCTCCCACATCACCTCCAAAAATCCAACACTTTTGTGGTATGCGAAAAATATCTGCCTCACAAAACCTCTAAGAGGATCCAATTTTAAGCTGCAGCGTTTCTGATTGCATAAGATATAGGGACCTTCAAGGATAACATACCCATTTCTCAAAGGCCAGAAAGGATGTCTTGTGGCCCAAGTAAAATACTTTTTTGATTAACCTATGATTTCCTGCTGGGCACAGGCTTCCCTCTCTCTCCAACCACAACTTCTTATCCTGAGCTACTTGCATCCATTCCTTTCCCGCAAAAGGCGTTCGAGTCATCTCGCCACCTATTCTTCGGCCTACCTCAGTTAACTGCGATGACGACCTTTTCAGTACGGATCTATAGCCGACTTGACTATAGATAGAACTATGTTGCTGCCATAAATACCCCCTTAAATCCAGCGGAGCTCTCGCTATGCATGAGGGAACACCACAGGATAAATAGCTTGTGCTAAGATATGGTGCGACAATAGACTAGGGGGTTAGGAAATTCAACCAAGAAACAGCATCAACAGAATATCTGAAATCCAAATAAAATCTAATGCTAGATTGTCTTAAAAATTATCTACACCAAAATTCTATTCCCGGACATTGACAAATACAAGAAAATAACAGAGTTTTTATTGTACGAAAAGAAATCTCCAGACGGAACAAATTTAAGCTAATCTTGTAAACCATCGGATTGACTCCATGTAGTAAACATCCAAGATTTCTTCAAACAAGAATATCTGTACATATTGAGACAAATTAGATTATGGAGATAAGTATTCAGTATATCTACTCGATCACTTTTCCTAACTCTAGAACAGTCTAAGCAGCCGTTTCGTTGCCAAATGCCTTGCAGAAGCTTTGGCAATAAATTTGCTTTGTCTCTTAATATTCACGTCGTGTAAATTCATATCGTAGAAATATTAATTTTATGGCTGTATATGTTTTTAGTGGGAATTGTATAAAGCGTATATGTAATAATAAAATATGGAAAGAATGTTTGTTGAATTATCTAAATCTCCTAAAAATTATAAGAAAAGATTCCATTCTATAGATTCACCATAAATGTGCCGGTTCCATTGCGTTGCAGAGCAAATAATCATGTCTGTGCCTGGGACTTGGGTTTAAGATATTTCTTTAAAGTAGCTTCTAACACTCACCTTCACTGTCAGTATTTTCCTCCTCTATCAAGCCAAGTCTAATATGATTCTACTAGTGCAGCTTTTGACATCCTTTCTCATAAAGAACTTCTGGTAGTTATTGACAAGCCAAGGTCTTTTAGTAGGATGTATACGGATTTTTCTGTTATATGCCCTCACTCTTAGCTCTACGGCGTATAAACTGGTTATGTAACCGTTGTTGATGAGAGCATTTGTTAGGTCAAAGTGCTTGTTCGTTTTTATCAGACGGTTTTTGGGGATGTTGGTCTCCCATGGAACTGTAAGCTCTAAAAGTACTACACGTTGTAGTGTCCAGCCTTGATAACGAAACAACAACATCCTCTGGAATTTTGTAATATTTTTCATACGTATTAATTAAAAGAAAATTATAAAAAAATATAAAAATAACAAAGAATATAATAAAGAAAATAAAACTTAACAAAAGACATAATTTTTTCATTAATGACTATTATAAAAAGCATTTTTGTAAGTGTACTTATTTTTCATAAAGTATACTATACATTATTTTCACAAAACTAACGGGCTGGCGGTTCACTTAAGTGACTATCGGCGCCCATGGACAACAGCAACACCAGAGCTCTCGCAAATGCCTTATCGGCCTTTGAGAAAGGAGTATGCTCTTTTCTTGAAGGTCCCTAAGTCGTATCCGTTCCGAAATACCGAAGCTGGTAATAGATTCCACGGAGAAATAATCCGAGGCAAAAAGTTTCTAGAAAGCGCACGGTTGTGGACTTTACATCCCGTAGAATCTATAAAAGGGTATAAAAGCTTTCTCTCAGCCTGGTTAGAAATATCTCTAGCATGTTGTATATACGTAAATGTCCCTCGAAGTCAGTTTAATAGTATTACTGATTTGGCTCTCGGCCAGATTCGTCTTTTGCGCATTTTCCCAAGATTTATCTATTTATGGCTTAAAGACGTTTAATCACACAGGAAAGTATTTGCCCAAAACGAATATGCACATCGAAAATCATAGGCGGATCATTGTACACGTATGTATATTTGTCGAGATGTATGAGGCGTCCATCCATAAATTACGTTACACCAATTTTACGATTTTTTAACCCTCCCCTCCCTCGTTCTTGTCACACTTTGTCGCACTTTCTAAGCCCCCTCCCCCTTGGTGTGACGTCACGTATTTTATATAAAAAAAATATTTATAGAAAACGGCAAATTCCATTTTTTTATTAAACAAATTTTTTATTACAATATTTTAAATTCTGATATGTAGCGTCACATTCTTTTGACCCCCCCCCCCCGTACCCCTTGTCATATATCTGTGGAAACTTTACTGGTCTATGTATTCGTTTTATTAGCATTAAGTTTATGTAAAACATGTACTGTATGTTTCACTTAAAAATAAAAAAATAAAAAATAAAAATATAACATATAGCTAACTAGCAGTTTAACGCGACTTTGTCAGCGTAAAATTAAACTTGCGTGATCCCTTAGAGCTTAATATGAAAAATCCGTCCTTACTTCTTAGCGGGTGTCTACTAAAACTATCTCCATGCCAAATGTAATCTTTGCACGTCCCGCGGTTTTTGAGAATTCTTAATAGGTGACCTTTTGCTTTTATATATAGTACCTGGATGGCCGAGCTCTGCTCGATAAGACGATGTTTTCTAAAAATGAAACCCAGCCAGATCGATGAATCGCTCCGGAAGCCCCCTGCATACTAAATTTCATGAAAATCGTCGGAGCGGTTTCCCAGATTCAGTTTATATTAAAATTGCTCGTGTAATGTATTAGACTAGATTACAAGTTTTCACAATATAGTCGACCAATAAATTGGTTTGCCACCCTAAGGTCGAATGTCGTTTGCACGTCAATAAGTAAAAAGGATTATTTTTGCTTGTTATGCAATACGTTTATTTCGAACAATAACCCTTAGCAAAATATCCTTTGACTAAGCTGTCATCCAAATGGTAACGCACTCTCTTGGTCCACTGTACATAAAAAGTGATTTATGTGATAGTAAAATATACCTGATATAACAAATATATCCATTTTTTTTCAAAAACAAAGCACTTATGACTTACACCTTCATCAAAATTCACATTTTTCTTGTTCATAAACAATTAGCATACTTAGTCAATTCACACTAGAACAATAACGCACTCATTGTACTATATCTTTCTGACGTCATAACTTCAGAGTGAAGTGACTTCATCGCTACGATTTCATAACCGTTGAATTAGGTGCCTGTTTTAGTTGGTTAAAAATTAATAATTGTTAAAATGTGAACATACATTCTGCAAAATGGTTGGTTTTCACGTAATTTTCAGACAAATTTAGTAATCATTACAATCTTAACTTATAAAATCCATCAAGAGATAAGAACATTAACGTTAATGATAAGACATCGCGCTATCTTTAGAACAATCTATGGCTCGCGAAAACTAATGGCTACTGTGTAAGTAAGTGATAGACAAATTGATGCAATAGTTTCAAGGGTCAAACAGGTAGGCTGCCACCTAGTGACTACCGACGCCCATGGACATCTGCATCAACAGCAGGCTCCCACATGTGTTACTGGCCTTAAAGGACGGGCACTACAACAAACCGAACGAAATGCCACTGCAATACCATCACTGCCGTGACAGTATTTCCGCCATTTCACGCTGATCTAATGTGACATAGGTTCTGGTTCCCGGACTCGCCGGCTTATTTTGTCGGCTGATCAAAAGGCGTGGTGAGCGATTTACGTGGGAGCGATCGATAGATCGATGGCTCCCACGTAAATTGTGGTAACCACATATTCTCAGCTTTCATCACATCACATCACAGGTTGTCACATTTACGGAATCCTTGACGTCATATATTTTTCGATTTTATGCATGTATTAAAAATAATGAAAAGAAACCAGCAGATTCACATTTTTCTTTTCTTGAAATTTTTAATATTTTGAATTTTGACATGTGACTTTGTAAAACGTTTGATCATCTGCCCTTTGTCATATAATGTCACGAACAGGCCCTACGATCAGCACAGTATTTAAATTAAACTATATTAGGTATATGAAAAAAGATGCAAAGAATGTTACGTAAAAAAGATCTAGGTACCAGGCTATAAGAAGTGTGGCAGAGTTCAGCCTAACTCAGTACATGACTACTGACTCACGTCGCTAACGAACAGGCCGTAAGACTTGTATTGTATTAAAATTAATTTAATTGGCCTACGATATCATGTGCAAAGTATCTGATTCTCTTTCTCACTCTGTCTAGCAAGATAAAAAAGGATAGATAGAATATGTGTTAGGTATGGGAAAAAGATACAAAGAAAATGTGTTACGTAAAAGAGATCTAGGTACCAGGCTATCAGAAGTGTGGTAGGTAGTGCAGTGTAGTTTGTTCTATTATTAATGATAATATTTAAGAAGACGTAATTAGTCGCAGTATGCGTCAGTGAAGACTAGGGTTCCCACTGAAAACCAGTGCTGCAGCTAGCTGCGGCTTTATGCTAAGTGGTAACCCTATTTGTCCCACGTACTTAGAAATAGCTTTGTTTTACTCATTATTAGTATTCATTATATTAATACGTGAACAAATAAAATTATATCTATCTATCTAAATAAGCGTGTCTGAACACGATCTTGACCACCATTATTTAAGTTTTGTAGCAGAAGGTACACAAAGCCCAGTGGAGACAGGATTTTAACCGACTGACATACAGGTTTCAATCAGACTTTTATTGTTGAGTTTCGGGTTTATTTTTTAAATAAAAACATTTAATATGGACTTACGAATATTGGCTTTTAACTTAAGTCCCCTCATATATATCGCACCAGCTCAAACAGACGTTCACTCTAACATATAATCACCATATTCAAATGAGGCCTGAAATCAAAGTGCAGCCGAGAAGCACGTCTGAATCAAAGGCCTAAGGGTTTTAGACGCGTTCTGGTACATTAGAATAATGGCAGACGAAACCTCTACTTTTGTAACTTTATATAATATTAGAGTAGCGCAATTTGATGACTGAATGAGTTTTTTCGAAGAGAAAATGCGTCGAAAGCAATGAGATGGGCAGTTTTCGAACGAACCTCCTTCAGAAATAAAACTTTTACGAAAAAGTATTTTCTTCGTTATTTACAATACAAAGTGTAGCAAACATTCTTGGAACTGCATTGAAAAAAAAATCTGTATATTTTTGACTTTCTCCTTTACATAACGCTAGTTGTTACCCGCGACTTCATCCGCTTAAATTAGGTGAAAATGTTAGCGTGATGATATAGCCTTCCTCGATAAATGAGCTATCTAACACTAAAATATTTTTCAAATCGTACCAGTAGTTCCTGAGATTAGTGCGTTCAAGTTAACAAACAAACTCTTCAGCTCTATGCCCTAGTACAAATACGGATTACATTTATGTAATATACAACACAAAAGTCTATATAAGACTTGAATGCTGCCTTTATATTTTTTTCCCATACAACATACAGATAGTGTCTATAATGGCAAGTTTCTTCGCTTCTTCCATAATTTTCCTATAATTCTTTAAAAAAAACTATAAGTTGCCTTTATCATCGTCACCTTCATCATTATATGATCATACATCATCATCACCATACATGTGTTTCAGGTTTTCGGTATTGGAATTGCTAGCATTCTTTTTAAAATATATCATGGCGTTCAGCCAGACTGAAAAGTAAACAATCATTAACGAGAAATAAACGATACACGAGGAACATGCTTTCCCCGAACCGGTTTTGTTTGCTTTAAATTAAATATACGTATTCGATCCATATTTTATCAATCGCTATTTGCTTTCAATCAAGTTTCTTTTACCGAGTTTTAATACCAGTAATTTGAGGTTATTTTGACTTCTTTTGACATCATATTATCTGGAATGTTTTTGTATTCTTAGCTTTTTAAAAGTGAGGAAATTATGAGATTGTAATGAAATCTAAAATTAATAAAATTCTGAATATGTACCACCTAACTGCAAACACACACACCCACACACACGCACGCATGCACGCGCTCACGCACGCACGCACGCACGTACGCACGCACGCACACATACGTTTACTCATTTAATGAGTAATAGTAATT
This sequence comes from Charaxes varanes, assembly GCA_024363005.1. Classification (NCBI taxonomy): domain Eukaryota; kingdom Metazoa; phylum Arthropoda; class Insecta; order Lepidoptera; family Nymphalidae; genus Charaxes; species Charaxes varanes. The sequence goes on from JANCMC010043658.1 coordinate 211,888, forward strand.
ATAATAGTCTCATTTATATAACATATAATATAGCAGCATTAAGTTGATGCGTTTGAATTACAGTAGGTTATGTTAATTATAACATCAGATTTAAAATAAACGGACATTTCGCCCTTGATTGTTGTAAATAAAATCTTTCGTAATATGTAAACATAAAGAACTGTACCGACCAATATGGATCATATTGGTGAACAGTACCATGTTTTTCTAAAAGAGACCGACCCAGTCGATTGGCAATACAAATGGAAATTGCTGAGTAGACGGATTTTCTAAATGTCAGTCGTAGTAATAAAATAGGCGCTACAATAACCAAAGTGATCCTATTGGAGAGCCGATAGACTACACTGTTGCATTGGGCGTAGCCTGTAATAGCAGTTGTAATGTGTTTTTAAGAAATAAATAAATAAATAAATATTTTATTCCTGCTTTTAAAATTTGTTTTCCTTTACAGATATGAAAAAACAGCTGAATATGAAGCTTTTTATACTGGTGGTGACATCCAATGGACCACTGATGGTGGACATTTTTTGTGCCAATGTAACAATGTCATCAAAGTTGTCGATGTAAACACATTTTGTAATATACTTACTATTGGAGAAGCGGCAGAGGAAAAAGATGAATGTGATCAAATATATACTTTTCAAATGTCACACAGCAATTTATGCATTGTCACTGCACACAAAAGTGGTTTAATTAAACTGTGGGACAAGGAATCTGGTAAACAACAAAAGGTGTGGAGGTCGGGCCACAGGGGGCCAGTTGCCAGGTTAGCTTTCGATTCGAGCGATACTAATGTAGCATCAGGCGGGACCGACGGAAACGTAAGAATTTGGGATCTAACTCACAATACCTGCACGAGTAGCTTACGAGGTGCCGTCGGCGTATTTACTGTCCTTAAATATCATCCAGATTCATCTAAACAGATTTTATTTGGGGCGGCTGACGACACTAAAATAAGATCCTGGGACACCAGAACTGGTAAAGATGTAATGATATACACGGGCCATTTTAGTAAAGTTACCTCTTTGCAGTTCACTCCTGATAATGAACACATGGTGAGTTCTGGGAGGGACAGAGTTCTCGTGCTGTGGAGACTCGGCGAAACTAAGGCTTTGAAGGTCATACCGGTGTACGAGAGTATAGAATCGACAATTCTGATGCCGCCTTCATTTAAGGTACCGAATTTTAAGAAGAAGGTGGAAACCGAAGGAATATATGTCGCTTGTGCCGGCGAAAAGGGAGTCGTGAAGATATGGAACGTACAAATGAGTCGTCTCATGTTCGAGCAAACGGACAGCCTCGTGTCCGCGGCCCCCGACGAGGGCGGCTTGGCCGTCACACACCTGCTGTTCAACGAAGCGAGAAATATGCTCTCAGTGGCCACAGCCGATCACAACATTATTATTCACGACTTGGAAACGTTCACTTGTACGAAGCAAATGGTTGGCTTTACCGACGAAATATTAGACATTATATTCGTAGGAAAGGACGAAGCGCACATCGTAGTGGCTACGAACAGTAGAGATCTAAAGCATTACGAATTGGGAAGCATGAATTGTAAATTAATAAAGGGCCACACCGACATCGTCCTAGCGCTGGCGAGCTTTCCCACCAAACCGGAAGTCTTCGTGTCGTCGGGTAAAGACAACTCCGTGCGAATTTGGTTTCAGGACGAAAAGAACGAAGTTCGTTGCTTCGGCGTCGGCGCAAAGCACACCGCCTCCGTCGGCTCCGTTTTTACCTCTCAGACCTCGGACGGCTTCTTCGTCTCGGTCAGTCAGGACAGCTGCCTAAAAGTCTGGACGGTGCCCAAAGAGCGCGACGCGGCCGACCGGAAGATCAAGGCGACTCGCACCGAAGTGGCGCATGCCGCAGACATCAACTGCGTCGCCGTCTCTCCCAACGACAAAATCGTGGCGACCGGCTCGCAAGACAAAACCGCCAAACTTTGGACGGAGGACCTGTCGCCGCTGGGGGTGCTGAGGGGCCACAGGAGGGGAGTGTGGTGCGCGAGGTTCTCGCCCGTAGACCAGGTGCTGCTGACCTCCTCCGCCGACTGCTCCATAAAGCTGTGGTCGATAGCCGACCTCGGCTGCCTGAAGACGTTCGAGGGCCACGAGAGCTCGGCGCTGAGCGCGACGTTCCTGAGTAGGGGCCAGCAGATACTGTCGAGCGGGGCCGACGGGCTCCTCAAGCTCTGGAACGTCAAAACCTCGGAGTGCAAAATGTCCCTGGACAACCACGACGGGAAGATTTGGTCCCTGGCGGTCAACGCGAGCGAGTCCGTCGCCGTCACCGGCGGCTCCGACTCCAAGCTGGTCGTTCTGAGGGACGCGTCCGCGGAGAGGCGCGAGCGCGCGGCGCGGGAGCGCGACGCGCTGGCGCTGCAGGAGCAGGAGCTGGCCGACCTGCTGCGCGGCGGGCGGCTGCCGCGGGCGCTCGCGCTGGCGCTGCGCACCGAGCGGCCGCGGCACGCGCTGCGGATCGTGGACGAGATCCTGAGGTCGGGGCCCGACGCGCTGGCGGAGGCGCTGGCCGAAACGAGCGCCAGCCAGCGGGAGACGCTGCTGCGCTTCGCCGCCGAGTGGAACACCAGCGCCGCGAGCTGCCACGCGGCGCAGCGCGTGCTGCGCGCGCTGGCGCCGCAGTTGCTGGCGGAGGCGCGGGCGCCGCGCGCGCTGCTGGAGGGCGCGCTGCCCTACACGGAGCGCCACTTCGCGCGGCTGACGGCGCTGCTGCGCGACCTGCAGCTCGTGGCCTACGCCGCCAACGCCGCGGGGCGCCTGCGGCCGCGCGCCGCGCCCGACGCCTAGCGGCGCCAGTCTCGCGCGCACCGGCCGCCGAAGCGCACGCGTCCCGCGCTCGCCATGACCTCCAGGACTCTGCTCGCGGGAGCGATGTTGCTCGTCGCGGAGAGCGCGCTCGGCCAGAAGGCGACCGCGTAAGTGTTGCAAAGTTTGCGATCCCTCGGGACTATCGTTCGAATTACCCGTTTCGCAGAACTGCGATATTTGTGTCGATGAAATTCGGAGGTCATAAAAAAAATTGACAGATATTAAGAGATTTTACGGCTCCCCAATAGGATTGAGTGCTTTTTCCGTTTTCGGTTCTCCGATCTCAATGTTGCACTTGCAATTTTAACAATTTCGAAGCTGTAAATGTATACGTTTGTTCCGACCGAAACAGTTGTACCTAAATATTAACGTTCTATTACCTATTTCTTGTTTTTATTTCCCTACGCACCGTTACGAGCGAATTGAAACCTCCTCAGTACGGAATGTTTAATTTTACTGAATTTTAAAACGAAACCGCAGGAAAAAAAAACCTAAACTAAAAATTTTCAGCCGCAATAAAAAGTCTTGCGCTGCTAACGTCGAATAACCGACACTAACCAGATTTTCCCGATTTACGGAGACGAAAGACGTCGAAGTATCGCGAGCTGTTTATCAATTATCCTGAAATCGGTGACTAAAAGTCCAGATATAAATGGTGATAGTTTTATTATACTTTAAAGAAATATCTGTTTTTCTTTAAATATATATTTAGTTTCTGTACCTAATCACAAAAATTTTCACAAACGTGCGCGAAAACAGTGTCATTACATTCGAAAAAAGAATACGCGGAGTTTGCCATTTACGGATACTCAACAGTAAGAGAAAAAAATGTGCTTGGAAACTTATATGAATTTTAATTACTTCGCCCTCTTAAAATTTCAAACCTAAAACACAATGCAATGTATGAAATTACATTATTGTCATGTTTTTAAAATTCAAACAGGAGACCTGTCCTGATTCTGATTTATCTAAAATATTAAAAATATATAAAAAACCGGCAATAGCGAGTCAGACTCGCGCAATGAGGGTTCCGTACTGTCACACAATACTTTTACAAGGTTGTTTTATGGTAAAATTAGTACTTCTCATACTTCCTTGAATGTAACAGTCTTCGTTTTTTTTGTGATGTTACTACAAATTAACAGATTTTGTATTTTTCCTTTAACTATGCCCTTTATACTATAAGACATTGTTTCTTGCCAAATTTCATGGTTCTAGGGCAAATGAAAGCACCATATAGGTTTTGAGTCCATTTTCATACATTTTACTGGTATGAGGAATGCGATATGTACAGCCATATCTTTTGATTTCGTATATTTAGTGGGTTGATGGTGTCGCACTGCTTTAAGAGAGTGTAACTCTCAAAATTTGGTATTAATTTAAACTTTATATCTTTACAAATTCCTTAGAAACAGGGTCTTGACGGATAACCTGACAGATAGAAAAAAAGACTGATGCAACAACGAATGCCTAATGCCTTGCTAAATTTCATGATTCTAGGCCAACGAGAAGGACAGTAGTAAAGTGTTTATCGAAGGAAAGCAGATTGAATTCACTGCTAGTCAGCGAGCAAAGTGCAAAACGTCTCTTTTGACGACGATGTTCAATCTGTAGGAACCTTATATTAAAAAATTGATGTATCAATGTAATCAATATTTCTTGTATGGTTCGCCTTACCTTATTAGTCATAAGACGTATTTGACGCATTACGCAAATCTTCTATCTCAAGTATCGAACTATTGTAGTACTGACGACGTGGACAATATCAAACCTATTCTTTAGTCTATATGTACAATTTATAAAACACAACGATAGCTCGTACATTTTCGTCAAACCGCCACCTACGATGAATAACGGAATCAGCCCGGTAAAGGGTTTACCGCCCTCTTGGTTATTTCGTATAAAAACGAAAATCCTATTAAAAGTATTAATCTAAAAGTATCCCGGGGCCGTGGAAATCCTAATTATGTAAATATTCAACAAACAGCTTATCTTGTATTGTTTAGAAATTTTTATGGCCACGTGGCTATCGACTCCGTCTAATGATGGACTCGGCGATGAACGCGCACAAAAATTCTCACGGTGCTACGATCAGATCAGGTGATCAGCTCAGCAGCATAGTACCAAATGCCTTGAGTATTTAACAAGACATAATAAATGACCAAAAGTCGACGCGTTTCTCTTGTATGTTGTAGAAGTTCCTATGGCTATCTTTCCATTTCATCATGAACTCAGCTCAATATGCGGCTCAAACAGTTATGGGAATCACCTTGAATGTATGTATCCCTGGATATCTCATTAGGATAACCCATGCTGAGATATCCAGTGGGACCCGCAACTTCGTATAAAATCTACCCCCTCGCATTCTTTTTGGCGATTTATATTTTTCCGCAGAACGACTGCTTTAATTGAAAATTGCTAAGGGTGAAAAGTTATTCAGTACAAAAAATTCTTTATAGTCGGAGGAGTTGGCAACAAACATCATGACATGAGAATTTTGTATATTAGAATATTTATTATTTTGTAATTTATCAACTATACTGTACAAATGCTTGACTGTTCAGCATACTGCGGAGTATACCGTTTCAGAATCAACAGTGCACAGAAAAAGCGACTGTGGTTTATGATGCACTGACTATATTTTAAAAGTAAAATTGTCTCTAAATAAAAAATTTTAATAAATAATTGGCCACCGCAGGCTCCGCTTACTTAGCCTGCTGATAGTTCTGCTGTTGGTCCACGCTCTCGTGAGACGTTGATGAAGACAAATAAGTAATGAAAAATTCCTTGCTCATTTCAACAGATCCGAATCGTATGTGTAACATAAAAAATGGGTAAAATTTTTCAGAATAATACTTGGAGTATCAAGTATTGTAAGTTTTGTAAAATGTTCGGAACTTTATTTTCCGTTTATATTGAGTTTTTTTTTTAATTTGAGTCTTGAGGATTATATACTTAATTGCGAATATGAGTACGGAGTAGTTACAAAAAAAGAAAATGTACTTCACATTCAGCTAAAGAGCATGCAATAATTCTTTATATAAGATTAAAATAAAATTCCTAAATATTACGGAAAATAAAATTTGGAAAATAATAAATTCAAAATAATATAAAAATAAATAAATCAAGTACATATAGTCAACGATAAATAGATCAATATAAACATTAAAAAAAAATTCGTTGACTTGGTAATATGCTTTATTTAACAAAAGACGTTTCAACTTATTCTTAAATGAGGAAAGGGCACATGTTTCCATAATATTTTTAGGACGTCGATTATAAAGATGTGGACCAACATGGATTAAACTTTTTCGTAGATATAATATATATATAAGATCTTAGATAAAGGGCAACGAATCTTGTGCTTATGCCTTTTAGTATTGAGCTTTAAATACAGATTCTTTTGTCTGTAGCATTTTCCGAGAATAAAATTCCGTACCTTAGGATGGATCCACAATGTGCACGGTAGACCGTTAATGATGCCGAAACATTTACTTCTTTAGTCAGCACATGAAGTGCAAATGAGAAGTGGCTTAGTTTTGTGCAAACAAGTTCAGTGATTTATTAATTAATTTATTCAATATCTAATTTAAATTCTCATTGATATAGAGGCCTATAAATTAAGCCTAAAAATTGAGTTTTCTCCGATCGACTAGCATTATTAAGTTAACATAATGTTATGCAACCCGCTCCAATGAGTGCAATTCTAATATTTTTTGCAATAGATATGTGGCAAATATCTTATTATAGAAATACAAAGTAAAAATCTATTTGAAAACACTTCATGAAAGGAAAAAAACAGATTTTTGTAGTTTAACAATAAGCGCATTTGCAGTAATATTCGAGCTACATGAAATTGTTAATTAACTAACGCATAACTTAATGCAAAATCGCGATAAAAATTTTATAAATAATAAACTAATGGATATTATTGGTATTCGTTTTCGTCCGTCTAGTACCCGGTCTGTACTAGACGGACGAAAGTCGCGGATATAGGTGACCGAGTTACGAGACTCGAGTGGCGAGGGGACGCTTGGCCAGGAGCGGTGATGGCAGGTGGAGTAGGACTTTAACGCAATGGCAACCGAAGCTAGCCCAGGATCGACCGCTGCGACGTAAGGGACAGGAAACCTATTCTCAACAGTGGGTCGCTATAGGTTAAAAGTGATCAAATTATTCGTTAATCTATCAGGAGTGCTTGAATTTTTGGCGAGATAAAATTGTAATACTTACGTATTTAAATAATATTTTTGTCGACGCGTTCGAAGGAGGCGTGGCTTGCGTAAATCCGTTTACGGACGTATTTTCAACCCTCGGTAAAAGTTATAAATACTGGTTCTATAGTTCCGGGAACCGGGACTGCTTTTTGGAAATTTCTCCTCTTCAATCTTTTTTCAAGTTTGAAATATCTCAAATAGTTTTTGAGCAAAAATCGAATCCCTTTTTTGTTTTAGTTAATTAATTTTTCTCTTCAATTTTTTCCAAACCTATCTAAATGCGATTCGGAAGTGAATGAAACCTGGACTATGTTTATAGAAGAAAGTGAAAAATGTTCCACCTAAAAGGTGTTTGTGAACTAGACTGCTTCTTAAATACTTACAATTCAATTACATGTGTTATAAAATTTAATAATGTAAATCTTTTTAAGTTCCGATGAAAATTACGGAGACGACTGCGGATTCAAATCTTTCCATTCGCTGGAAAACTAACGAATACTGACACGGACATCTTAATATTCAGCGCATCTTGGTTTACTAGTTTACCGATAATTGTTTTGTTAGCATATATTCCCCATAAATATTATAATTTGACCCTCGTTACAATCCGTAACAATAGCATTTATAGCTGTGTCACGTGACCGCAGCTCGGCTCCCGCGCCGGCCATTAGCGCGGCAAACAATGAGTCGTAGCCGCGGGGTTTTGGGCACAAGTCGCAGTGCGCAGGCGTACATCTCCTGTATGCAGATCTAAAACGCGTATGAAATAAGTATAATCAGTCGGGAAAAATACGCTGAAACAACCAATACGGTAGCACATTCTGTACTAGAATGACAGGTCGATTGGTGCATTCTAATAAAAGGCTGCAGGGTTTGTCGTTATGTAGCCTTAACCGTTAAAGGAGCGGCCCATTTCGCCCATTTGACGCACACGCTTCGCGTATAAGGGTAAACCCGTATTTCATAAAAATTGAAAACATTATATACGAGTAATTATATAATGTAATTTGAATTTATGTTGCTGAGACGCTCCAGTAAGTAATGTTATTTGAAAAAATATAATACAAGTGTAGCAATTTAGACACGTTAACTTAAAAGAACTGGGCAAAGCTTCTTCCTGTTACTTCCTACTTTTATAATCCTTCAAACTTAGATTCCAGGAAAGCTTTGACTTCGCACATACAGAGTGTTCGAGTCAACTTTCTTGTCAAAAGGCGACGCGATGCGTTTGATACAAGGAGTACTTAATTCTAAACGTTGAAGACTATATACGAATACGTAATAGAGTGCGGCATAAGCGATTCTTCGATAGTAGATATCACACCGATATCGTAGGCTACAGATCTGCAGGCGAAACGTAACAATGTATAATCGTCGGAGAGTCAATGGCGTAACTAAAGCCTTATTTATCACCATTACAGCGTTAATTATGCGCGTTCACGTCGGGCACGCTCGCGGACTACCTCTGAACATGAGCCACTTAATTGTTGTGTAATTATCCATATTCTTCGTCCCGAACCGAGTTTTCCATTTGCATGAACACAATTAGTGGTATATTTAGTCATTAACCAAATAACTCCAACATCTTGAGTTGTATTATGATAAGTACTGCGGTCGTCGTCATGCAACTCTCGCAGTAAGCCGCGGCTGGCACGGCCGAGCGGCCGGACGGAGGCTTTGTGCTCGCACGCCGCAATGCCGCCGCACGCTGTCGAATGTAGAGACGCGAATACTTGCTTGCTAAAAATATTAAATTATTAAGTATTTGTTAGTAAGGCACGCCTGGCTTATTTCCTTTATATTTCTTAATGTATTTTAATAAGACTTAAGGTGTGCACATGTATGAGGAATGTAGATTATTTGTTATGTACTTACTCGTAGATACTAGTAGTAGGGCCTGCCCTACCACCTCTGCTGCTCCAGGCCGCTGTAGGCTCCAGGAGGCGACTCTTACATTTGCAATTATTTTAAATATATTTTGTATTAAAGTGTAACCAGGGCAAGGGGGCGCTAAAATGTTATAAAATTTACCTCGGATTGGCACTGTCTAATAGTACTTATTTACAGATAGCTAAAGATTATATCTATACATATACTGACACGGACTGGCTGGCCCGTTGGCGCAGTGGGCAGTAACCTTGCCTTCTGCTCCGGGGTTCGTGGGTTCGATTCCCACCTCGAATCTGGGTGTATTATCCATATATGTATTTATATATTTCTAAAAAAAATTGTGTATAACAGACGTCTGTAACCTATAACACAGGCATTAAGTTGTCTACCTTAGAAACAGACGTCCGTGTTTCATATAATTCTATGAATTTATGTATAAGTATAAAGACCACTTTTGACTAATCCGTTTTAGTTTTTTATGTTTGTTCGGTTTTCATAAGGCAAAGGTAAAAAGTCATACAGCCCAAAAGGTAAAATAAAAAATAATAGTTAAACAAACGTGCTCATTTTAACTATTATTTTATGTTAAGCGCGTTTGTTTTACTATTAGTTTTATTTTACCTGTAATAGTCTATAAATACAATGAAATAGTGCCGCCATTTTCTGAGTCAAGTTTTTTATAGAGAACTTTAAAAACACGGCAATAATGAAATTCCATACAACGTTGCAGGCGCGTTTTCATTATTAATTTTGAATAACCGTAAATAGCAAACTTGGTGTATTCTTTTTCCAAGTGAAATGTCAGTATTCCCTCTCTATCAGTAAAAAATAATAATTGTAGGACACAAGAATGACCAATATAAAGTAAAAATACAATTTTTGAAATTATTTTTTAGCCTGGAACATATTTTTCTGTTTGCTAATAACGTAAAATTGTTAGGCTACATTTAGAGTAACATTTAGTTGTTGTTTCATCAAAACCAGTCCACTATATCCAAACCACTTTTTATGTTGTCTCGGTTCAGACCTTTCGCTTGGCCGAACTGACTTTGATTATTCACTTTTTATTCGAATGCTGGAGTTTCCCATGTGGCCCCAATTGGTGGTTTAATTTGGTCCAGTTCTGACAACTTGAAGGCCGGTTCTTTTGTCTTCATCATTAATCTCGGTTAGCCCTTTTAAAAAGTTGCGCGTTCTCTTGCGACTATAAGGAGTGGGTTCTTATAGTCGGGTTAGTTCGTTACAAATAAAGAAATCAAGGATAGAGTATTTTTTAGCATGCGGGCATTTATTATTGATAAAAATGCCGAACTTTGCACGCCCTTGCCACAACGACCGCTATGCGAGTTTACGATGTGTGGACCGAGAAACTGTTATCAGCTTAATTAACGGATTAATTTTAAACAGAGATAATCCTTTGAGTGTGCGGCCGACTTATCCGTTATGTCGTGTTGGGAATTGAGATAGGGAAAGGTGTTAACACTTCTGATGATATAATCACCGTGATGACGATAATGCGTCTCACGGAGAGAGAGAAACCGTCCGAACGATATCAGAAGTCTTTCTCTGTAATCTGTCCGAATGCAAAGTTAGCCAGGCGCTATCGAAATATTGTTTTTCTTCGTGTGACGTTCTCCTTCTATCCGCCATCAGAGACCTTTCAGCGTCTCGAATATGCCCTGAGATGACTTGCGAAACCAAACTTGGTTTTAAAAGACCGGTCGCAAGTCCCCTGATCTCGCAGCGTTATCCGTGTACGAGTATGCGGCGATAGCTTGAAGACGATTGATACATATAATATAAATCTTGATAGCGTAAGTACTGACCACTGGTTTGCGGCGTCCGCTAAATATGAGTAAAAGACCACTAAACCACACTAAGGTATCTGGTTGTTAGTTATTTGGGATTCTATGCCACCAATCTTACACCGTAACTTCTGTGTTTGTCACACGATCTTGCCATTTTATGCTTAGAATATTATGAAGGCAGTGTAAATGGAAAATATCGAGCCGCTTTATATCTTTTGTATAGATGCAACCAGGTTTCAGAGGCGTATAACAGAATAGACAGGACTGTGGCTTGTAAAAGCACAGTTTAGTACCAAGGTCAAGATCGTGTGACTTCCGTACCTTACTATTTAGTTTTCCAAAGGCGGCAGCTACCTTACTAGCTACTTATATACATACCGGATATAATCTGGATTTTTAGTCACTAAAACACATGCGTAACTTGCGTCTAATTGTCACTGAATATGTCAATATTAAGTTTGGTAGGTATATGGCTGTATTTTCTATACGCCTTTATTTCTATATTTATTATGCTAGAATTGCCTTAGACGCTAACCAGGTGTTTAGGAATCTAGGTTTTTGTTATATTTATAACAAGACAAGACATTTGATACGTATGTAGGTATGTCTGGCCTGTTTGTTGGAACGTGCTACATTTCGGCGCACACTGCTGCGGTGCAGCTCGGGAGCGCTAACGAGCTGTTGACAATGCGAATTACCCGCTCATTGTTTGCCCGTCGTGTGTTGATTTTAATCAGCTGCAAACGTCGACTAATTATGAAGTGTTAATGTGCCGAGTTCGTGACCGACGTGAGCGCAATGCTCACAATAGCGACCGACCAGCACCCGCACGACGCCATCGCGGACAATGCGCGACGTTAAACTGTAACCGCTCGATTCCCGCATTGTACCTATGGTAATGTCTTTGCTGCGGACTTCTTTGTTTCCACGGACATGTGCCTTATCCTCAACGAACCTGCTCTCGCATGTTCCTGCTACATTATGTGTGACCCCCGTCCCGCCTCCATTCACCTAACCCTGGATTTACCAGAACATCAAATACATGGCTTTAGTGATATCACTAGTAAACGGATTGTCTATCTATTTCACACTGGACTAAAAGATTATAATTATAGCCTAGATTCATAACTATAGTCTAGAGTAGACTTTATTTTACTACTACTTTCTAGTGTTATCCCGGTGAAGTACCAGGGTCCGCTTAGATTGCAGAGGATTTGGCTGCGGGGCGAGTTAAGATGACCGATTGCCATCTGACGTCATTTGGATCTAATATTGATAAAACGTGTGGATGGGATTGCATTGCAAACAAACGAATGCCGTGGGACGGGCAATAAAATTAGGTGTCGCCGTGGCGGTGACCTTGACGTAAGTATGGTTTTAACCGTAGGAGGTCAGCGCTCATTTCGGCTATCATTTGCCAATATGCACTCAATAAGCGTAATATTTTGAAATGAAAATTGTTGCCAAATGTGTAGGCCGATTCCCGATAGGTCCGTTATTGCTTTGGCAGGCGGCCATTGACGGCACCGGCGGGCGCTAGCAGAGCATTGTTTATTATATTTAAATTGCTTTAAAAGCGTATCCTGAACAGCGGCAGCGTTCGATCCGAGGCCTTCTTTTTTACTCAATTTTGAACTTATAATGTTACAAAATTGTACCATAACTGCAGTTGGACGCCGGTAAGTGCCGGCCGTGGGCCTGTATCCCTGTCTGTTTCTCGTCCGTCCATCCGCTAGCTGAGGCAACAATCGATTCACTGGAAGTTCAATTTGGTATATACCAAAGTGAGGTTACCTATAGTACAACCAGGTTGAGGGTGAAAGTAAGTGTCTGTCATTAAAGCATTTTAGCACAGCATTTTAGACGGCGCAGTGTAATGAATGTTCGAGGCTCGTTCTTAAAGGTTCCTCCGGTTAAAAAAAATTGAAATATGTCTTAATCCTAAACAAAGCCGTTCAAAAGAGCAATACCCTGACGTTTACGTTTAGTGGGTGATGTTGTTGCTAGAAATCTAAGAAAACAAAATAACTAAAAATGCTTACGACTGAGCTTTGTAAAATATACTCCACATTTATCCGTAATAGTATGTACATTTATATGTTCATAAATAACTTTAAAGCCTTTATTAAAGGTAAGTTCATTCAATAATGTAAAGGGTTATTTGTATGATGAAAAGGCTTGTGTCCAATATGACTTTGTGCCGAGGGCAATATTGAGGAAACCCAGACATTGTACTGTATCAGCGATGTTTGCAAATGCTCATCTGGATGATTTCTTTGAAATCATGCGGATCAATTTGACAGCCCTTTATTACGGTACTGGAATACTGACATATCCTCACTAAGTAGCCAGATCACTCTTGCCATTTAGATTTTAATGTTAAATTAAAGTGATTACAGTTTTTTTTTTTCAGGGCTAGTTACTGTATTTGGTTTATTTTTAATTATATTGATTCTTGATTTCTAATTATAATTATTTTTGGCATTATATTAATTTTTGATTTTAACCTTTACTTGTTTAATGGAAAATTTTTATTATGTCAATTCAATTATGTATTTTATAATTTTGTCAATTATATAATATGGGTGTACTTTACCTGAAATAAATGAATTTATTATTATTTTACATATGACATTCACCAATACTGTACAGACTTTTTCAAGCTCAAAGCTTGACTTTAATACCGTGTTTTAAACATTTCAATTCAACGGTTGAAACGTCAACACTCGGCTGAAATAATTGCGTTTCGCGCAGTAGCTAGGTTGCGGTTACTCCCTGGAGGCGCCAAACCCTTTTGTCGCGAGCGCTGGAGTATTCCGCAGACGGCCCTCTCGTAAATCAGCTGCCGCGATCGCCGATGTTAGCCGCGTCTGTAACGCAGCAGACGTCGATTCTTCGCCGTAGCTGAAAACTAAACAATATTTAGCTCTGTGCAGTTCAAATCGAACTTATCGAGGACTTGTGACCATCCTTTCGTGTTTCAAACCATCTTAAAATTCGTCTGGATATTTTCAGCTAAGGGACGTCGCCGTCTGCACTATCCGTCTTCAATCATGATAATTAAAACGATAATTATGAAATATTTGTGAATTGTCACATTATTTTTAATAAAGTATCTAATTGTGGCCTATTAGGTACGATTTCAATATACTAAATAAATGGGTAAAAAGTTAATGTAAATATGTAATAAATTAGAGTGTAAATTGTCGTCAAAAAGAATCCTTCCAATCGCAGTAATGAGGAAGAGAGCTTCAAATGTATTCAAATTATATTCCAGAAAATATGCTGATCGCCAATTTATTTTCCATTTTTATTTCCCTTGACAGACAGCCACCACCAATTTAGCGAAATTTATTATTCTATTCTAATGTAAGGTCACATTCACAAGAATTGTATTGCAGACGGTTTAGTAACGAAAATATAGTAAGCTTATAGAAAACCCCAAATTACTTGATGATCACGAATTATAATAACAAAATAAAACTATTTCTGCTCGGCTATGTATAGAAAGGAAGGTTACGTATTAATTATTTAATACCGAGCTAAACGATGAATTGAATATAATTAATTAGTAACGTAAAGGGGAAGGAATCTTTGGAGAAGTAATAAAGCGAGCTATAGTCGACGGCGGAGTGAGATGTAAGGGGCCATAGTACTTTAATTTTCGGAGATATCTTACGCTACGGACGCCAGGCCGGCTCTGGTTGGGTGATTTAACACTATCTGTAATTCAAAAGGATATTTTAATAAAGTATGGTAATGTTTTAGTATCGTCGCGGCTAGCGTAGGACCCGAATCAGGTACAAATCATACTCTTGTGTCAATGTTATCTGTAGTCGTCTCGTTATGTGCTCGCGTTAGGCCACACTTCCACGAGTATCACGTCTAGCACTATTGTTACGATGGTACCTGCCGCGGTCTGCGGCCGTAATGTTCGTGCGTGGAGACTGCAGAAGATCACACTTTTATGATAGCTAGAGATCGCCAACTGGTCGGTGCTTATGTACAAAATTTTTATTCTTAGTACAACGGCACCTATTTGTCAATTTACTCATATTAAATGTCATGATTAACAAAATAAATCGTTATTCTGTCATGCTTTGTCACGTTTCGACACTTTCCCATAGTAATCAAATGTATACAAAGTGTACAAATACTTTAGCGTCGTAATCGTGATTTTATATTGATAATTTAATATTTATAATGCATATTTTATACAAATATTAGCATTCGCACACTCTCTTATATATAAACTATAATTGTGCTTACAGTTTCGCTCTGTCTGTCCGCCTGGCCGTAACGTGTTTACAACCATCCCTCCCCTCCCCCCTAGTATTTCCAAAGTATACGATGAAATTTTTCGTACTGATAAGACATGCTAAAACTTATTAGGAAAATACAAATAAGTATCTTTGTGGCGGATCATTAAATACTTGTATTTATTGCTGAAATAATACTTGATTTCTTCCTGGAGGTGATAGTGGAGTGTCACAGCTACAGGTTAAAATCTACATCAGACATTTCATTGTAACATTTTATATACCAATTTGTACCAGATACGTACGTACGTATCAGATACGGAACCCTTCCATATATAAATATCTTGACACACTCTTGACCACTTTATTGGAAAACTACTGACGACGTAAATTGAACGTCGAATAACACTATTAAAGTATAAGGCGAAAGGATGAACAAATAAATTAAGAGCAGCAAATTCTGCAAATTTCAAGATAAGAAAGCTAAGAGATATGGCTACAGTCGGGTAATTTATTTGGCATTTTCAAGCCACATTGAATTTGCCATTTTGTTGCCAAATTATACGCATTTCTTTAAATGCTATTTGCCTTTTAATGCTTTTCCTAAATCTATGAGTACATACATTTCGGAGTGATCGTCATTTTGATGCTGAAAAAGATGAGAGACAATTTCAGTAAGATTATCTCTAGCTAAAGCCACTCCGAGCGGTTGCATCATCGACTTGCCGCCGGGTCGTTAGCTGCGAGTTAATGGCCGACGTCACGAACCGCGCTGCAGGACCACTTAGGGCGGGGGGGGGACCTTTTCTTATACCTTCAGAGGGAGACGGTATCGCATTACTTTGCTGTTCTAAGCTCAATTGTAAAGTTAAACTCTGGAGGCAGAGTGATTCTCGCCACCTCTGAAAATGCGAAAATATACGTTGATAACATATTGCGGGGGCTCTATCCACAGTTGTTTGCGATTGGCGACGTAATAAAAACTTAATTAATAAGTCGATTTTGCTCCATACGCGATAATACACTTATCCAATAAGCCACTTTTAATTAATATCGTAAACCAACGAGCGCGTCACTGACGGGCAGCCGATATCGTGCGCAACGGGGTAAAGTCAATAAACCAGGAAATATATTGCATCATTGTATATGCAATATATGCGAACTGCATTGAATGATAATATGTGACATAAGATTAAAAAATACAAATATTTTAATCGAGAAGATGAGGTGAAATTGTCGCCTGTATGGTATCCCGTGATTCGCGAGCAAAATGAAAAATTCCAGAGTAATGATAAAAGTAAGGGACGGACCGATACGGTTGGTGAAGTGTGCAAGGCGCTTAACAGTGACAATTTAAAAGTGAGGCTGGAAGCACAAAATAGCAACCGCAGCAGTGTGACCAGATTCAGTACTTTAATACGGTTCCGTTGACAGTTAGTTGTCAAGTGTCAACTCCTTTCCTTCGCTCCGGATACGGCCGTTGCCAGCCCACGTGGGATCCCGCGTGCCTGGGACTACAGCCCTGCAGGTCAGTGGGTACTTCTTTTACCCTTACAGCTGATTTCTTATTCCGTTTTTCATTCTGGTAGCTGTTTCCATTCGCGTCTGCCGGCAAGTCCGCTTAAGGGAGATAGGACCGAGTAGGAGCTATTTTACAAAAATACAATCCACTTAAACTTTAACCCACAAGTGTATTGGTTGGGAAGTACCCATAAAAAACCCACCAAATACTAATGAAGTTCTTCTTCTTAGCGTTTTGTTGGCAAACACTATATTATCGCAGTCCAGAACGTAGCTACATTAATTCCCCTAACGGAGGCCGCCCTTAAGTCCTCCTGCTTGCAGCTAAACTACAAGCTAAATACACTCATGTAGGTAATTGATAAAGAATATACCCTTACCCTTAAATTTGATTGCGATGTCAGTAATTTACTACAATCTTTCGCGTACTGGCTCTCCCACTTCTTGTGAACAATTTTTGACGTAAGTTGAGAACATTTCTAACAGTGCTAGAACAGTGCAGTTAAAAAAACAATACAACTAGTTTCGGTTAATGTCTTTTATGTACCTATACAAGTACCAAATGCTGCACAAATAAATTCGATAAAAACGAACAGAGAAATAGATTTACAAACAAAATATATGAGCAATTTGAAAAACAAAGCAAAGTATAAAAGTAAATAGTTGAAGGAGGAGGAGCCTATGTAAGATTTTATCCTTTAAATTGTATGTTAAAATACAACTGACGTTTATGACAATGATAATAAATGAATAAAGCATATTTTGAATGATTACTTCGCCGCCAATGGATTCTGGTTTCAGGAGATAGTTAAAAGCTTAATGAGGTTGTCGCGAGTTAGGATTATTTAACTCGATCCGAACTGAACAGAGCGCACCAAAGAGAAAACATTAAACCCTGTAGAGCTCCAACCAGGACATGACACCGACTTGACTCCTTTGTGCACGTGTGCTTACTTATCTCGGCACCCCTGGTACACTCTGCACTACCTATAATGTGGGTATTGTTACGACTTTATACTCATCTCCCCTAGGAGCCCCAACGATTCGTCTTCATCCTTTATTCAAGACATTCGCTCGCACACAAGGTGGCAGCTTCCTTTCAGTTTTCGCTCCACAACGCAAGGACACGCATGAACGCTCAGATTTAACTAAGTGGGTACGTGAATAGAGTCAGTGAGCTTCAATGGCTCTCGACAAATTTCCCTCGCGCGGGTCGAGAGACACACCCTGAGCGCCCCGCATTGTTGGCGTGAAATCTTCACGAATTTCATTTCATTATAGAAGTCATTTACAACACTAAGAAACTTTAAGTACGTCTTGGAAATGTTTGAATTTCGGAGACATCTATCTAATGTATAGGGATTGTGCTCTTGCCAGTTGTAAATCATATACTGCTTTTATTATTTCCCTTTCTCGTAGTCTTAAAGTAAACATTACAGATTTCCATTATTTTCATAAATGGATTAAACGTTCATGAAGACACTTTTGTCGTGAAGATTTTCGAAAATCTAGACAGACAGGACCGACACACTATTAATACAAGCGTTTCGGCACAAAGCATCGGCATCGCCTTAATGGCTTCCTGGAACGTCCGCACATCATCTATCTGTAACGTTATTACGTAAGAGTAACACTTGTTAGAATTTTTTTTTTTTTTATCAAAATCGGTCTACCATGTCAAAAATTATTTATGTAATTGCGTATTTATTATCACGTAAACATAATATAGACTAACTAAAAATCTAATTACTGTGAATTGTTACGCTATATTTCAAGCAGTATTTAGTTTTTGTGTAATCTAAACCACCACCGCTATAACAAAAATAGTTAAGTAATGACAGACGGGTAAACTACGGGTGAAGGAAGGAAGGAAGGAAGGAAGGAAGGAAGGAAGGAAGGAAGGAAGGAAGGAAGGAAGGAAGGAAGGAAGGTAATTTCCTACACGGATTCACCTCCCAAGGAGCTTCAGCCTAACTCCATGGAGCGGTGTGCTGGAAGACGAAGCACGCCGTCCATCTCAGGATCTCTGAGCCTTTTAGCCTGCCTCTTCTGACACATGACATCCTAACAGAAGAGGGCTACCGCCTGCCACGAAGACTCACTAGTCACCATGGATCTCACCACCGTGCATTGTAAGAGATCGCCTCTTAAATAGGGCATGCTAAAAACTTACTGAGAAAATAATTTTCGGGCAACAATTTTTGAAGTTATTTAGTAAATACCTTTTCGTGGATCAGATACGAAACCCTTAAGCGTGTCTTGGCACGCTCCTGGCCGCTTTATTTCTATCTTTACTCGCTGAATATATTAGTACACTTGCCGACAAACAAAAACAAGTTGAAAAAAAAAGTTCTTCGCTGCGCAGAAGCGAACTCGAGTTTGGGCGCGACGGCGTTTAACGTCTTGCGCTGCGAATTGTCTGTTTGTTGGTCTATACGTTTCTTATGGGTAATCTGTAACATTGAACCTAGTTCAAAGAGATTTTCAAATAGGATACTTAGAAAAAATTAAAAACATCAAAACTGGAGATAAAATTACCGAATGCCCCGCGGATAACTATTATAAATATGCTAGCTTTTCGCCGCGCGAAAGTTCATATTTACTTGCAAGATACTTTTGACCTCCTTCAAAGTGGACGTCTACTAAATATATAAACAACCTCCTTGCCAAATTTATTTTTTTACGTTCCGAGGTTTTCGACGTTTTTTGACATGTATCTTTTATACATATATAGATTCGACTGCGATTATTTCGGTTCAGTGCATCTAGTGTATAAGACTACATAGCACATACATAGCCTCTGAGGCTTGTGTTCTCAAACTATGTCTTTCTAACTCTTATCGATGCAAGATTGACGTTGACAAATTATTGAGTCAATGAAACACTTGTCAAAGATTCAGTCACGATAGCCATAGTCTATAATTGTCTACATGAATTTTATGTGTTGATGACTAATATGGTAATTTTGCCCTATTAAGTCAATTAATTGTTTATTTTGATGATCTTCAAAAATTCACAGACGTTGTCTTTCACTTAGGCTTTAATCTTATTAGAAAATTAACCAGTATTTTTCCTTTGTATTTTCCATAAAACGTGATACTGGCCGAATGTTTTATTAAATAATAACATTACATAGCACGTCAATCAAAAGGATGAACGTCAACTATTTGAAGTCTTCTCAAGTATCGAACAAATGTACATACATTTTTTATTATTTTTAAGTAATCTTAAGACTTTTCATTTCTTTCTTTTCTTTTATCCTTTCACGAATTATGGGGAATGAAATAAAAAACAAACAGAATTTTAAACGGTCCATCGGCTGTCGAGTTTTAGCGAGGCTAACGAATAACACTTGATTTTTAATATAATAAACGTTTGTTTATATTACTGCAATACAAAAAAAAAACAATAGAAAACATAAATGTTAACTCTTTCAATAAACTTTAAGCATCAGAATTGCGTTGCGAAAAAAATAAAGTCAACATACGATAAAAACTAACATTACCGAGAGACGACGACATCCTACTAATATTATAAACGCGAAAGTTTGTACACGCGGATGTATTGATGCATGTTTGACGGTCTTTCATGTAAAAACTACTGAATGGATGATAATAAAACATTACAATAATATAGTTTATACATCAGAATAACACACAGGCTATAAATTATAAAAATATCGCCTGAATTGTCCAAAATATAACGATAGATGTCAAGTAAGTAAAAGAAAATTCTGCCATCTGCGAGCTTTTCTGGCGTGCGCTGCAAAAACCGTTAGAGTTTCACGTATATAGTGTATGAAGGAAATGTTTATCTCAAATAGTTTTACAAAGAAGCCCGTGACAGCATATATCTATGTTTCATGTGTAAGTCAATGAGGCTAAAATAGTAAACTATTATGAAACGGGAATAGGAAAGAGAAAGGAAATGGGAACGGGGACAATGTTATAGGATAATAGAATGTAGTAAATCGTAAGTAACCTAACGTTCAGATACTGATACATAAATTATTATTTTATGCATTCTATTTTAGCAGATATACAAAACTTATATGAATACAACTATAGTAATTCTAAAGGAACTCATGAAATTTGGGAAAAAGCTATATCTTAAGAGAGACGATTTTCTTAGCATTCCATGGATTCACTGAGCGGGTGCCAGGTCTAACACGGACTCAATTAGGCAAAAAGCTATTTCTTGAAGTAAAAGTATACGAAATGTAACGAAAACCGTAAATTTATAATAGTAATAGAAAAAAATTATAAGTGTAAAAAAAAAGAAATCTTATAAAAATTATAAATCTTAAAATAAACTGGAAAAGTTTTACATGATGGTAAAGGACCCATAATGCACAGGTTTGACTTGGACAACTTTTCCAATGTTTAAAAACACGACAGCATATTTTAACCTAACAGCCAGAACTAGTCACTATGTTTCAACAATACAACCCTTTGTTTAGCACTGAAGTCAATTTGCTTTGTACGTAGGAACCATTTATATGACAATGTCCTCAACACCTTACAAATTTACAAACGTCACAAATTTTAGGATTCATTGTATATTATTATTACTATCTATGTTACATTGAATACATTCCAATATAATGTTACACCTTTTTTACATTTAAAAACATTTATTGTCATAAAGCTGCCATTTTAAGTATCAAGTGAGGAACAAATGTTACTAACTAAACCAGCAGTTAAATACATTTTTTTTTTATCTAACAGGGCAACAATTTATGACATAGCTCTATATAAATTTACAAAAGGTCTGTTGGCGATGTATATAAGAGCCTTTATCTAGGCTAATTTCTGGAATTGGTTACATGACTGGAAATAAGGAGCTCTTCACATCACTAGAGGTTTCTTCTTGATCCATTTTCTCAAATAATTAGGAAGGCAATCTTACAAAGTTACATAATAAGATATAAGCATCCACTTGTATATTATAACCAAACAGAAAAACTATCAAAATCTGTTCATAAATGGTGACTTAATAGCTTCGGACGTCAAATTTGAACTCTCTAGGTCATCTGGAACTGGGTTAGAGTTTTCATATATAGATCAGTGATGGAAATTATGATTATATATGTTAATAACTAAATACCAGTTTGTGGTGTACCTTTAAAATATGGAGCATGTATGAATCTCACAAGTCTCAACATATGAGCCACATTTAAAATGTTTATGTGAAATAGTTTTTGAGTTATGACTAGGTCAAGAGTGGCTTCAAACGGTTCATGTAATATTACATTTGGTGCGGTTTGGCAGTTCTACTTCTTTAACTTATCTTGACCACATGTCTAAATACATTAATATACACCTTCACCCAGTCACCACATAAAGTTAACACTAGGGCAGAACTTTTATAGATTAACACCAAGAGATTATAATGAAGAAATTCTATGAGACTATTCTGCTGTGTATAAAAAAAGAGGAATATCACTATTATGGATCATGCATCAAAATTCCACCATCGAGATGTTTTTCCTCAGTACATATATTATTCTTATTCTCCTTTATCATCGTATTTAAAAAGTTGATAATTGTGAACATAAATGTGGCAATTTTATGCTGCAACCTCAGTAGTATTATTATGACCTTCCATATTAGCCTTGGATGCACACTTGTACCGTTTTTTAACTTCATTATTCAGTCCTTCCCTGTTTCTTGCAATTTCTATTGCGTAAAACTGTACTCTTGGAACTAAAATAGTGTTTTGTTCTGAGTAATCACCATTGGTATCCGCACGCATGAGAGTTCCAAAACTGTAATCTTCAACTATGTTTTTAAATTTTTCACAAAATACTCGCCATTTTGCTTTGTTAACATTATTTTTAATTTCTGCCTCTTTAATGTATTTTACATCTAGGTCTGGAAAATCTTGTCTAAAGTGGCTGTATATTAGGTCATCATGAGGTGTTAATCTTAGCCATTTTGTATCTACTGAACATAAAACCTGAAACAAAAATGTATACCACTCTAAAGTATATTGTACATTTACTTTACATATTAGAGTGTGTACAGTCTAAAAATGCTTACTAAATGTAGTAACAAAGTTTACGTCGAAAAAAGTGTACAAATATTAAGGGCTCTAAGTATAAAGTAGCTCCTGGGTTATGGGTAATAACCATGCGAATTAAATTGATTTTTTCAAATATAATTCCTGCAGAATAATAAAAATAAACAATAATTGTGGTATAACACACAAATATATATTTTATCTGTGTGTAATGAATAATATTTTAAATTATAATTATCATTCATTCACTCAATCCAAATTCAAGCGCCATAAACATTCAACTTCAGAACATCAGCCATTTTGAAGTTGACCGTCTCATCGAGCTCATAGTTCTACGTAAGTGCTGTTTTTTATTAAAATAAAGAATTTACACTGTTCTATTTTATACTATAATTGCTATTCGTTATGGATTAAAAGATTTTATTTGATTCTATGTGCAATTATTTTACTATAAGCAGATTATGCTATATAATTAAATAACCTCAACGACACGTGTTTCATAGGTGAAGTATATGATGAGATATAAAATCTATTTCATTCGTGGTATCTACCATAGTGGTTACACAGTGATGGCCTAATTGCGTCTGATTAATTCTTTCTTTTTTTGTATTATTTTGTTTAGTTATTGTTGTTCAAAATTTGGTCAAATTTTTTTACAGAATGGCGGACGCAGCTCCTGCCGGTGGACGTGGCGGTTTTCGCGGTGGCTTTGGTTCTCGTGGTGGCGATAGAGGCCGTGGGGGACCTCGTGGCCGTGGTCGTGGACGAGGTCGTGGTCGTGGCCGCGGTAAAGAAGATCAAAAGGAATGGGTACCAGTGACGAAGCTAGGACGCCTCGTACGCGAGGGAAAGATTGACAAACTCGAAAGTATCTATTTGTTCTCCTTGCCTATCAAAGAGTTTGAAATCATCGACTTTTTCCTCGGCGCTGCCTTGAACGACGAAGTGTTGAAGATTATGCCTGTGCAGAAACAGACAAGAGCTGGACAGCGTACTCGATTCAAGGCTTTTGTGGCGATTGGAGACAACAATGGGCATATTGGTCTAGGAGTTAAGTGTAGCAAGGAAGTGGCCACTGCTATTAGAGGGGCCATAATCTTAGCTAAGCTTTCAGTCCTACCGGTGCGCAGAGGCTACTGGGGGAACAAAATTGGGAAGCCTCACACTGTACCATGCAAGGTATGCAAATATTAAGATAAATACTAGGATAGTATTCTTATTATTTATTGGTATTATAATTTTTAAATGTTAACTGCCACTTTGAAAATAATTATAATTGTATTTATATGTGGGTTAGCATCCAAGAAATGTTGCAGACTGTGAGAATGACTAAGATGTGGACATGTGACAGTTAACATGTGTTAATAGCACATTCAAATTTTAATAATAGAACATTTTATGATGAAAAGTAACAATCATTTCATTCGTGGTATCCTCTTGAGGTTTTCCTATGAAGCTCTGTTGAGTCTGATTTAAAATGATTTTTAAAGAATTTTGTAGTATTTTACGTCCATCATTAATTCATGTGTTTGTTTGTCCGCAGGTTACAGGCAAATGTGGTTCCGTTACTGTACGTCTAATTCCAGCTCCACGTGGTACTGGAATTGTATCAGCACCAGTCCCCAAGAAACTTCTTCAGATGGCTGGAGTGCAGGATTGTTATACCTCTGCACGTGGTTCCACTGGCACCCTTGGAAATTTCGCTAAGGCAACTTATGCAGCTATTGCAAAAACCTATGCCTATCTGACTCCAGATTTATGGAGAGATATCCCATTAACCAAGTCACCATACTCAGAATTCAAAGTCTAAAAGAACATAAATAAATGTCTTGAATGAAATGTGTGTTTCTTTTACAAAAAGTATCAATATTTTCTGTATAAAAAGGAAAGTTTAAATAGGTTTCTAAAACTTTTGTTTATATACTGCTACTCTAAAGATTTAAGAGTCCTGTTTTTTATAATTTACTATTAACAAGAAACCCTTTCGGTTTTTTTTTCCATATATACTACAAAGGACATTACTAGAAAGGACATCTAAAGCTGCACTAGTAGGATCGTACCAGATTTGGCTAGGCAGGGGAGGGAACACTGGCACGTTCTTAGCCACTCTCTTTTTTCTTTTTATTTTACCCTTCCTCTTAGTCATGATTTGTGTTTTCCTTCTTCCTAGCGTTATCTCGGTATAGTACCAGGATCCGCTTAGATTGCAGAGAATGTGGCTGTGGGGTGAGTTAAGATGACCGATTGCCACCTGACGTCATCCTCGGAACTCCCATGATCTCTACAACCTAGCGACTAATATCACTCAGTAACATTAATCGGGTCCCACTGTTTTAAGTGCCTTTCGAAACGCGGTGGAGGCCGATATCCGAATATCAAATATGAAACAGTGCTAGAATGGGTCAGCCACCCATCACCCGGTCGCGCAGCAAGAACTACTTAACGTAGCGATCGATTCAATTGCCATCCAGTGATTAGGTCACGACCTTCCCATTTGATTTGTGTTCTCTTATTCTTATTTGCTAATTAAGTAATAATGAGGAGGTGATTTCAAACTAGCTACTCCGGGGCATCATGCTGAAGCGTTCGTCCTTGGTGTGGACAGGTGTGTACCACAAGTCCTCTGCTCTCATAAGTATATATTTTATCAACTCTAACAATTTAGAAAACTTCAGTTAATGTTTGGACACGTAATATTCCTCGTGACTTTCTCATATTGAAATTCTATATTTTTTAGCCACTAGGTGGAACCCGGTCTTTACACAGGATTAAGAGGAAAGACCTGTTGACAAATCGGAGAACTCTCGTTAATGCTTCTTGTTTCGTATCATATTTTCCTTGTGCGAGCTCACGTAGGCCAAGGTCACCCACTTCACAGCCTCACTTGGAGTTTTTACTGCATTGTAAATAGTTTTTTTTTTCATTTTTAACATATTAAGGCTTTTGTTCGATTTTTATATGTTCAGTGTTTTTTTATATAATATTTACAAATGGGTCTGCAGACTGTTCACGTAAGTGACTACCGACGGCCATAGACGATAGCACTACCAAAAGTGTGCGTTGCGTTGCTCCGCTTAATTAAGTTTAAAAAATATATACAGGACTATTATGACACACTGGCGTCCGTTCCTAAGGTAAACAACTTAATGCCTGTGTTATTGGTAACTCACGCCTGATATACACAAATATTTTTTTGTAGAAATATATAAATGCAGACTTGAGACGGGAATCGAACACACGACGACAAAGCGGAAGGCAGGGTGATTAGCCACTGCGCCAGTCTGAATGCTCATTTCTTGAAGTTCTCTAAGTCAGTCATTAAGTTAATGAATAGAAAAGTAGGCGGTAACGTGAACTTAAAGAAATTCACGTTCTTTAAGGTTGCCTATTTCAAAGTCTAACATGAGGTACTTACCGCATCATGGAATTTCTAATGTGAAATAAATAAGCGTCATACTATGATTTATATCGTCTGCGATGATTATTATTATTATTCCATGTATTCTTGCGCACCACCTACTGCTTTACCACTTCTTATATTTCCTTGTCCTAAAGGTTGAACTTCTTTTTGGCGCATAGAAGCCTAAATTGAAGCCATTGAAAGGCTAAATCATCTAACCGTGAAGAATACCTAGCCAGTATTTTATCTATCGATATTACGAAGCCAGAGAATCGGCTGGATCCAGATTGCTTACAGAGTTAGAAAAGTGTCATTAATACTTAGTGGACACTTTTTAAATTTTCCAAGCACTGGCAGGCCAAGGTCGCCCGCTCGGCAACCTCACTTGAGACTTTTAACTGCATCACGAACACTTTGCGATAAAAATAAAATTAACAAGTTACGACTTTTAAACGAGTATGCTTAAGTAAAATAGGAGCATATATTTTGTTATTTTATTGCACAATAATAAAAAAAAAGGCTGCGCTGTCACTTTCTTTATCGTTTATTCATAATTTCGATACCTCCTGCGTGAATTGTTGTAACCTCAAATTCCCATCTTCACAGTGGAGCGTTACAAACATGTATAGGGCCTCAATAGCTCAACGGTATAAGCTATGGACTGAAATCCGCAAGGCACCCGGTTCAAATCCCACCGCCGTTGGGGTATTATCGCACCCACTCCTAATACAAGCTTTTAATTTAAGCTTAGTAGGAGTGCTTAGTGCGAGTTTTTCTAACTTTTACGCGTTGGTAAAGTTTACTTCAATTTGTATGGAAATTGATCAGTGTGACAACGTTACCGCTAGGCGGCGCTCTCCATACAAATTTAAGTAAACTTTACCAACGCGTAAAAGTTAGAAAACTCGCACTAAGCACTCAGTACGTTCCAATAAGTGTCACCTCGACCGCAACGAACGCAGTCGTCAAATGTCAAATATTTAAATGAGCACTTTAAAGCGTTGCGATCGCTTATTGGAACGCATTTATAATATACGGTAAAATCATAAACTCTGTTGGGTGTTTTAGCTCTCATGGCGGATTGTTGTGTTATGTAGTTGCCTTTTTTTGTTAATCCGTATTAATCTCGCTGGCAATATAAATTAAATATGTTTGTTAGGCATTATGTCTCTTATTTTAACAGATAAATACATAATTATGTTTACATAATTAATGATTTCTGATTACTGTCGTCATGCCTATATCGAAATGGCCGATTATTAAGCGTATCGAATCTAAACTTCAAATTTGACCTTATCGCAAACTTACTCTGGAGAACAGTAGTATGTTTTGAACTATTCTATAGAAATAAAATTGAATAATTTCGCGTGATCCTGTTTACTGTAACATAGAGGATAGAACTCCAAAAGCGTTTAACTCGGCACTGGTCAACTCTGGATTTATGTGTAATACTTATTAATTTAAACGTTTAAATGCAATTATAAATTAAATTGTTATTTTCTTAAGGTTTTTTTTGTACATTTTCATTAAATTTATGAAATTTGTCAATGATCCATAATAATATGTTAAATATTGTTCTTAATGTATTTCACAGGAAGGTTAAGATAATGTACCGTTTTTAATTATTCTACTTACTCTCATTCTAAAATCTTCAGGGTCTTTAAAAAAATAGTTAAACTAGCAAATATAAGTAAATAAGGATAAAAACTTTTTAACATAGCACTATAGTGCAGTATACCTATACATATAAAATAAATGTAATAAGTTGATAAAATGTGAATCTTTGGAGACTTACTATATTATTTTTTGATGGATAAATAAATGAATTACTTTGGAACAGTTGTTTCTTATAATATGAATTAAAAGCTTGATGTGTCAGATCATGAGTATCTTTTTTATGTTCTTCCTATATCCCATTTAGCCTCCTACATGTACGTGTACATACATTAATATGTGAAAACTCTTATGAAACACATTTCCGCTGTTGAACTGTTAAAAGCCTCAATAACTCAACAGTAGAAATATTGGATTAAAATCCGTAAGGACCCTTTTCAAATCTCGTTCAAAATTAATAATTTTGTGATGTAATGGTTGCTATTATTAATATAATACCATCTCTTAACTGTCTAAAGTCATACAGCAACTCCTAATGTTGTATGTTCGGTGGAAGTGGATTAGAAATTCAATGATTTGAGGAATATTTATTATAGGGACAGCGATTTACGGCGGTGTCGAGAATTTACTTGGAAAAAATTTAAATAGTCTGGTTTATTCTTATAATTTGCCATTAAACCTATCTGTCATTAGATTCTCCTCACCTCCATCTCCGTGACTATGACAAATGACAGAAGTTAAATATGTCAATCTATGTTTTGACGGTAGCGGAAATTTAATTATTTTTTGTTTTGTCGTCCTTTTTAGATAATTCCTACGATTTCAGCAAGTCTATAGATATACAACAAAGTGGTGTTAGTTACATATTCTCAAGAAGGGGTCTTATTTATTACATCTGTATGACTTGGCGTTTGGCGCAAATGGCAGAGACTCTGCCTTCCGCTCCGGGGATTGTGGGTTCGACTCCCGCATCGAGTCTAGCTGTATATGTACTTAAGTACGTATTTATATAATATTTTCTGTTTTTTAAATACTTTTTAGCACTCGTGCATGTTGTAGCTGCCTTTAATTGGAATTATGTGTATGTGTCTCTGTATATTAATTATATGTTTTTTTTTGTAATGAGTGAAATTCAAGGGAAACGTTTATATGTATTATACATACATATCTACAAGGCGCATATCGTGCGAAGCCAGGGCTGTGTTCCCCCCTCAGAGCCCCCCGCGTGGCCTTCGCCCCTCGGAACCGCCCCCCTTCCCCCTCGCTGGTGTGGGGGGGGGGGGGAGTCTTTTAAATACAACAGTCATAGGTTGTGTTCAGTCACCATGTTAACCACCAAATTAACAAACCAGGGGGTTTATGGCTTAGGTTTTTGTCACGTAGGTAGTAGATTTCACCAGACATAAATCTGGTGCTGTTTCGACCTATATTTCAATATAGTGCACAGTGTTTAGCGATTCTCCAACGGTGGCGCTAACATACTTTATGCTGAATAAGAGCAAAGTTATTTTTTCCCCTTTTTTACTTTGTGAATTACTACGTGAAAATTAGGTAATTGGAGAGAGGGGGGTCTTAGCTTTACTACGAGTGGTCACCGAGGGGAGGAGGGTGCCGAAAAATCTTACTTACCGTACCGTACCTCACACAACTATGCCAGTACAGTATAAGTTTACGGTCATGACATATATCATATTGGTGGGACATTAGAGAGTTACACCATTGGCCGTGAGTTATTATTTGACACGTTTCACCTTACTTCACCTTACACCACATTTAAACATATAAACGTACCTGTATGTTTTGACGTATCCTCTACTTCTATCCGTAATAATGTTGAAACATATATTGGCAATTAAAAAATAAAGAAAAACAAACAAAACGAAGGTGTAGGATAGTTGAATAAGCCAAAACATAAAAGCGGTTAAGAACTTTCACCAAAAATAATAACAGAACTATTTTCATATCACTGGATATTAATTAAAGCAATCTATACTATATTATGGAAATGAAACATTAAAAAGTAGCAAATAGCAATGATGCTAATATTTTTAACTTATAGTCCACTAAAGAATTAAATGGAACCTTGAAGGTATATTTAAGATATTGGAACCCTAGTTTGATAATACTAGGTCATCGCTCATTAGTAACTGATATCAACATAAATAATACCTATTATTTTTACCAATATTTCCATGTTATTAAGCTACCGATGTGGTAACAGCGAAGAACATGAATATTAAAATGAAATCATTTCAATACATTACGGTTTCTTGGATCAAGTGCGATTATAATATAGTAAAGATGTAATGTTTAAGTTAAACGACTTTATGAGTGATGACTTTAAAGTATTTTTATCCCCCTTATAACACGGTAATGTGGAATAAATCACATTATAGGAAAACGCGTTGTAGGATTATTCTCGTACAACGCGTTTATACGGCCCCGAATGCGCATAATAAAATATTATATAGTATATCATATAGAATTATATTAATGCGTTATAAGTACCGTGTTATAGGGGGATTACAGAATAACTAACAACGGAGAACATGTATGTTTAATTAAAAATACTCTTATAGAAACTTTATAAGCTATAAGCTAATGTTGTCATAGCATTGACTAGTAAAAGGTACGCC
This sequence comes from Charaxes varanes, assembly GCA_024363005.1. NCBI lineage: Eukaryota > Metazoa > Arthropoda > Insecta > Lepidoptera > Nymphalidae > Charaxes > Charaxes varanes. Next base: position 242,088 of record JANCMC010043658.1, read on the forward strand.
TCTAAAATTATTGTGTTTACCATGCATAATGTAATGGTATGCTAAATCATTAATCATGTACCTGCTCAGAAGACCTGTAGTGTCTACATTATCATATCCATTGATGATGACTTCTTACCGATTGAACATAATCCCTTATCATTTGACTCTGTCAAGTTGGCTGGTCAAGTTGGCTGGTCAAGTTATAGGTTAAGAAAATTGGTTGTTTGTAAAGTCGGTTTACGGATGATAATTTAACGTAATAACGCTAAACGCTTAGGGCTCTCTATCGCTTGTTCCACCCGCTCACTTGCACAGTCTGAACGTGACAATGACTCATGCTTTTACGTGCGTGCAGCCGACGTTCTTTAATTTACAAGACGTTATCGCGTTAAAAATGGTTATTGTTTATAGTTCATCTATAATTCTATAAGATCTGTCACACGCCTGATTTAATTTTTGATTCGGATAACGATATACGGACCACATTATGGACATATTCTGGCCCGTTTCTGGTCTTTCTAATAAAATGGTAATACACGTGATTGAGTAATTTATCGCAGATAGCTAATTTGGTTAATTAGGGTAGACTGTGCGTTTTGGACACTCACTGATAACAGCTTGGCGCTTAACACGGTCGCAAGTGTTAGTGATTGCGAGCTTGTTCGACCAGAATGTATGTCTGATGAAATGAAGCATCCGATATTGGGGTGTGTAATGTAACGTAACTGTGGCCTTGAAAATGTATCGTTTCGAGTTTCAAGTGTGCATCCTGGGTTGGCGAAGGAAAAAGAGCAGCAAAGGCTTTAAGACTCGATCTATCGGCTATAAGAAATATTGATGAAGAGAGATGAAGAAATATTCTTGCAGATTCGATCCGATTTCAATTAAAAAAATAAATAATTAGTTACAAAATAACGTTTAATATAACGTTTTCATAATAATTTACCCGAAAAGAAATTAATTCAACAACGCCTTTAGAAAAATGTCACAATCACAAACTAATTATCTCGTCAGCGACTAGTGACGATTTATCACATAATGATCTCTAAGAATGATTACTTAACAATGATCCTTCAGTATGATCGCGATTCTAAAGATGCACCTACTTTTATGCTATATCTTGCTGCACAGGCGCCACCGGAAGCTACTCTAACAATATGATTATTAATTTATTTTAGAAGAAAAATTATATAAGTAAACAATTTTTTTTCATTTTTATAATTTTTTTAAGTTATACATTCATATTTTTTTAATACGGGTACAGGTATTAAGCTTTCATTTGTCTATCCGATACTCCACTATTGATAAGTATGTACTAAGCGGTACATAATTACACTCCTAAATATATGTGTGATGGAACCGTTAAATTTATGGGTTTCATCAAACATCTTGTATTATATAGACTACGCCAATCTTATGGCGTCATAAAAATTGAGCCTTAACTAGTTGCCAATGTAGTATGGAACGACATAAAAACAGTAAAATTTGATCGGGAGTTTTCTATCTGGAATTTTATTGGAGTACATATTTACAGCTCTATAACTGCTTTATGGGACGATAAAGTTTACGCTATAAAGGTATGACAATTCGTAAGATCTTATATAGTCTCGTATGTAGCAAAATTCTATATCAAGTGTTCGAGTCATTGCTTATAAATTTTATTTTTAAGAATTTGTGATGTCTGCATCTGTTTGGTAGCGAAAATAAAATAAAACATAAATGAATATTAATGAGGATGGTCGGTGCAGACGTTAGCTTTTTTGATAGTGACGTAAATTTGACAGCGATCCACGGGATTCTGTATTGTTACCATTTTAATTTAGCCTATATTATATAGTTTAACCACAAATCCACCCCTTGAACCACCGCGTTCTCTTTCGCTCAAGCTTCAAATGCGAAGTGTGTTGCGACGGGCGCCACTGACCAGCATCGCACGCACACGAAGAAAAAGCAGCTAGTTGCAAAATGCTACCTACTGGTTAAGTATAGACTTAAAGTGCCAAACACCGAATAACATCTAAATCAGTTGATTTGGATAAATAGTTATTTATTCGGATCAACTTACGAGCAGATTTAAAAAAAAAGAATGTCTACCTTACCGTGACGGAACTATAATTTCCAAACTGCTTGGCCCACGACCATTTGGGTCCTTTAATGTGCCACTTGTAACTAACTACTGCTACAGCTGTTACAGAAAGTTACATGAACGTTATTTACCACACAAGATGTTAAACCGTAAAGTGTTCAGGAAACTTGCTAAGTTTAACTTGATGTGTGTTTGTAAATGGAGGGTTACGACGCTATCAACTTGTTTACAAGTTGAGGTTTATTGAGACCTATTTCTATGAACACTTTAGATAATATAAGGCAGTAAACAACGACTAGAAGAGATATAGAGTTGTTATAAAAATGTTGCTAGCATAGTTTCTCTATCAGCAATGTAATTATTTTATTTTATTAAAAAGGATAGCTTACGTTTTAATTAGAGGTAGCGCCATGCTTGTAGCCGAATTGGTCCCGCGCGTCCGGGTACCAGTACCTCTTTCTCACATGAGATCGGCGTGAAGTGGTGGTGATGGTGTTGTTGTCGCGTTTCGTTCGGTTTGTGAGACTTCCCGGTGGTTCAAACTCGTCATTAAGGGCAGCAGCGCATCTGCTGTACGGTATTTTCACTTCAGCTTTACGACGCGGCTTCACTTGCTCTACCAAGAAATTGGTTTGCCACCCTAAGGTCGAATGTCGTTTGCACGCCAATTAGTTAAAAGGCTTATTTTTGCTTGTTATGCAGTACGTTAATTTCTATAAAGAACCCTTATCAACATTTTCTTGAACTAGGAGCTGTCATTCAATATGGTAAAGCACTTTCTTGATCTACTGTTTCCTAGCGTTATCCCGGCTAAGTACCAGGGTCCACTTAGATTGCAGAGGACATACTTGGCACGTTTTGCTTCGGCCAGCATTTGGAGCAGGAAGTTTATATCAGGATCTGGCCACAGTAAATCTCGCTTGACAGCGTATTTCTTACATACATTTATCGCAAGTAAAAATCAATGGGTTACAGAAACCCTTTAAGATCGGACGGGACCCAGCCCGGATGTTAAATTGAGTCCCATTAGGTTGAATGATGAGGTAAACCAGTCCGGCCCTACACGTAAATAGTCCATAACCAAATGTATACCACAATTGATGGATGTATTAAAGGTCTCCATTTCGGTATTCGCTATATCGGGAGATTTATCCCATCTCGCCGAAGCTGTATAGCCAGGAAGGTATACCTTTATTGGACACTGGCTGATACTTATTCCATATCGATGTCTGAAGATAGATCTTGAGATACACCTTTCCAACTTGAAGATACAACTTTATGCTTATATGTTTGGTATAAGGTATGGACTAAAATCCGCAAGGTACACGGTTCAAACCCCACCGCCGTTTGGGTATTGTCGCACCCACTCCCAATACAAGCTTTTATTTTAAGCTTAGTACGAGGGGAAAAGGGAATAGACATACCTAAAAATGTTCCTAATATTCCTATTTAAAAAAAAGTTGATTTCCATACATAAGTCTCTATGGAAAATTTCAACTAAATAACAAATTCTGCAATTCTTAAAAAAGTGGCAACCCCTGATCTGCTACGACCTCCCATTTAATGTGAATACTAAAAAATACACTGTCATTTTAGTATGGTCTTTCGTCAGTGGTGGTTTTCTGTAACTCTTTCCGAACTATCTTGTGATTTGTAGACAATCTAATAGGCATCAAATTGGACAAGGAAATGGTAATCGCCTAAAGCAATTGATACACAAAAATACCTCGAACGTACATGAATTCCACTTAATATGCCATCAATTGAACCTCTGCACTAACAAGAGGACGCCCGGTAATAAAATATGACCTAACTACAATGCAAACTCCGCTGTAACTCAGCTCTCTGAATATTTATGGGGGCGAAGTGTCAGTTTCACGTTTCAAAAGCTACTGACTGGATGAATTCCAAGTGATAACTTTTTACCACTTATTACGAGTACGTGCTTAATGTACTTAAATACATTTTGTATTATATCTCTTATACGTAATTGTATATATTGTTAATATGCCATCAATTGATCTTCTGAAGTAATAAGAGAACGCGCATTAATAAAATATGACCTAAGTACAATGCAAACTCCGCTGTAACTCAGCTCTCTGAATATTTATGGGTGAAGTGTCAGATTCATTGTTCAAAAGCTACTGACTGGATGAATTCCAAGTGATAACTTTTTACCACTTATTACGAGTACGTGCTTAATGTACTTAAATACATTTTGTATTATATTTCTTATACGTAATTGTATATATTGTTAATATGCCATCAATTGATCTTCTAAAGTAATAAGACGACGCGCATTAATAAACTATGACCTAAGTACAATGCAAACTCTGCTGTAACTCAGCTCTCTGAATATTTATGGGGGTTAAGTGTCAGTTACACGTTTTAAAAGCTACTGACTGGAAGAACTCCAAGTGATAACATTTCACCTCTTATAACGAGTAAGTGCTATAATGTACTTAAATGCAACTTATGTATTGTATTGCATATAAAAATTAGATTTTTTTTTTAATATGACATTCAATTGAACTTCTGAACTAACAAGAAGACGTGTAATAATGAAATATGACCAAGTTACGTTTTACTATATAAACTCCACTGTTACTTCACCCCCATAAATGTTCAAAGAGAACATTTATGGGGGTGAAGTGTTGTTTCATTTTTTTCACTCTTTATATCTTAACTCGCCCCACAGCCAAATCCTCTACAATCAAAGCGGACCCTGGTATTTAACCGGGATAACGCTAGGAAGAAAGTGACTAACATAGACTATTTTAATGGTCATTTTATTATATATACGAATAGCTATTCCCCGCTACTATTTCTGCGAAAAATTGCGAGAGTCCTTAAACGTCCTTAATCTGGCCCTATCGAAAAAAACCTTTCTTAATAGACGTTCATTAACAATAATCTACTTCATTCTCAAATTTAATCTGTGTACGTCCCGCGGTTTTCCATATTTCGTGTTTGGTGACCTTCATACATCAGTCATAAAAAAAGGCACAATCAAAAAATGCTATTGACGTAGTGCTCGTGAAATACATAAAACACCAAATTATCGTGGTACGTATAAATGTGTCATAACATGTATAATCTTTAGAAGCTTTTACGATGTTGGTCTTTGAATAAAAAGACTGTTGTGTCAACTAATAAAATATTAGAACACACAAACTTTCCAAAGTGCTGCAGCCATGTTTTAAAGTTAGCACGAGTTGAAATTCAATACAAAATTTACGTGTACATTTTCACAGGTAAATTAGAGTTGCAGTTTAACTAGTGAGTCACGGAGCGCTGGATGCGGACGTCCAACTTGCGTGAGAACTGGATTCAATTTGCCTCGTTAAATGAAACGATATCGTGTTGTGTGATTCCACAGCCGTGAGTAGTTTCAGATGTAGGAATGGACGCCTGATACGGATTCTGCGAATTGTTTTGAATTAATAATTGTATAGTTGTCGTATGTGAGTAACACAGTAGGTATAAGAGTTTTGTGATATATATGGTAATACAAAATCTAAGTTTACATTGTCACAGGTAAATTAGAGAGTTGCGGTTTAACTATTGGGTAATTAAATAGTATTCGCAATAAATAAATATATTTGAAATTTGAAAATTTGAGTTACGGAGCGCTAGCTGCGGACGTCCAACTTGCGTAAGAACTGAATTTAATTTGCCTTGTTAAATCACAGGATGTCGTGTTGTGTGTCCACAGATGTGAATACTTTAAGATGTACTAATGGACGCCCGATACTGATGCTATGAAAGGCTTAGGACAATCAATTTATTGTAATTTTATTTGTTTTAAATTATACGAAGCATGATTTTTATTTATTTATTGACAGTCCTGTTACAGTTCCGTCATGTCAACTGACGTGACTTAGTACATATTATATCGTTGAACAAATTTAGGAACAAATCAACGTCACCTGTTTTTTGGTTAGAAAGTCTATATATTTATATACTATATATATGTAGGTAGATGACAAATATATTGTATATTTAAATAACTACTGTTTTCAAAGTAAATATATAAAGAATTTATTAACATAGTAGAAACTAGTTACTTGAATGCCAAAACCTTTTTCAGCGATGTATAGATTCTGACAGAGCAAAATTTAGGAAATTTCGCGGTAGAATGATTTTATAGGCTGTTACACACATAAGGCTTGCTGTGGGGCGTTTGTGAGAGACCAATAAAAATGATAGATCACCAAGCTATATGCCTCTTACATTGTAAGTTAGTGAAAATACATTTTCTATTCGACTTCGTATGGAAATTTGTTTACACGTATTCTGCTACTTTTTGATATAAGTAAGGATCAAGTTTAGGGTTCCATAGTACTACAAGGAACGCTTATAATTTCACTCTGTCTGTCCGTCCGCCCGTCCTACCGTCCGCTAAGGTGGTCCTTCTCCCTAGCATTTCCAAACTATTAGACGTAGAGATTTGAAATTTTCCATGTTTGAATGTGAATTGTTCGACCTAATACCGGCAGCTGTATTCCACCACAAGACATCTCGTCAAAATGTGAAATTTCACCCGCATCACATCGATGTCCTCAAGTCCACAACCGTGCAATTCTCTTGGAAATTCTTACGTCGCACAATTCCCTTGTGGAATCAGTTGTCTGCTTCGGTATTTCCGAACGGATACGACTTAAGGACCTTCAAGAAAAGAGCATACTCATTTTTCAAAAGCCCGCAACGCATCTGCGGTCCCTCTGGTGTTGCAGTTGTCGGAATTCTCTCTTAATAAATTTCGTTGAGAAAAACGAATATTTTTACGGAGACGAATTTTTGTTCGCTAATGAAACAGGTCGATCTGAGATGATATTTCGGCCGCTGCCAGGCAACTTTGGACCCTCACAGTATCGGCAATCACTTGGATTCCTTGCTCGGAAATTCAATTAGGTCGTCTCATCGTTATCGCAGTCAGATTAAATCGTCTTCTTATATTTTTATTAACATTTTGATGGAAGTTGGTTCAGTTTTATTCTCTCTTAATTTTTTTTAAAGACGCAAGTCTTGTCTCCTGCAAAGGAGTGTTTTAACTTTGCTTATATTCCTGTTACCTCTTATACTAAGCGATAGGCTCGCGTCAGGATTGGGTGCGACAATGCCCAGCGGGTTCAGTATATTCAAATAAATGGAAACAAATGGTGATCCGTACCCATGATTCCTAAGAGACAACACATCAGACACTATGTCACTAAGATAGATGATCCGATTCCTAAGTATACATAATAAATGAAGTATGTATGTATAGTAATAAATAAAGACTCAAAATAATATTGAAACGTGTAACCCACATCAAAGAGGATACATAAGCGCTATGTACTATACGTACTAATTAGATATACTAAAACGTAGCACATAAATTAAATTCCAGCGCTATCCAATTTCACGATCAATTTCCCATTGGGGACAACATTCAATTCTAAATATTCGTATTCGGCTCAATTACGGACAGAATTAAATAGTTTGTCGCTTGTTAGCGCTAATTATCCGGCTCGAAGGACCGTTCGGACCCGAAATCATTGCGCTACATATTGGGCAAGGCTTTATCAGCGTTTGTATGAAAATTTTAGTTATTAATGTATACAAAGGGGTTACCCGTAAAAGGGTATGAATTTGATCCCATGATATTATCAATGATGAAGTGTCCTTTTTCTATTGTGCTTCAACCGCAATGTCAAATACTAACTGTTTCTCGCGACTTCAAAATGAAACTTTCGAGGGCTTGTAGAATTTTTTTATCTGGACCTATCGAAAAGTTCGTTCTTAGACATCCATAAATTACGACACACGAATTTTACGATTTTTAAGCCCCTCCCCCTTCCTTATCCCACTTTTTATAACCTCTGACTGACGTATGTCTGACGTCACAAATTTTATGCAGGTATTTTAAAAAATAAAAATAAATAGCAGTTTTGAATTTTTTTTTCAATTTCTTTTGAATCTTTCTAATCTTGACATGTGCGGTCACACAGCTTTTGACCCCCCCCCCCCTTCCCTCTAACATGTGATCTAATTTATGGATGACCACTTAGCGGATGTCTCCTTTTACCTATAAACTACCTGCCTTCCTAATTTCATATTTGTACTGCATGTAGTTTTTGAGATTTCATGATAGGTGACCTTTCGCTTTATATACATTTAATTATACATAGAAGGACAGATTATCTTGAGAAAATTCGGTTACAGAATTGCATATTTTTCTCCCTCTTTCTAATTGAGACTTTAAGTCAATAAATTTTACCTTGTAGTACTATCCGCTAAGTCAAATCTTCAATTTATATTCTCATTACTATGTGAACATATATGTGTCAGAAGTAACACAAAAAATCTAAAGACGAGATGACATATTTAACATAACAAAAACGAAATCTTATTGTTGTGTATGCATACAACTATTGTATTCAAAGTCGGGACGAACGGACCGGTTCAATGTTTATATTGTGCGTATACTAATCTGTACATAACAATACCCTTTATTTAGTAAGTCATAAGGTCTATAATTACTTTTTATTCTACCTATACTATAGTTCTATATCAAATTAACCCTTACTTTTAAAGTTATAAAGTCCATAATGTATTATAACGTGGATGCCTACGAAAAATAGGTAGTTATATATAAATCAAATTCGTATAAAGTAATCGGATAAAATGTCTGTCTGTGATTCATTTAATTGAATTAACCTGATTTTTTTAATTTTATCTTTTTCGACAAAGTGAAGCTGCCTATGAAATATTTAACTTTTTATACATACCTTTGCACTTTATATTTTCTATAGATCTTGTTACATATTTTTAATTCATATATGACATGGGTGAGCGAACTAGACGCACTGCTCTGTTGAGAGGTTTCGGAGTAAAGGAAAATATCATCGATGTATAACGACGTATGATATAACTTTTGGAGTTTTATTGATTTCTCAAAAATCGCTCAACCGATTGCGATAAAACTTCTATTGTATATTTGGTAGTCCAAAAAAAATTGGCAGAGAAATAGTGTAACATACATAAAAAAATACATAGTCGAATTGAGAACGTTCTCCTTTTTTGAAAGTCGGTTGAAAATATGCAACGCGATCGAAGTCGGGCGTCGCCGCGAGTGTCAACACAATAAAATGACGTTAGGAATTCGTAAAGGTTAAATGTTTGAACAGGTGGCGTGAACTTTACAGGCTATGTGAGTTTTTTGTAATATTATTTGAGGATCAAACAGTTTTCTAATAATGCCTTTTTGTTATACCGTATTATGACTCATATTGTGTGGCGCAACGACTTGTATAACAATTTGGAAGATTCTAAGAATCTATTAAATGGGTACTAGTCATTACCCACGACTCAGAGCACCTTAAATTAAATGATTTTATTATAATTTTTTGTGCGGAACCTTAATCTATATTGACATGGTAACGTCTTATAAATTGATGAACGCACGCACGAAAAAGTATGGCTTATTGTCACGTTCCACTTGAGCCGAGCATGTAAGCAGGAGCGCGGAACAAGCGACAGAGACGCACGATCTGCCAAAGCGTTTGGCGTTATCATGTAAAATTATCGTCTCTTAAACCGAGTTTATAGACCATACATATATTTTCAAATTAACAGTAAGTCTACAATTTTGATATGATTTGAAGTACCAACTGAAATGAAAATCATTCTTTGATCATTTTAGCTCTTATAATTTTTAAAAATAAATCTGCATAAATTATTTAAATGGAATTTCTTAAATGAGCTCCATTATTACAAGTTCTAATTTTCATAGATTAATCGCTCAAGATTATCGTTTTCAAAGTCATAAAAAAGACACATTCTCATGCAGAGGCACAAAGGAACTTTTCAAAAAGGGGATTAAACTTCAATAACCACCCCATAGTATTAGGCTTATCAGCAGAAATTATCAAATATTAACCATACCCCCATTAGTGTCCCCTATTCTGATATTTATTACAACCATAAACAATACCGTTGACGGCGAGAGCTGACCATAAATTATTCTGGAGTTGTCACATTAAAAAATTAATACGCGCCAGAGACAATATCCGAAAAAAAGAACAACACAAAGGACGCCGAATTAAAAACAAATTGAGAATATTTTATTCATAAGGATGGCGTCTGTAATAAATAGAATGCGTCCCGTTCTTGTTGGGCGATTAAAATTTTTGGGCTATTCAAAAAAAGCAAACGCCGGTATCTTGATAGGAATATTTGTGGTCCGCGAGCATGCCACCAAAATTATATCAATTTCATATAGAAATCAGAGAGACACTTATAGAGCGAAGCTATAGCAATAAATAGGGTATACGTCTTGCGATTATGTTTCCTTTGTCTTGTAAAGAAGACATTTTTCTCCAGTCAACGAAGCATATTTTTTAAATTGTGCCTTTAGGAGCCATGGCAGTAGCCCAAAGGGGCCCCCGGTTTGAACTTAGCACTTTGAATTCCACCATTTAAGTCCATACATCTACCGTTGAGCAGTTGGCAGTGATCCTGCCTTCCGCTCTGGAGGTTGTGGGTTCGATTCCTGCCTCGGGTGTAAGTGTATATCTATTTCTATATATAAACATGTAAGGTCATCTAACACGAAATATCGAAACCCGCTAAAGATGAAAATTGGTAAGGAGGTAGTTTATAGTTAATATACTTTTAAATTAAAAAATATATTTCTGTATCAGACGGCTTTAATCTATAACAGGGTTTGAGGTGCTAATTTTCCTATCTTAGGCTTATGATAGACCTATGTATTTACATATTTATATATGATCACAGGTTTTACCGTTCAGACGAACTATGAGCGTATTATTATTCTAGAAAATCCTGGCATACAAAGATCAAGCACTCGTCTCAAGAACGCTTTAAATTATGAAACAATGAAATATAGAAGCAGCCTCGCTAACAACGCACACCGAGCCTTACATTTTGCAGGACGCCTTCCTTTTGTCTGAGTCAAAAAGGCATACATTCCTGCTACCTCAGAAAGTTGATGGAATTAATTAGTAATGCCGCTGTATTTGTGTGCACGACGAGACGTTTTAAAGATAGACATCTTGGGTAAGGGCGTGTGCATACGAAACGATCCATCGCACATGTACATATTGTGACAAATACGTGTAATCTATACATATAAAAAACTGAAGGGTCTATTTTTAATGTCGAAATTACTTGTTTTTATAAATTGTGTGTATATATATATATATACTTTTTATCTATTAAAACTTTTTTACGTTACGAGTGAACCGCTTTGGACTGGACTTTCACTGTTAAACAGTTAATTTTACAAAGAATAAGACAAGATATTTGGATTTTAGCTCAAAATTCAATAGAATCACTGAATTCATCTGGGCGATGTCGCGGGTTACAGTCGGTTTAGAAAGAAAAGAATTAAGATTTATAGACTAAGGAAGAGGATACGAGTTGAAAATGGATTATCCATTCAGCTCAACCATAGACTTGAGCATCCATAACATATCGGTGTAAGGCATAGACTGACCGCAAAGTACCAGGTTCAAAGATCGACTTCGCGTCGATAGGATATTATCGCCACAATTTCTAACACAAGTTTCTAGTTGGAGGAGTAAAACATATAAACTACAACAATTAATACAAAACAAAAATGAAATAAGGTTTAAAATGTTAAATGCAATAAAAATAGAGATCAATCTTTTTTATACACAATTACTATATAAGAACAATTTTTAAACGCAATAAGTTGGTAGTTAGAATAAAAAATACTTTTAATGGTAAGACGTCGTTTTGTCGAAGATAAAATGAAACTCTCGACCTAACGAGCGTTAATTCCCTCCGTGTGCAAACAGCCTTCGGATATTTAGTCCATTTTGTGAGTAAAACATTAGAGATTCTATGCTATCTATCTAATTATAGTTATCTTTTGTGTCATCTAGAATTTTAAACTTTAATTATAGCATTTAACATCGCCGCAGTTCACTCTGATATCTAACGAAGCAAAAAAGTAAAATTAATTAAATGCTTTCTTTGACTTTGATATTTTTATGGGATGCCGTTGAGAGTATACGTTTTAAATAGTTTGTTAGTGTATACGACCTTTTAATCTGCTTTATAGCTGGATATTTTATACATTTCTAGTTTTGGCTACAGTACTATGGCGATATTTCTAAGTATAATTATAAAGAATACATAAAGTAAGGAATGAAGGCGTGCAGAAAATACAAAAAAATATTTCAACAAAAATAATCAAAAACACTATATCGCGAACAAAGACCCTAGAAAAATAATAAAACTTAAAATGTAAGAATAAAGTGCTACGACCGTACCCTAAATGTATTAATCTAATTAAAATGTATAAATTTTGCTAGGATGCTGCATCAAAAATTCACTTAGAGGCAGCAATCTAGCAGTATCGCATAATAGACCTACGTCAAGGGATTTGGAATCAAAATCCCACCCGGACTAGACGTACAACATGACACGCGCTCCTTATCCTGTAGGATATAAAGTTCAAATTTCCACGAGTGTTTTGTCAGAATATATGCTCCTGTACATAATTAGAACGTCTAGGTAAGAGATAGATAAGGGTGTCCACAAGGTAAGCGTTAACTTTTCGCGTTTGATAAATTTCTAAATTAACTAGTTTATAGCTCTATGGTAATATGTTTTTAGAAGTCAGCCTTTTAAGCCATGACTATAGTTATTCTATGAATAAGTAATACTGTTTGTATATATCCCATGTACTAAGTACCGCTGTAATCTAGGTTTCTAGGTTCTAAATCTAGGTTTTGTCCAAGTCAGATTTTATTTTTTAAACATTATTTTTAAATTTTAAACCTGCTTGATGGTAAGGATATTCTATAAATGAGTGTTAACACTACGATTGTAACTACTACGTGCTGGGCGCAGGGCAGAAGTACTTACCTACATATCACGTTAGGATTCACGTTAGTTTCGCTCAGTCCATCCGTCCGTCCCCTAGCATTTTCAAACTATAAAACGTAGAGACTTGAAATTTTCCATGTTGATAGAACATGCTAAAAACTATTTGGCCATTTTATTCTTTTAAAAACTAAAGTAACTTAAATAATTTTTCATTAGAGCCTTTTTCTACAAGCATCGTGCGTAGTCCGCCTACAACCACAGGGACCGTCCGTAATTGGGCACGTAGTGGGGTCATTTGCATTAACCAGAGGACTGTTTTGACCCCCGTATACCTTCCGTACAAAATCTCATAGGGAATGAGGAATCTTAAGGGAAGACATTAAAGTATGAAAGCTACATAAAGATAATTTAAGACAATGAACAAGAGAGAAACTAAACGTGACTTCAAGTAATGTTAATGGTCTATTTATCACGACTTTTTATCTTCTTGGTTCAAATAACCATATATGTACCAATTATTACTCATGTGTCGGACGCTTAATAATGAACTTACCAATTAAGTTTTACGTCTTAAGTAAGTTAATGATACAGGCAGTTTCGTTTTAGCGTACTCCATCTGCCAATCTAAAAATTATTTTGATATCTCCATCCAGCCCAGAGATACAGCAATTTTTGTCTTTTTAACCAAAAATAGTTTTTTTAGTTATGACCTTCGCTCATAGACAGTTGTCTATGATCTACCAGAAGGCTCGCAGTTGTATTCCCTGTCTTTAATATTTGATTATGTCCTTTTCAAATGTCCCTTAAGTAGTGTATATTAGTATATGATTTGATATAAATATCACGCAAGGCCCAGAATCTCTTGCAAATTGCTCCATTGTAATGCCGGAGTCAGACATAGCTTCATTTGAATGATCATGTAGTGTAGTGGGGGACTTTGTGTAGCTGCGCAAAGTTTTGTAGTACTTTGTAGTCTTCAAGGACAAAAAATGTACAAACGCTTGCTAAGTCTGGCTCCAGCGGACAAGTTTATTCGGAATTTCGGAAATTTAATGCATATAGATTAAATTTCCAGTTCTGACGTGATTTCCGTTGGGGAAATGCCCCAGCTGCTATTATAGTCTTTATTCTATGGCCATTTAAAAAAAAAATTATACGTGTTTACAGGATTCAAAATCCCAGGCCGTGTGTCATGCCCTTACCAAGAAGCCACTGAAGATTCCAGTTGCCAGGAGCATTGTCTTCCTAAGGGATATTCATACGGAATATGCGTTAGCGGCACTTGCAGTTGTATTTAATTATAGTGTTTAATTAAGGTTATAAAGTTATTTATTATTTTCATAAAGAAGTCATAAATTGCTGTTATGCTCCGTTTACACATCAACAAGTATCAGATTTACGTTTGTATTCAGTTCCTGTCATTGCTTGGATTCCTTCTTGTAACGTTGAATCCACGGAATGTTAAGATTGGTTTCTCTTGAAATAAATTAATCTATATATTTATATCAAGATGACCTAACACAAACTCTTAAAAACCGCGGGACTTACAGAGATGATTTTTCACAAAGAACTATAAACTTTTATAGTTAGTAGACACGCGAAGAACGAATTTTTAGATAGAGACAAAATAAAGAGGTCTAAGGGCTCTCTTAATTTTACGCCTACGAAGGCCCAGCAAACAGCTAGTATAAATCTCAGAATATAACCAATTTCATAAACAGTAAACAAGAAGATAAAAATGATCAGTACGTCTTCACAATCTTGTTAAGACATAGTGGAAAACATTATATACTCGTAGACCACATTATAATTTTAAAGATAAGAAAAGTTTACGACCAAACATATGTTTTTTATCACGCTGTAATGATAGCTATTGACATCTTCCAAGCGTTATCCCGGTTGTGGCTGTGGGACGAGTTAAGATAAAAAAGCGGTACCTACTTGTTGAAGTCTAAACTGGCCTTAATATGTAATCACTTTAAACCAGACTGATGAAAAGGCTGTATTTTATTTGTAAAACGTTTTCGATATAGCAAATATGTTTGGTAATTAATTACATTATTTAAAAAAAAATGTAGGTATTGGTTTAGTGTATTCCTCTTATATTATTTACAATTGGTGTAAGTGGTAAATATTATTTTATTGAAATAACTAGTTACAACCCCCGACTTTGTTCGTGTAAAATTGGGTGAAAATTTTTACCGTAATAATATATAGCCTATAGCCTTCCCCGATAAATGGGCTATCTAACACCGAAATAGTTTTTCAAATCGTACCAGTAGTTCCTGAGATTGACCGTTTGAATAAACAAACGCTGGCTCGGACTTAAAGAAAAAATAAAAGAAAAAAACACTAATCGAAAGTTTTTTCCGATTCTACAAATATGGCCTA